>OX438802.1:1077222-1174165 GCA_949316475.1 Hypomecis punctinalis | reverse complement strand
TCATAAACATATTCACAATCCAGTTGTCAAAAAATAATTAGTAATGAAATTGATTAAAAACTTTTTCAAATAAAACGGTTTTATTATGTACTAAAAGATAAAAATATAATAACTCAAAAATAAAATCGTGGGGCGCAACGCACATTATGAAATCTTCCAGGCAAAGCTCTCATTATTTTAGTGTTTTTAATTTTTATTTTGTTACTAAAACTGTGTTTTACATGAAAAGCCCTTTCATTTGATACCCATTGTGAGGAGATTGTGTAAAAAATGTGGTGGCTATCTTGTATTTACGTCAATACTGAAAATAAAAAATTGTATTGTCATCGAAACTAAAGCTATGTATCAAATATCATATCGACCTGCCCACGGGGGTCAAATTTCAATTACTAGATTTGACCCAAAAACCGAGCAAGTGAAGTTAAATAAAACCATTTAAAAATGTTCATAACGTTCGTAGTTCAATCCTAGCTAGAAATTCTTGCAGAACTAGTACCGCTGGTATCCTAGTAATCCGGCTCAACTATTACACGGCGTTTAATCTCCTTGCAAGGTAATACTTTACAAGTGGATGCAGAAAATTGCTGTTATATATTGCTTGCACGGAGAACGAAGTAAAAAATTTCATCTCATGAATCATTTTGTGGAAACTTAATAGTTCACTGCAGTTAACAAGCTTGACACCTTTCTCACAATCTTTTCGGGAAATGTGAATATATATTTTTGATGTTGTATTTGCAGTTGCAGTTCTTAAATAGTTATTTAAGATAAACTAAACAAAAAATTAATCATTTAACGTTAAAAATACTATTCCTATTGTTATAGATATTTTTTCCGAGCTACCGAGATTCTCTTGGGTTTATAACCAAGACAAGAGAATCTCGGTAAATTTTGGTAGCTTAAGGTCCTTCACACACGTAGGCGTAGCGTAGTTGTATCGTAATACGCACTTACATGTGCGAAGGGGGTAAATGCCTCCTGCGATACGCTGCTCCGTGTGCGGACTTGTTTGAAAATGTACGCGCTCGTATTTCTCTCGTCTTGCGCACTTATTACGATACGACTACGCTACGCCTACGTGTCCGAATGGGGTAAGACTACCAAATGATAAGCTGCTCTACAGCGGCTCTACAGCCGCTTATCATTTGGAAGACTAAACTATTTTAGATTTAATAATTAGAAATATTGATAACATATCAGTTATTACTGCGGTCAACGCTAAAATTTCCGTCCTACCCTAGAAATCACGAAGAATCAGCTGTTCTACACAAACAATCTATATGTATGAAATAACTGATTCTTATGCCATTTCGGGGATGACTCCATAGTAAGAGTTGTTTGTAATGATGACTATATTTTATTTTTTTTTTATTTAGAATTTTATTTCAGACAAAGTCCATAAAACAGAATTCAATAAATACACTCAAAATTTTTTAAAATAATCAAACATACCTAGTTAAAAATATCGAATACAATGGATAAAAATAGTTTAAATCGTAAACAAATGTCAATAAATATCAAATTACTTACACAAAACAATTAAAAAATGAAGTTAATTTAGCATGTCAATATCATACAGTCAAAACATAATATTAAAGTTATAAAGTCATAAACATTGAAATTTAAATGGACACATTCATTAATAGAGAATCGCTAAATTTTAAATGTCATCTTAATCTATATCGCGATTTGACACCTGAAAACTCGGTATGCTGCTTGGTCCAATGGTTCATTATTGGACAATCTATGTCCATCCTCCAAGCGAACAGTTGAAGGTAACTGTTGGGGCCGCCACGGACGCGACGCATCAGGGACGCCACCCGCTTCCTCAAAATAGCGGCGAAGCCGTCTATATGCGCGTCCGCGAACATTCCTGACGCGCTACAATACGGCGGCAGCCTCAACAGCGCCCTAAACGCATTATTGTACTGGGTACGCAGGGCGGTATAAGACCTTTTTGTATACTTGACCCATAAGCTGCACGTGTAGAAAGACTGGCAAAACGCCCTGAAAAGTGTTGTTTTCACCTGCGCAGTACAACGTGCAAACCTACGAGCCAGCATGTTAGCCCTAACACATAACGCCCTGCGCTCCCTCTCCATGTCTACGTCATCCGCGAGCGTCTCCGTGACCCAATGCCCGAGATACTTGAATTGCGATACTCTTTTAAGAATACTGCCACTTAGCGCAACTGGTGGCACAGTGGAATATGTTTTTGAACCTGCTTTAAACAAAAGTATTTCGCTTTTAGCCGCATTATATCTCAGGCCATGGCCCTCCGCATAACGCTCGCAGATACCAATAAGTTTCCTGAGGGCCCTGATCGATGGACTCAGCAACACCATGTCGTCCGCATAACTGATGTTGTTCACGAAAACTCCATCAATCGAGCAGCCGACATTGGCGCTGCTGAGCTCACGGATGAGGCGATCTATGTACAGGTTGAAAAGGCCCGGAGAACTTAAGCCACCTTGTCTTACACCGCAATCCAACCTGTACACATCCGATAGCGATCCGGACCACCTCACACAATTCCTCTGATTACCATACCAATACTTTAGTAGGGATATATACTCTACAGGAAGTTCAGTATCACTCGACAACTTCTGCCACAGCCTGTCATACGCAACCAAATCAAAGGCCTTCGATAAATCAAGGAAGCAGGCGTAGACAGGCGTGCTTCTATCAGTGTAGTACTGAACGGTGTGCTTGAGATTCAGTATAGCCGTTTCAGTCGACAACCCAGGTCTGAAACCGAACTGGGCATCATGCAGATTTAAATGTTGTCGCAACTGAATATCAATCACACCGTCCAGCACCTTAGCTATGATAGTTGCGAGTGATATGGGCCTATAATTGTTGATGCTAGATGAATCACCTGTTTTATTTTTAAGTATTGGAACAACTATAGTTTTCATCATCTTTTCTGGTAAATATGAATGACCAACACAAAAGGTGAAGAACATGGCGAGCACCCTCGGCAAATGAACGCCCGCATGTTGCAAATGCTCTATGCTTAGACCGTCATGGCCGGGGGATTTTCCCCGCTTCATGTCCTTCACCACTCGTGCAACCTCTTTCGCAGTAATGCGCCTTATAAGATCCCCAGTATTCAATCCACTCATATCCCCCGTGGCTGGTCCCAGCGGAGAGCATACTTTGAAATGTTCACTAAACCGATTGGCGATATGGACCGGATCACTGATACCCTCTACACTTACGGGAACACTCGGCCTAGGATTCAGTTTATTGGTCTCCTTCCAAAACTTACCGAAGTCTTTAGCTGCGTGCTGTGTCGCTAGAATATCCATTTTTATTTGAATTTGATTATCTTTACACCATTTAAGTTCAGTTTTGAAAGATTTACGCGAAGTCTGCATTTGTTCATATATATAGCCTGACTTAGGCTTGCCATGGAGAACCCAATCCCCAAACCGAAGCCGAGCCTCAGCGTGAAATGGTTTGACATGCTTGTTCCAGCCTACTACTTGTACCTTTTTCTTTTTTCTATTTATATTAGAACTACAAGTAGAAGCCGCTTTTCTCAGAATATGAACTATTTGATCATACATTGAATCAATTATTTTCCTATGATCTACATTACAACAAACCCTATCACTGCACTTCTGAAACTCTACGGGGAAGTCGACATCACGCAAACCACTCGAACACAATTGAAAATATTGATCAACCTGTTCCCTGTCCCTCTCTCCCCATACAGCCTTATCCGGCAAGGAATCTCGGCACGAGGACTTTGGGACTAAGATGTTAAGATCGGTCACTAATTCTATAGCGAAGTGATCGGAAGCCGACACTTCGTATTTTATTTTGACTTCTAAAATAGTTTTTCTTGCTACTTCAGTTGTAACAATATGGTCTAACCACGATGTAGTCCCATGTGCGTCACTAATATATGTAAAAGCGCCTGAATGTAATCCCAGATACTCGGTATCTGCACACGTCCAATTTTGCTCGGCGCAAAAGCTTAGAAATTCCTTACCGAACAAAGAGTCCGGATCTGAGTTGAAATCTCCCAAAATGTACACCGCTTCCACATTGCATGATTCAACCGCAGCGCTAATTTTTGCGAAACAATCTATAAATGATTCTAAGTTGTCTGCATCGTTCGTGGGCATGTACACCGATATCACAAGAAGTTCGCGATGATCTAATTTTACCTTAACAGCTACAATACGAGTACTATCTATATCAACCACAGACACTGATTGAAACACGTTTTTACGCCACAACAAACAAACTCCGCCAAAAGCCCGGCCCTTTAAAATTTTCTCCGATGTTTCCACAGCTGATTTCCCTGTGTATGCAAACTCTGGATCGATTTCTCCGAGATAATGGATATCGTGTGGAAGTAGCCAGGTCTCCTGCAACGCTAAAAAGTCCGCCGTACGACAGAGCATCCTCACGTAGTCTATCGAATTTTTAATAGAACGACAATTAAAACTGACAAAGCTAGTTCTATGAATTCTCTCTTCGATGTTGTGATCCATTATTTTTTGGTTTAAATTCAACAAATTTTCTAACCGTTACTCCCTCAGGCCACAAAGAGTCGTCCAAAAAGAGAGACAACTTCGCACAAGGTACATACATCTTATATGCATTGTACCGTTAAATATATCTCGGCATATTTTTGCACTTTGCCATAAAATAATTTCCATAAGAAAACGTCCCTAAAAATATATATTCTCAAACGAAGATAATATAGAGTTCGAGTACTGTAACCCACGATCCAGAAACAGGAGGGTTTGCTTTGCTTTATTTCGCGTCGGCTGAAGACGCACGAAGATAAATGATGACAAGTAAACAGCAGCTGTTAGTTCGCAGTCCCCGGGCTTCCCATTGCTGTTTGACTTACAGTAAATACATATAGTTAGTCCGTGGTATATACGCAGCGCAAATAAATAGTTTACGCAGTTTGGCCGCGAAGTTTTTACGACGTCGTTGTTAGTTTTGTGACCACTTTTTGTCTATAAGTACAACAGAACATGTTTTACCGTAGTGATAGTTTCAGATAGTAACATATACATCAGTTAAAACGTTAGCCATTTAAAATAGGTTGTTTTTAGTGTTCCGTACCTCAAAAGGAAAAAAACGAAACCCTTATAGTATCACTTTGTTGTCTGTCTGTCCGTATGTCTTTATCTCGGGAAAGCGTTAAGATATCGAGTTGAAATTTAAACTATGTACGTATATCTATAGTATCTTGCGGTCGTGTAAAAAAAAAGTTCACAATTATCAAATAGAGCCGTTTATGTCGTAAAAACCGCATATTTCGACACACAAAAATTAAAACACATTTCCCGTTGACATATGAAATTTGGCGAGAAGCATTGTCTCAGAGTACAATATATATAGGAATAAATCTGAAAACTGCACATTTTTATTTAAATTACAAAAAAATACGGCCTAGATTCACAACATGGGTTCAAAATTCAAAGTGAGTAAATCGTATCATGTAAGGTATCTTATAAAATAGGTTCATTTGCACATGTTAAAACAGGTTTTTAATTATTTCAACAATATGTAAAAAAAATCGATGTATGACGGGAAAAGTGAAAAAAATAAAAAACTTTTTTGTCGATGATTATATTATACTTAGAGATTTTAACAACTTACTTCCCAATTTTGTGATTTTTTGGAATTGTACGGAACCCTCGGTGTGCGCGCCTAACTTGCACATGTCCGGTTTTTAATTTTTCCAAAAATAGGTTATTTTTTTGTCACATAAAGGATAAAACCCACAACCGTATGGTCTGGCGCAAAAATAGGAAAGCGGATTGCAAAAAAATGGAGAGACCACTTTCAGGTTTTAATGATAATCATCACATAATCAATTAGACGTCCAATACTGGACTTAAATCTTCTTTATAGATATTCAATAAAACAGGACGTAAGCGGCTAGCATCCAGCTCGTTGCTTGGTCCTACACAGATGGTCTCCATTTGAGAACTTCACAGCCCCATTTGCCACCAGTTTTCCGCGCTATGCACCCTGCTCACTGCTACTTTATATTGCCAAAAGGTTGGGCTGTGTCTGTAACTTTAGTTCATCTACGGATCTACTCATTTCTGATTCAATTTGTAGATTCAGGGACTCCAAGCGTAGCTCTCTCCATCATAGCTCTTTTGGATACTTTGAGCTTTATATAAAATTCTTATATTTCACTCTTTCCATAAACACAGATTTAAATATTATACGCAAGTAATTTACATCACAATATTGCCCTATCTCTAGGCCAGTGTCAGTTTAAAACTTTGCTTTGATTGCGTCGGTTTGGAAGCGGCTTATCTCCCCCGGGGGAGCGGACTTCATTCGCCGTCGTCCGAAAATTACCCTCGTACAATGACTAGGTCGCTCTTTATGGCAACACTAAAAAGATTTAGAGGGGTCACTACATCGTCACAGAAAGACGTGTAATTTTGAAAATCCATTTCAAAATTCTAGCTTACAACTGAAAAAGCTCACAACTATCACAGCAATCTTCTTATAATAATTATTTTTTGCAATAAATAGCATGACCGACTTCACCCGTGTACAGAATTTGAGAATATTTCGCACGGATCGATGTAACATTTTTCACATTATTGTTGATTTATCAAAAATGGCTCAGCCGATTTTGATAAAATTGAAATGAAACCAATATTAAAGTATATTATTTCCAATAAAAAAAGAATTTTTAAAATCGGACTACTATAAAAAAAGTTATGCGTGGTTACATAAAAATTTATATATACACATATATACGCGTCGAATTGAATACCTCTTATGGTTCGTCGGTCAAAAATGAATCGTGGTTGTTAGTCTGGCTAAAACTCGAGAACGGCTGGACCTATCTGTATTTCCTGGTATTTGTCTAATTTTTATTTCAAAATATCTCTGGAAGTTAAGGGAAGGTTTGAACGGTGAAAAAATATAAAAATGTTGGAAGTAAAATATAAGTAATCCATCCATCCATCAGCCAAAGGACGGCCACTGCTGGACAAAGGCCTGCTAGACATATAAATATAAGTAATATAAACGTAAATTGATTTTTCCCATACAAAATGGTCCAGCAGTTGTCATTGACAGTTGACAGATGTGAGACGAAGTTCACCGGGTCAGCTAGACATAATAAAGAATAAGTTTAACTTAGGAATATTTAGAACTAAATGAAAACTAAAACTAGATCATTAGTTCTATTACCTAGTTTCAGTTGCTAATAGGTATACCAGTTTTTAGTTTTCACTACTAAAATAAAAAAAAAACATTTAATATATAACCAAAGCATACGGTTGAATTTACCCTAAAAGTCAAGCTGTAAATAAGTTAAGGCCACCCATCTGAAAATTGGCTGTGCTGACCGTTATTTCACTTTTATGATGCCAAACAAAGCTTATGATGGATGATCGTAGCTGGCATTTTCAACTGAGCAAAATTAAAATGGCTTGTATGCTACTTTAAACTATTTCTACCGTCTATCTACGTGAAAGTACTTCAGGGAAATCAGGGCTAGCCGGCCCATACGATCTCACTTAGCGCTGCTATACTAATATGCCATTAAAAATGTATCTATCCATCCATCAGTCATAAGATGTCCACTACTGGACTAACTGCTTCTGCTATGAATCTCCAATAAGTCCTGTTGGCCTGCATTTAGCGCAATCTTGTGGTCATAATAAGGTCATCTGTCCACCTACGAGTAATAATTTAACCATTGTGTAACACAACAATTTTTATTTTGAGTGCTTTCCACACTAGATTTCAAAGAGTTATCTTTGTGATAAGCATTTCAAAAATCAGAAGCGAACGCAGGATTTGTACCTGTCCCTTCGAATCACTAGCCCAACGCTCTAACCAACTGAGCCAGCCCGCCTCCTACGCAAGCGTCAAATTTTAGTAGGAGGCTTGATTTAGCAGTGCGTCATCTCTCGTCAATCTTTAGAAGTTCTAATATCTTCTAGTTGAGTGATAATCTGTCTAATACAGGTATCACAAGTGGCGCCACCAACGCTATAAGTTTGTGTAATGTAAGCACTTCAAAAATTTGACGCTTGCGTAGGAGGCGGGCTGGCTCAGTTGGTTAGAGCGTCGGGCTAGTGATCCGAAGGGGCAGGTTCAAATCCTGCGTTCGCTTCAGATTTTTGAAATGCTTGTCACAAAGATGACTACAATATATGCTAAGGTGTATTATAATCTTTTGATGTATAAAACTTTTTGAGCAAAATGAATGATCTTTGTTGCATAGTTTAGATATTTTGACTCTATACATATCAGTCTTGTTGCATAATAATGTATGCTGACGCAAGTTTCAATAAAGTAATTAAGCTTTGAACAGATTATCTAATAAGGCTGTAACATAATACTACTATAACATAGTTACTCGTTTAATACAGCCACAAGCTAGCTAATAGCTTACCGCGGTTATTTTTACCCGGCGTACAGTTAACGCCGTGTGGGAAGCTAATTAGTAATCAAGGCTCGTGTAGCGGCTAGCAATATAACTTGATTACCAGGACATAAGCTTTGACTATGAAATACAATGAAGGAATGCTCATTCTAATATAAAACGTGACCAAACTATCTCATTTACATTCAAGATTTTAGTTTATGTAGTCCTTATGTAGTACTGGACGTCGTTAGGAAAATATTTTTAGAAACAGTTTGAAGTAAAAAACCAAAAATCTCAATAAATATTCTTCATACATTATATTTTTACAGATATGAAAGAAGAAAATCATTCGATCTTCTTATTTAAATTTCCTGTGCCAGATGCCACGGAACACGTAAAAAAATAAGAAATTGGCTCACAAAACAAAAATTTAAATCTGACATCAAAGATATTCATTCAGAACCCAATTTTTTTATTGAATAGTGAATATTGTTTATAAACTTTGGATTCAATATCAAATTGTACGTGAAATAAATAAATTATATTAAAAATATAACTTTTTAAATTCAAGCTTTCGAAATCCTGGATATCATGTAGCAGCAGAGTTCTAGCCATGACAAGTAAAACAAGCCCAAACACGACGGGTCTATCTTGTTTAGTAAATATATTTTATATAGTCTTAAGAGCTTTAAAATAATTATAAGACCTAATTGTAAAACACTTAGTAGCAAATTTAGTATATGAATATGAATAGTTTGCTGACATGACCGTTGATGCAAAACCTATGTAGATTTTAACACTAAGCAAACATCCCAGTCCCGTACAAATAAGTTCTTTGGAATTTATGTAAGGAATTTCGTAATCATCGCAGACATACGTTCTGCAAGTAAAGCTTAAAATGCGAGTCTAGAAAAGCTCTAAAAACCAAATCCAAATCAGTTTGAATATATCTGGCAAAACAAAAATAACCAGATGTAACCTACTGGCGCATCGCGTCTGTGGTTAGGTCCCACCACTGGGTTGCGGTGCGAGAACGCTACGCTCATTTCTGCTCTTTTCGGTTATGCTTTGCTTCATTATTGTACGATTTGCACTCACCTACTTGTAAATTCTGGCAGTTAACAAGACTAGCTTTCTTGAGTTTGGAACGCTACCGGAAAGAATTTCCTGAACAAAAACGCGATGTATTTATTATTTTTCTAGATTATGAGTAGTAGGAAAACTGCCCTGTTAGCTCTTACAGAAATTTCTCTCTCTCTCTTTCTCTCTTTCTCTTCTCTCTTTCTGTCTCTTGATTTTTCTGTACATTTTTTTTATGTTTTTCTCGTTGTTTTAAAAGATCCCGATAATGCATTTATTAGTAGTCAGTAATTTTATCGCAAACCTTGTTATACATACATCTTCATCAGTACAATTGAAATTGAAACTTTCAATGCATAAACATAGCAAGAAACACAAAAAATCACTAAAGAGACAAGTTATTGCACCGTATTAGCAGTTATAGTTAAGATTATTGTCAATTTTAACAATAACAGTAACGCTGACTTAAAAAGCGACAGTGAAATACGAGTATGTTGCATTAGCGTATTCTATGAAATAGTTAAGATTATATGGATTATACACTTCTGATAGGTCATTAACGCCAACGAAAGCATTAACCAGAGAAGCGTGTGAAGTTACAGTTATGACGTCATCTTACAAATTCTCAAATGGAGCAACACATATTTCACCTAACCATTACTTGCACCATGTTACTTTGGCACCATGGTGCGACCAAGCCTTTTTCTCTTACTTGCTTATTCTAGAGTTAAAATCAAGGAACGTAATCTATTTAATTTAAAAGGAGAATTCTACTGAATTTCGTCGTCCCCGCTCCTGGCAGCAATTAATGCCAGTAGTACTAACAGTTTCCTTTGAAAACCACAACAGCCGTGGTGAGTATTTGCCGCTCGGACCGTAGGTGGCAATCAGGCGCTGCAGGCCGCCCGTTTGAACTGGCTGCACTTGACACTGACACGGTACCACGCGGATAAGCGAAAGATGGAAGTGGCTCCTGGCAGCAATTAATGCAGGTCTAACTATTTCCTTTGAAAGCCGTGACAGCTGTGGTATTTGCCGCTCAGCCCGTAGGTGGCAATCAGGCGCTGAAGACCGCCCGTTTGTACTGGCTGCACTTGACACTGACACGGTACCTGACACAGATGTCTTAACCATGGAAATGACTTTTACCAGAAATTAATGCGGAAGTTTTCTTTGAAAGCCGTAACAGCCGTAGTATTTGCCGCTCGAAACGTAGGTAGCGAATTAGCAATCAAGCGCTGCAGGCCGCCCGCATCGCGACTATAGCGATGCAAACGCGCGACAGCATCGCACCTTCTCCTGGTTCGGGGGAGGCTGGGATACTGTAGCGGATTTACTTTAAGTTACATAGATACGAATGCCCTTGTGATAATTGTTAGTTAGTATTACGGGGTGACATTTGACATTGTTGACAAAACCCTTTGTTCAATTAAGATTTTCAAAAAAGCATCATTGCTACTTAATAGTCGCCGTGGCCAAGGGTCCTTAGAACTGAATGCAATTGACACTGACACGGATGTTTCAGTAACCATGGAAGTGGCTCTAACCTGGAGTAAATAGATATATTTTTACTATGTGTACTACATTTTTTCGCATGTTAGATTATAATTAAGTCAAAGTCAGGCAGGATAAAGAATCTTTGCCACATAAATCCTTTACTATTGTAACAAACTTTACTTCTAATTACCTACTATCACTATTTGCCTCTTCCATTCATTTAACTCCCGGTGGTATTGCGCCTCCGTAACGAGCAGCAAGCGTCACCAGCGGTGGCCACTGCATGGGTACCTATCTGTAGTGTCCGATACAGGTAACATGGCTAAAATACTGTATAGACACTCAATACAAAATATGAGTAGTTTGATTGTGCCTCAGTTTTTATTTGACGTTATAACGTCGAATAACATTACATAAGGTGGAGGAATTCTTGCTTATGATAGAGTAGATTTTGTATCTAATTTTCTTTTTTTTTAATGGTAAGTAGATTAATGTGATATAAATGTATAATATTACGGACTTATTGTATTCTTTGACATCTTTTTACCATTTATGACATAACGAATTGCAGAATATTTAATTATTATTATTGACATTTAATTTTAATTGATTTATGATTTAATTTATTTATTACGGATTTTGTTAAATGCACTTTTATATTATTAATAAGGAATCATACTATAGGTAACGTTTGCTGAAATATGTTAGCATGTACTACAAATGACCTGTAACTAGCTGTTATTAATAAAGAGTACGAGTAGCCGGCGTTCATCAATTTATACTAATTGATGAACGCCGGCTGACAAAAGTGTCACGTTCCGACTGAGCTGAGTGTGCAAGAGAAAACGCGGAACAAGTGACAGAGAAGTACGATTGGCCTAAGCGTTTGGCTTGTTTCAGTTGTTGATTCACAAATGTTTTTTTTTATGACGTTCTCACGTAAATAATCGTCTGTAAAACGACTTTACAGACAACCACTTTTTTATTTAATGGGTAAGCCTTCGCATTGACCACATCAGCCAGGTAATGTAAAGCAGAGTTGCAGGATGTAGGATGTACTCGTACTTAGTACAATTACTTAAAAAGTACCAGCTTATACCATTTGTATGAAAACTGCCCTAGACTGTATCAAGAAATATACATAATCTGAATTCACTGCTCTTGCCATGTATAACTTTGTATCTACCTGATATCATTTTATAGTATTATTTTTACTTATGTATTTCAGAATATTAGCAACACATGCCTTGTCTATCAGTTACTACAATTCCCAAACTACTTCATATTTTTATACGAGTCGACCGCCGCCGAGCGGATGCTGTGACCGCATTGAACTTTATTTACTTACTTTATTTACTGTAAATGACAGTTTGATTTAACCGTTGGCTCCAAGCCACAAAATGCTAGTTTCCATGCTGTTAAATCACGTAGTTAATGTCTCATTTTTACTTGACTTTGACCCACATTAACATTAGAAGATAGTGTTACTTAAGTACTTATTTTGTTAATACATATACACGGTTTATACATATATACACACTGTACCTCAAGGCAAGAAACGAATTCTGAGGTATGTTTTTGTCTCATTATTTATATCCAATAAACTTTTACTGTTGAACGGACACTTAAATCCCAAAAAAATGCATTTTGTCGAATGAAGTCAATGAATTTATTTTTAGGGCAGAGCATTTTTTTTGCAATCGCGGAGTTGGCCTCATAGTAAACGTTGGTCATACTGATGAGTACAATGGTATTCTAGAATAAAACTGTGTTCTACATAAACACCTAGTATTTTACTCGTTTTAAGGACAGTCCAACATACCTTTACAGGTAGGTATTACCTACGCATTGCATCAACAAAAGTGTAATAACCTGAACTTCAATTAAGTCTAAATTATTGCGATAAGCAGAATAAAAAACAAAATTCATAATAAAAATTCGTTTTATTTGAATTAATATTTATAGATTTTCTTTATTAGTTTTTCAGTATTATTGTGAAATCACAAGACATTTAATTTAAATATTATAATTAATTGCTTTGCAGGAGTACTTTTATCAAGTAAAACTTTCTGAAAATTGAAATGTGTATGTACGGTATTCGCTGAAGCTGAAAAATATTATTTTAGAATTGTTCTGAACAAGAGGTTTAGAATAAATATCGTTAAGCAAACGAGCGGTTCAATGTTATGACAGTTTCTAATATTTCTCTCATTCGATCAACAAACTCGCGTCACAACTGGAAACAAACACGAAGAAACGAAAAGTCGCGAGAATTTGATCAAACACCGAACTCTCAAAGAGCAACATAAGGGCTGGATCACATTTACATGCCAAGCATAGTGCGATTGTATGACAATGGGGCTGTATTGTGTACGCATTATGACGTTCGAGTACGCTTTTCCTCCCGGTCGCTCTCGTAGTACGACTAACTGGTGCAAACAGGAGAAAAAGCCAGGCCAAACATCAGAACGTGTAGGTACACTAAAAGGCCACTGGTCTATAGCTTGCATTTTAAACAAAAAAAAAATGTCAAAGCAACGCTAACCATATTTACCTTGGTTCGATCCCCACCCAGGGCAAATATTTATGTGATGAACTTATGTTCATCACATCAAAAGGTAGTGTTACTTAATTAGTGTGATACAGAGCAAACACTTATGTGTTTGCTCTGTATCTGGGTGTTATTTAGTTACTATCTATATAAATATGTATTTAAAATTAAGTATAAGTAGTATATCAGTCTCTAGCAGCCATATCACAAGCATTGCTTAGTTTGGGATCAGACACCATGTGTAAGATGTCCAAAAAAATATTTATTTATTTGTTTATATTTAAAATGTGAATAGTGACATTTTTTGAGGGAAAATGAATTTATTTATTTATATCATTAATAGGTATGCAACCGGTCTTATTGGAAATTCATAAGGAAGGTATATGACCAGAAGTAGAGATAAAACGGCTGATAATATAATAGTAAGTAACGTAAGTTCGTATTAGCCGTATGGCTAGTTGAACCTGGTGTCTGAGTTTTAAATATGCCTGAAAGTCTCTGATATTATAGCTTAACGTTTAAAACAATCGGGGCCTAAAACGGTTCGAATGACCGTTTTCACCACGTCTCTCAGTTGTAAATAACATCCATAGTCACCCATCCAAAGACAGACTATGCCAAACGTTGCTTAATTTCGATGACCGCTAAGAAATACCTAGTCAAACTATGCCGTGAGCGCTACATAATGATGATGATTAAAATAAGAGTTAAAAAATATCTCTTAAGCCGTACAGATGATAATTTTACGTGATGACGTCATAAGAAAACATTGCTGAATCAACAACTGAAACAATCCGAACACTTAATCCGATCGTGCCTCTCTATTATTTGTTCCGCGCTCTCGCTTATCGCTCGGCTCAGGCGGAACGTCACATTTTTCGCACACCGTTTGGCAATTTAAAACCACTTTTTGGTTAAAATTTGCCAAATAGTATCCATTAGCAACTTTTAATTTGCCTTGTCGCAGCTTGGTACATAGATGGGTGTGCCCACATCCTTAGAAACATTCTTATATGCCACTCCGCATCTGGTATTCGCTCCGCACTTTCCGGATCTCGTTTCAAATGTCAAACTTGTAATTTAAGCCGTGGGTGGGTAATTCGCAAGTATTCCTCTTAGGCGTTTTGTTGGGCTCTGGCACGTCGTGGATTGTTAGTCAGTATCTGAATGAAACCCATTTCTTAATCATTATACAAAGAACTAAGTACATTATTACTATATACTACAGGACTAATCGCGCACAAAATTACGAGATAAAAAAATACCTTTTCATCCCGACGTTTCGGCCGAGTAACATCAACCGTGGTCACGGGTAGACTCAACTCGATGCAGCTCGGCCGAAACGTCGGGATGAGGAGGTATTTATTTAACTCGTAATTTTGGTACGCGATTAGTCCCGTAGTATATAATAATAATGTGTTCAAATCGCGAAAGTTTAAACACTTGTAAGTAAGTTCATACCTATAAGCCGAGTGGCTGGTATCCTGGTGTCAAAATTATTTAGCTACTTAAAGGCCTCTTATATGGATAAACGGTTAATATAACCAATTTCACGTGTCATCCTAGCCACGGTAGCGCTCAGTTGTAAATGTTAGCCGCGGTCATCTATCCGCAGAGTCACCGTACCGAGCGATTCTTAACTCGGGTGTTCACAGACAGACACCTAATCAAATTATGCTATAAGTGTTACATAATTAGGTAAAAGCGCTACCCTAAAAGACTAAAATATAAAACAAAATCTGACTCCTTCTATTTTGTGGCACTTGAAAAAATTTCATTTTTTATGTTCTGAGATGCTTTTAAATTAAGCTTTAGTATTATTTAGTAATATTTTTAGACTATATAAGCATAATAGATTGCCTTTCGCGGAAAACATAATACATTTATTGGCAGACCAACCGGTACAGAAAAGCCAGAAAATTCAAGTTGCAACACAAATACTCAGCACCAAGCAAAATATCTCAAAATACTAAGAATAATAATATTTTTCAAACCTTTAATTTTGTATAACATTACATTTTTACATGTAAACCGTATAATTTAAATATACTTAACAATAATGATAAAAATATCGAGAAGCTATTTTTAACTTAATCAGAAATTGTTACATCAAATAGTGAAATTAGAATTCATTATGAATACTAGTAAAGTGCGTGCCACCAAAGATGAGACTCGAGAAACTACTTTGGTTTGTAATTAATAAACAAATTTTGGATAATAGATATGTAAACGTTTAAAAACGTTTAACAGATATAGAAATTCTGGATAATTAGTTTGTACACGACTGTACCTGCGCAAGATCCCCCACCACTGACGCTCGTCAAGTGTCATCTTTGGTGGCACGACCTATATATGAAATGCGGTGAAAAGCTTTAACACTGTATCCAAACTCCCTATCCCACACGTTTTGAGATATTTGTATAAACTTCGAGGCATAAGCCAACTGTATTGGTATGTGTTAGATAAGGTACACGAAGGAATCAGAGGATGCGGTAAATTTATACCCATCTTAATGAAGAGAGGGAGGAATTAGAGGGTAGACGGGAATTACTGCGCGCCGTTTAGCACCTCGGGAGATGAATGGGTTACTATTAGATTTGGTCTGAACTCGCTGTGTACTAATTGTCGTGTGTAATTCAAAGAATTAACGTTCTGATTTTTATTGTTTCCTGGTAGAAAAAAATCTGGATATCTGTAAGGCAAGAGTGAATATGTATCTCGCAGGTCTACATATTCCCTCATCGACTGCAACATACTTTACTATCAAAGTAATCAAGACAAGTTGGTAGCCAATATTTAAGAGTGTAAGAAAAACAAGTCACCGAAGCAATGTGTATCTTGACACATTATCACCCTCGACATAAGCGAGAGATACTATAAATTTTAGATTTTTATAACCACATCCGAAAGTGTGTCTGAAAGCCTGTATTTTTGTCTACATGTCTATTTGTACAAGAGTGTGTATGAGAATGATTTCTAAATTAATATTTCTTTGGAACCTGTGATGTGATACCTAAATGATTACTTACTAGTATATTGTAATATGATCTAAATTTAAATTTTCAAGCCCCTAATATACTTTGGTATATTTAAATATTAGAATGATGAAATCCAAAGTTAAATCTCTAGGTAGTTAATCACAGAACCTACTCAATAAAGTACGTGTAATCTGCGAGAAATTAAATAGTAGGCGGGTAAAAAATTACTAAGTGATTGAACCATATCTAATACTCGTCTCGTAATTAAGTGCTCTGTTATTAGTGTAAGCTAAAAAATAATCAAAAATCTTACTATGAAAATTTACGTGGTTTACACACATTTTATACTATATATAACGGGACTAAACTCACGTGTAGGGATAGTCGTAACGACTATAGTTTCGGTCGCATTCGGCGACCTTTCTCAAGTTGGCGAGTGCTAGCACGCGGAGCCGTCTCGCAATGCACTCACATCAGTGCACGACTGTGTTACGACTATCCCTACACGTGAGTTTAGTCCCGTTATATATAGTATAATCAAAAATCATTGTTTTTTACATTCATATTTTACTCTGTTTAATAAAGAAGCGTTCAGGTAAATTAACAGCGCTAGTATATAATAAATAGGTAAGTTGCGATGTCAGTCATCATAGTACTGGCACTACCATTCCTGCTTCTATTTCTGTAGTAGCTTCGTTGCATCTATATTGCGACAGAAGTGTTTCTATCAATATTTATGGTAGCGACAGTGGCAAGAGCTGTGTTCGAATTTGGAACAAAAACAGCTATACAAACCACAACAAAACATCGCAGTCAATTTCCACTAATCAAATCATAACCCAAATTTTACTCGCAAAAATGTTGATATCAAACAATTGTTTGATATGTTTGGTTAAAATGTCTTTACACGTATACTAGAGTGCAAAATTATGAAGAGAAAAGTTATTTTTATTGTTTTAAAATCTTACGTGGGCGGTCAGTGCCCACGTGCCACACGTAAGATTTTAAAACCAAACAAAAACACTACCAAATTTGAACAAAACCTGCAAAACCACGATAGTTTCTATAGCAAAAAGAATCAAAACAAGCTTAGCTACAAACTGGGTCCCGATCAAAGCTCACATATCATCAATAACACGATATTTCGCGTCGCATCATATAATTTTCTATCTCAAGAGTCACAAACAAGTTTACAAGTTTATGTAACAGTAGGATACAGAGGCGGTCGCGCTCCGAATCGCAAGTGCTCGGATATTAGGACCACTATACTTTCATAAACAGTGTATAAACTCTCAGTTTTTCTCAACTCTCACTTTTTTATGTGTTTCGCGGCTATCACCACAGTAGCGTTCATAGCATATTTCGACTAGGTGTTTGTCAACGATCACCAAAGTTCAGCAACGTTCAGCACGATCAGTCTTCGGATGGGTGACCACAGGTTGCCTTTTCAACTGAGCTCTAATGTGGTTTAGATGGCACGTTAAATCCCGGTTGTTCTGACCTTATAACCATTCAAGCGGCTTAAAAAACTAACACCAGGTTTACCCACCCGGCTAATATGAACGTAAGGCAGTTAAGCCATGTTTGAGACGGAACCTAAATCGAGGGCTAGCCAATCGGTCTATATTTCTAGAAAATACTATTCACAGTCGCCTCTCCTTTTAGGGCGTCAATCGTTAATTACTAAATGGAGTCTCACTCACACTACTAGACACAACATTGACACTACGTAAAAGAATACCAAGAAGTCACGTATCCAAAAAGCCAAAATCTGACCGCACGGCACTGAGACGATTCTGTACGATCGATATAAACAATTGAACCAGTTGCGCTAGCGCTACTTTTTCCTGTTTATTCATATTAATTCAAAATAGATGAACATTCAACTCTGTTTTCCAGCACACGTCATCTTTTGCAACAGAAGCACGTATTATTTAAGAGTTGGTCGCGCGACAACTCGCCTCGCGACAAAGCTCGACAGAATTATGCGACGTGACGCGAAAACCGCGCTTGATTGTTGGTCTTTCGTTGTTGCCTAATTTACTTACTTTTATTTGTGCTGCTTTAGTTTTTATGCGAGTTTTGTAAGAAAATAAACTAACGCTTAGCCATAAATTGGTGTACAAAATGCGCGTGGATTTTATCACTAAATAAAATTTTACATCGTAGCGCGTAGAGTGCTACGTGTGTAGCACAGAGCTACAGTAATTCCGCTAGTCATGCTACAGTTGCGTAGAGCTTCTACATAGTGGCGTAGAGCTTCTACGCATATGCTATACTATAACGGTTTTACTACAAAAGTTTTACGCAAGCTTTAGACAATGTTTAATAGTACTAATTGCACGGTTAACGGTGTTTAAGGCGTGTTTAAATCTTTTATGGTAAGGCGGTAACTGTTTTTGTAAACACGAGTTTCGTGCCTAAATAATATTAAAATAAAGTAACACTTTAACTACTCACGACTGTACCTATCATAACACAGTCGAACAATAACAATAGAAAGCCAAGGGCGTCATTTTTTTTATTTATCTAGCTTCTTCTCATAAAAATATATTTTAATTTTATTACAAAAAAATAACAATTTTTTTAGTTATACTGATGAAATTCTAATGAATCCAAGTAGCATAGCAAGATACTGAGTACATTTTATTGATAGATACCAAATACATCAATTGTCATATTACCTATTTCTATCACGTATGTTTCTTCCAACTATCCCCCTCCCCTCCTCCTCCCCCTACAAAGTAGAATCGACTTTCGTTAATTAAGTCTTGGCCTTAATTGATGCCTGCTAATACTACAGCAATCGAGCGTCTGCAGAATTAGAAAGAATTTAGTATGTAAGAATATAAATATAAATATCTCAAGATATAGGTTCTTTGTAGGTGTAAGTAAAGTTGAAGGTGAACACATTTATAGTGATAAATTGATATAATGAGTAAGTTTTTTTTTACTTTTGAAACACAGAATACACGCAAAGCACAAAATTCTAAGCAAATTCTTCTAAGCCGTGGTGGTCTAGTGGTAATGACACCCGCCTTACAATCGTGAGTTCGTGGGTTCAAATCCCGGTCCCGTACCAATGAATTCCTTGGAATTTATATACGGAATTTCACACCACGGGCTTTCCGGTGAAGGAAAACACCGTGAGACAACCTGCATACGTCCGTAGAAGAAATGCGAAGACGTATGTGAATCCACCAACCCGCACTGGGCCAGCGTGGTCGATATGGCCCAATCGCCCTTCGTGGGTAGGCCTACGTC
This sequence comes from Hypomecis punctinalis, assembly GCA_949316475.1. Classification (NCBI taxonomy): domain Eukaryota; kingdom Metazoa; phylum Arthropoda; class Insecta; order Lepidoptera; family Geometridae; genus Hypomecis; species Hypomecis punctinalis. The sequence continues at coordinate 1,154,409 of OX438802.1, read as the reverse complement.
CTGCAGTGGAGTATTAAAAAGGCTGTTACAGTACAAAATTCTACCGGTTGCTAATTTGTCATATTTTGAATAGTCTACTAAGCACACTACTAAACACAGACCTACCCAAGAAGCGTGATTGGGGCAAATCCACTACACTGGTCCATTGCGGGTTGGTGAATTTACATACGCCATAGAATTTTTAGACGGACATAAGTGTCCCCCACGATATTTTCACGATAAGCCAGTGGTGGGAAAGTTTTAGTAAATGTGGCAATAAAATTAATCATTTATTTATTATTTTAAACATTTGTTAAGCGACTATGAGTCAGGTTAAGATTCCACAAACATTCAAAAAGGTATTTGAATCAAAATATTGTTAATAAATCAATTGAGGTATATTATTGTATCTTATGTTCTGATTAAGTTAAGTTTGATTACATTTTTTGAATTTATTTCATTGTAAATTGTAATATTTTTTGTAATAATTTACCTTACTGTATTCTGTAATCATGAACTTTAATTATTGTAATGTACACAGTACTTCTAGTAGTAGTATTTTTAGTCAAATTAGTGACATAGATAATTACCAATTATTATATTTAAACGGGCATTCAATAAGGCTATTTTCCTTATACGACTTAATTTTCATCAAAATCGGACCAATGGTTTAGAAGATATTATAAATAAATATATTTTGTAGTTGACCCTTGTCCCTCAATTGCTCATTATATCAAAAATTGATTTTGTGGGTTAGCAAAGACGACTTTGGTGGTGAAGAGATCACCACCAAAGTCGTTTTGAGAACTAAATCAATAGAATTGTTGTTATCTAGGAGTTCATTAAGTGTATGGATTAGCTTCAGATTTATCTCAGTATCTACAGACGGAAAACTAATGATAATCTCGCCGGAACAGCAAGAACGCGACAGTCCTTTCACACTGGGGCTTAAAAAGTTACGTCGAATAAACTTACAGCTATAATGAATATTATTCGGATAAAAATATATCCAACAGAAACATTTCACTACTGACCGAGCGTACGTAGACAGAGAAAGCCTCAGTTTTGACTCGATAATTTTGCTTTCGTCTCTCAGGAGGCAAAAATCAATCTCTACAGATCACATTTTTCAACAAATCTTGACGAAACTTCGTACTCGTATTATACAAGGTTATTTCTAATCAGTTAGCATCCTTTAAGTGGCATATTCTGTACATCGAAACTAACAACTTTTACTTTTAACTTGTACAACGACTTTTATCAAATATCAAACAAAAATTGTTCTGTAGAAAAATATCGTTCACCTTCGACAAAATGTATAAAACAGCTGATTATTTTTGAGTTTTGAAAAAAGTCGCAGAACAAAAGTTGTTAGTTTTGATGTACAGAATAAGTCCCTAAAAGAATGCCAATCGATTAAGAATAACCCTGTATATATTTTCGGAATGTTTTTCTCACTGGCCATTTTTGTTTGGAGGCCTAATTCCCCTTAAAAATGGAGGATTATGCTGTAGCGCTAATTATCAACAATTTTTTATAATATTTGGTAACATTGTTTAGTATTTAAATCCTAACAGTTTTTGCTTATATGTATGAGCTTATGAAAATTCAGTTGAACAAATGTGAGGTCTACTGTAATGATGGAAGAACTGCAAGTACTCGTAAAATAAATGAAATAAAATAAATAAGGGGACATCTTACACACGGTCTTTGACCCCAAACTAAGCAAAGCTTGTGAAATGGCTGCCAGAGACTGATATACTATATATACATATTTTTAAATACATATTTGGATAGATAGTACCTAAATAACACCCAGACACAGAGAAAACACCAATATTCATCACGTAAATGCTTGCCCTGGGTGGGGATTGAACCCACGCCTCTTTTATCCTGAAGACTGGTTCACTAACCACTGAGCCACAGAACCAGTCAGAAGTATCAGTAAATGTTTAAATTTAAATGTTTGAATTGGACTTCCAACGCGTGGTACTGCGAAACGTTCTCTCCGGCGTAATTCTACAGTATAATTCTCCTTTACGATTAGATACGAGGCTCCGTATTGTAGATTACCTCTGAATAATGCGACGAATCGACGACTCCGATCGCAGCACTCAGTTTATCTTCCTTGCCGTCGAGATAGTTCAGATTGTTCTTTCGTGAAGTTAATAAATTGAAGATTGTCGTCCTATTGTGTTGGAAACTAGTATTGATACTAGTATTAAAACTATATTATTTAAATTATATTATTGATCAATAATATAATTTAAAAAATATAGTTTTTACTTTGTAAAAACTATATTATTTATATTATTGTGGTTTTGACCGACGAAACGGAACAGGAACTCAATTAGACGCGTACATATATTTTTTATGTGTAACCACGCATAATTTTTAGGGTTCCGTACATCAAACGGAAAAAACAGAACCCTTATAGGATCACTTTGTTGTCCGTTTGTGTGTATGTCAAGACTCTTTATCTTGGGAACGCGTAAAGATATCGAGTTGAAATTGAAACTGTATATCTATGGTTTCTTGCAGTTGTGTAAAAGGAAAACTTCTCAGTAATCGTTTAAAAAAGTTAGAGCCGCTTATGTCGTAAAACACGGCATATTTCGACACTCACAAAAATCAAAACCTACAGGGTACTTCCTGTTGACATGGAACTGTGGTGGAACATTTGGCGAGAAGCGTTGTCTTAGAGTACACAAATAGGAATAAATCTGAAAACTGTAATTTTTTATTTAAATAACAAAAAAATAAGCCTCAAAATTCACAAAATATTGGTTCAAAATTCAAAGTGGAGTAAATCGTATCATGTAAATTATCATATAAAATAACTTCATTAGCACATACTAAAACAGGTTTTTAATTATTTTAACAATGTGTAATTTAAGATGTATAACGAGAAAAGTGAAAAAAAAACTTTTTTGTCGATGATATAGAGATTTTAACAACTTACTCGTACTTCCCAATTTTGTGAAATTTTCTGGATTTGTACGGAACCCTCAGTGTGCGAGCCTGACTCGCACTTGTCCGGTTTTTTTTACACAGTGGTCCGATTTTGATATTTTTTTATTGAAAAGAGTATACTTTAAAATTGACCCCATTAAAATTTTATTGAAATCAGCTGAGCCATTTTCGATAAATCAACAATAATGTAAAAATGCTACATCGATCCGTGCGAAATATTCGCGAATCCTGTGCACGGTTGAAGTCGGTCATGCCATTTTTTCCAATAAATAATTAAGTAGGCTTTTTTCTATTATTGTAAGTACAGAAAAGTCCAGATATTTGCAACGCATGGATGTATCTTCCAAGGCGCAAGACAAAATCCGAGAAGGAGGGAAGAAGCTTATGCAATGAGCTGAAAAATGCTGCTAATGATGATGATTAGCGATAGTCCACAGTGTAATTTAGACTTAAGGATTGTAATGTAAATTTTCAGCAGCTCACATCCAGGTTATTCCAACGTTTACTAGATCGTTAATCTATACACTGGCAAACTTTGTAAATATATTCCGACGACCCGTTTTAGACATCAAGAGCTTGTAGTGTGCATGTTCGTTTCTAGACGACTTTAAAAAAAATATAAATATTACAAACGGAGATTTTTCAGCGGCTTATCAATTTTGTCTTCATAAAAATAGCAATAGAGCTTTCACTAATTGCCTCTAGCATCCAGCGCTTTACTGGGTATTGCGGCGTTTCGCCCCGCAAGCTGTTGGTCCCGCGGGGCGAATCGACCATGACTCTTTTTGAAGGTCCCCATTCGCCTCGCATTGTTTGGAGCGGGCCGAATGGGGACCTTCAAAAAGAGTCTTGGTCGATTCGCCCCGCGGGACCAACCGCTTGCGGGGCCAAACGACGCAGGACTCGCTTACTGCGGTATTGATCAGACCGTGTCTCCATTTTCAGGGTACCGTGCCCAGAGGGTAAAAACGGGACCCTATTTCTAAGACTTCGTTGTCCGTTCGTCTGTCTGTCACCAGGCTGTATCTCATGAACCGTAATAGCTAGAACGTTGAAATTTTCACTGATGACGTATTTTTGTTGCCGCTATAACAACAAATACTAAAAATAGAAAAAATATTTATTGGGGCTATCATACAACATATCTAAATTTGAAGCCATTTTTCGCTCGTTATTAATAACGATGACTGGTAGCTTGACATTTTCTCAGAATATTTAGTCAAACGTTTATTTTGAAAATAAATAATTTAGTTAAAATATAATAAATACTAATGGCTCCCATACAATAACCATGATTTTTTGCTCAATATTAATAACGGCAACAGAAAGATACATAAAATATTCTCGACTGCCTCAGTGGCTCAGTGGTTAGTGACTGTAACTTCTGGGTTCGCAAGGGTTCGATCCCCACCCAGGGCAAATATTTATGTGATAAACATAAGTGTTTGTTCTGTGTCTGGGTGTTATTTAGTTACTATATATATAAGTCTGTATTTAAAAATAAGTTTATGTACTACATCAGTCTCTAGCAGCCATATCACAAGTTTTGCTTAGTTTTGGGTCAGAGGCCGTGTGTAAGATGTCCCAAAATATACATTTATTTATTTATTCACAGAATGTTAAGTTTAATATTCCCTTCATATATAAATCCTACTAATATTATAAACGCGAAAGTTTTTTGAGTTTGTGAGGATGGATGGATGGATGCTTGTTACTCTATCACGCAAAAACTACTAGACGGATTGTGATGAAACTTTGTAATAATATAGCTTATATATCAGAATAACACATAGGCTATAAATTATAATGATATTGCGCAATTTATTATTAATTTATTATAATATAGCGATAAGTGTTAAGTTCGTAGGAAAAAATCGGCTATCTGAGAACTCTGAGAAGCTGTAATATATGTAAAAAAAAACAACTGTTTAATCGAACAACCGTCAAATCGTTTTTTGATTATTTTTTTTTTGATTTTTCACCTCCTTTATTAAGGGTGGTAAGGTAGGGCCCCGGGACTTAAAGACGGGACGTGACATAGTCTACTTTTTATCCCAGATAAATAACGGGTTTCCATAGGATAGCACAAAAATCTAAATTTCATGCGGGCGAAGCCGCGGGTAAAAACTAGTTACTAAAATAAAATTTACCATACGGTACGGAACCTTTCGTGCGCGAGTCCGACTCGCACTTGGCCGATTATTTCGATTGACGCATGATGTTCAATGCTACGTTTGCTAGAACGCCGTCTTTATTGGAGAACTTTAAACAGCCTCTTCAACTATTAGCGTGCAGTCTTACAGCTGATATAAGACAAGTATTTATCATATAATAATTGAACACGTTCTAGAGTGACAATTGTCATTCTGAGCCAAACTATTGTCCCCGCCACCCAGACGAATTTATGACAGACGATTATTACACAATGTGACTGAGATTCTCTTCATAATGCAAAGTAATTCAGTCAATACGCAGGCCGTCGAGCAGGTGGTCTGACAGACACGCGCGAGGTGATAATATTCGTCATTACGCGGGTCTGCGAGGCCTCGGAACGTGACTGCGGCCTGCTGGACCGGATAATTATGACACTGTCACGCAACTTTACGGTTCAGTAGAAGTAACTTGCTCCCCTGCCCAACTTATCTGCTGTAGACTAACTCTCTATAGAGAAGGTTTTGCTCGGAATAAATTTACGATATGAAATTAGCATTAAAGAGTTTATTCAAGGAACCAAAATCATATTTACTGGCATATCCTGCAATAAATTAGCGGATTGAAATGGCAGTAGGCACAAAACTATTACTAATAAAAACTAAATGATTGATATTACTGCTAAAATCAAAAATATTCTTGAAAAAAAGACCACACACTGCACACACCAACAGTATCATAAAACATCCACCGTCAAGGTAAAAAAAAATATTATAAAATCAAGGTAAACAGACTATCTTATCAAAACCGCATTAATTCAAATACAATGCACAATTATATAGAGTGAATTCAAATAAAATGATCTAGCCCATTCGCTGCTTTACTCTGTACTTCGTACTTACTTTGTGTCAATATCAACTGCCTCGTAACACACAACAAAATCTTTCACCATTTTCCGATTCAGTCCCATCCTCCATAGATTATTTCGGTGTGAGCAGCGCCCAGATAATCCTCCCGGTCCGTAATAAACTAGCAGGTAAACATTAATGCGTAGTGGAATATAAATTATGAGATAATGCCTGCCTCGGCCCCTTGTCACGAGCTTTGTCATGCGTGCGGCGTCCGCGCCTATATCTTGTACTGGCTGTACTACGAACATAGATACTTACAGAAAGATGCTCCATTAGTTTCGTATTAAACTTTTTTTCTGCCAGAGATAAAATGTGCAGGATTGAAATGTGTGAGGATACATAATGGACTTATAAAACAGTGTGACGTGATAGCCATCGATAGCTTTTTCTGATAGAGCAACATCTATATTATACAGTTATTTTACGTCGCACCATGATGATATCATTAAGATCTCAAGACCGTGTTGGATGCCAGCAGCTTCCGACCGGTTTTATTGGCGATTTTTAGAGTAGGTCTATGTCCAATAGCAGACATTCTGTGGTCGAGAAGAAGAAAAAATAACATAAAGTAAATAAAGAGTCAACATGGAGGCCTTTACCATGCAGAGGGTGAAGAAAGGGTTGACGATTGAATAGATAAAATGAAGTAAATGAATAATACTATTTTTACTTGAGATGATCAGTACCTACGTTCTTGGTTGTGTTGTATAATGTGGAAAAAAACCGCATCAAAGCTTAATGAGAAATGGGGAAACGCATATTCTCAAATATAATACAATTTTCAGTTATAAGGGCAGTTTCAATGAGAGTAAGATGCACGCGAAAACATATCAGGGCCTTTCAATGTGAAGATGGGGCAGGAATACTTTAGTGACAGTCTAATCTCGTGAAACAGAAATAGCTACATACTTGTTTTTATAATATTATATATGTGCATTGTATTTCTATGTATCTCTGTGTTATTTGATTAAACAGAGATTAAATTTTATTTATATCAATAAAAAAATGTGGAAAATGTACGTGATCTCCGCATCTTTAGTTACGTTCTCTCAGCTAGGATAGTTTTGTGTTATCCTAGCAATTACAAAAAAAAAATTGGTTGCCTGTAAAGTCGGTATACGGGCGAAAGTTTTACGTGACAACGACTTTGAGTGGTAAAATAATTTTAATGTGAATATTCATTCGTATAGTAGGAAGAAGGATGAAAATGTCTGTCTCTCTCGCTCTTAGGCGGGCTAACCATGACGCGTGCCTCTCACTCGCTCTCATTGTGAGCGCATAACGTGAGCGGAGCGTAACGCAGTTTCTTGAAGTGTCACCCGGCAAACCAATTTATAAGACGTTGTCACGTCAATAATGTCTACTCGCAAGGAATTAGATCATCGCCTGAAGGCTTATACTCTCGTAGTGTTCTGTCAATCTAAGGATACATGGTGGAGGTGTTACAACAACGTATACTATAATTATTTTACGCAAAAAATGGCACAACCGACTTCAATCGTGTACAACATTCGAATAGTTCGCTCGAATCGATGTAAGTATAAGATGTAAAAATATCTTATACTAAAATCTAATCTAAAAAGATTGATTGGTAAGTTCACTGCTCTTTAATTAATCATTGTAAAACAACACCTTTTAGTATCTTATAGTCGGACGGCTTCACTATCTGCATTCTGCTTTAATATTGTACCAATTTAATTTAGAATTTACCAATCCTTGGATCGCCAATTAACTTGGTGGTTGGTGAATTCACTGCTCTTTGTAAATAGTTGTCGGACAACCTGGGGGAAGTTGCCCATTAATAAAAAAAACATGCCGGTGATGAACACTTGAATTTTATTTAACCACCTTAGTTGATAAGTGTAGGTATATCTCTTCACATCCCTTTAGAGGGAAGAAACCCTGTTACATATTGGCTTCCGAACAGGGATTCTAATCTAAAATATTCTAATCGAATCTAAAAAGATTAGATTTTTACACTAAGATGATTTTTCAAAACAGGCCCGGCCGATTTTGACAAAACTTAAATGGGACCGAAAGTGTTAGGACGTTATTTTTTTATAATCGGTTCACAATTTGAGAAAACATCGATTATTTTACACAATAAATATAAAAATATATATACAGGCGAACATAGAACCCTTTTTTTGGAGGTCGGTTGAAAATATAGGAGGCCAAGACACGAAAGGTGGCCATAACCACCACTCTATCCCCGGTGCGGTTTGGTAGACTTACTGATACATAGGTTATAGTCCAGTCCAGACGAGTCCATAGGTTACCGATTTTTAGACGTGACAACGTCTAATAAATCGATGAACCCCGGCTGCGCGCACGAAAAAGGATGACTCATTGCCCCGTTACGCTAATATTGTCCTGTTATGCTCATTGTTCCGTTACGCTCATTGTCCCGTTACGCTCATTGACCCGTTACGCTCATTTTGTTATGACGTTGTCACGTTAAACTATCGTCCGTAAACCGACTTTACAGACATTTTTTCTAAGGACGTATGCGTGTTTTTTTACGGTGTTTTTCAAGGCCAGTAGTGTGTGAATTAGGTATAACTTCCAAAAACACATTAGTACGAGCACCTGGTCGGAACCTATATACATAATTGAAGTACCTACGCTTGTAAGGCGACCCACTGTTGTTTTTGTGCGTCGTAATTCCAGTAGTGGATATCGTCTAGTTGATGTGAGGATGATAATAAATCTATATTCAATAAAAAAAAAAAAATATTAAGGGACATTTTAAGGGACACACGGTCTTTGAACTAAGCAAGACTTGTGATATGGCTGCCAGAGACTGATATTAGTATATCAGTCTCTGGCAGCCATATCATATACCAAGCCAAATACATATTTTAAATACATACATAATATATAGATGTACCTACCTAAATAACACTCAGGTACCGAGCGATGTTCATCACATAAATACTTGCCCTGGGTAGGAATCTAACCCACGTCTCTTTGATCAAGAAGTGACTACTGTAACCACTGAGCCACCGAAGCAGTCAAAAATAGTAATATAATCCCGTAAAATAAGCACTCAATTGATTAGTGTCTTCTACATAATGCCGCCCTTACTAATGTTATAAATTAGAAAGGGTGCTTGATGGTTTATTGATATATTTGTTAGTGTTTCACGCAGCAACAGAGCATCGGATCAAGTTGATTTTCGGCAAGGATATACCTATATAGTCGGAAAGTACTATAAGATTCTTGTTATCGATTTTTCAAAAGGAGGAGGTACTGTGTTCGTCTGTATGTACTTTTTTGTGCATGTTCATCGATATTTTCTCTAACTGTGAACCGATTTATGAAATTATATTTTTTTATGTTGAAAGGGACTTCCGAGAAAGTCTTATTGAGCTGAGCCGTTGTTGATAAATCAACAATAATGTACATGGATGTCACATTGATTCGTGTTAATTATTCGGTTGTGCGATTATTTGCGAAAAATAATTATTGTTCAGCTTACTCTTACATCTAGTGAGAAACTGTGTTTAAAACTAGTTTTAAATAATTACAGAATCTCACACAAAAAAAATTAAGTGTTAGGAAGGCAGTTTCTTATTTATCTTTTTTCTTAGAGAAAAAAGATAAGTATTCTGAAACGATCGGCTGATTTACGACGGTTGCATTTTTTAATCCTTTTCGAAGACTATAAATCTATCCCTCGAGAATTGCCAAAATAAATTTGGTTACATTAACTATGGATGGAGGTGAACTGTTGTGCCGAATCCGGAAACTTAAGGCCGTTCCGTAGAAAACAGTTACTAATGTCTATTCTGAATAAGGCGATGATGATTGATATTATTCTATCAGTTATTAACATTGACTGTTTTCAATAAAACTTAAGCAACATAAAATTATTTATCTAATCTTATTTTTGCTTGAGCTTTAGGTGATACGGAAACAATTTTAAAAAAGAGAGGTGAGTATTAATAATTTGTATTTAGAATCAATTAATAGACACTAGAAAATAATGTATTCAACGAAAACAAAAACTTGAAAAAAGACATACATAAATAAGTTTTTTGGACTGCGAATAGAACTATTGATCTGCCCAAAATAACTTACACTTCAAACTTATCCTCCCATTAGGATTCCCTACGTCAGAATGTTGCCTTAACAAAGAACTTGGAGAACTCGACCCATTACAGAAATTTAAAATCAACATTCAAATACAGCGTCTTTGGGTTCGAACCAGCGATATTCTAGGATGTCATTATCGTAAGCAACTTTTACAAAGGGACCAACCCTGAAAGCGCAAAAAAAAATCTGCTGTTCTATACAAAAAGTTAATGGACTCTCGACAAAATTCCTCATTCCGAAGCCAAGGTTCTGGAGAAGCTGAGTTGGGTCTTGCAATCTCTGGAGGGGAAAAATAAAAAACACTCCGTACAAAATATCAGTGCAAGATCTACCGGTTTCGCAACAAATAAGACTCATACCCAAATCGAATTAGAAACTGACTCTGCAGGAAGTCAGTTCAACCAACTGCTTCAAGAAAGTTGAACCAGTGTTCTATATAGATCTTTTTGAGTCTGCCCATAACCACGACAGATGTAACTCAGTCGAAACGTCGGAATAGCAAGGTATTTATTTATCTCGTATTCTCAGTGCCGTAGTTTAAGAATGTTATGCTCGAATTGCGAATATTTAAGACTTACATTTTTTAAAGATATTGCACTGAGTTCTACGTACTTCCCTGTAGCTAAGCCATGAGATACTTGGCACTGAAAACAGAAATCCTACCAATTGCACCAGGAGAGTGGTTGTAGTTTTACAAATATATTGCACTTGGTTTTACATCCTTCCCTGTAACGGTGCTACGAGAAACCTTGCACTAAAGGCAGAGATCTTACCAACTACGCCACTAGAATTGAGGTAGTTTCACGAAGATGTCGCACTGGGTTCTACATCCTCCTTTGTAACGGTGCCACGAAAAACCTTGCACCGAAGGCAGAGATCCTACCAACTGCGCCACAAGAACTGAGGAAGTTTCACAAAGATATCGCACTGGGTTCTACATCCTTCCCTGTAACGGTGCCACGAAAAACCTTGCACTGAAGGCAGAGATCCCACCAACTGCACCACAAGAATTGAGGTAGTTTCACAAAGATATCGCACTGGGTTCTACATCCTTTCCAGTAACGGTGCCACGAGAGACCTGGCACTGAAGGGCTCCTTTGATCTATTGATTATACTGTTGTTAAGTACGGCGCGGCGGGGGGGTAGTGTAATTTGATTTCGGGATTATGTTTGTACGACTAGATTAGACTTGACGGGGAGTATAATAGATACAAGGGGAATTTTGGTGAGCTTCATGCTACTTGACGCGTTGTTGTATATATAATTCTATGTAAATGAGTACCTGGAAATATATACTGTTACAAAGCTTTTATACTTACTGTGAGTCTAAAATAAACACAGTTATTTAGTAACTTCGCAAAAACTGCATTTTGACACCAAACAACTTATAATAATGTTCCGAAAATTAGTTTCGAAAATTTTAAATTAAGAGCAGCCTGTAGATACAGGTAATATTGACAAAACAAACATCCTAGTGACATATTTAAAACCTGTACAAAAATATAATGATTTAAAAAAAATATTACATTCTTGTACAGGTCTTAAATACACCATTAAAAGTTATTGTTTTTGTATATGAGGTCAAAGATAATTTTTTTTTATATTGCATTTAAAGGGATCCAATCAGGCACCCAGCATCTATCTAAAATACCGTATAACAGTCAAAAAAATTTCTATGGGACTTTGTGCCATCTGCTGTAATCAAGTATTCGCAGTTTCATTTCATTACAAAATTGTAGTCTTCGCTAATTCTATACAGTGTGTAAAAATCTTGAAAAACTCGTACTACGTACAGTTAGTCGATCTAGCCATCGTAGTTATTCCAAGTATTCGAGCTAGTCTAGTCAGTTTACAGAGCAAGTTTAAACAAGGTCCCGCCTTATGAACGCACAGAAGTAATAAAAGAACTTTCATTACAGTATCTGATGTCGGGACCGAGACCGTCTTTTAGTGGTGCCATTCTACTAACCGCTGCACTGCGCTCCCAACTTTAGCATTTAGTTTTTATTCATATTATATTTATCGAGGGAAATTGAAAAAGTAGAAGTGGGGTGATATTTTTCTACAAAATTTTGCTATTTCGATTTAATAATAATTGAGTTCAGTGAGTTTATTTATATTTAGATAACAGCAAGTGTTTTATTATTGCTAAATTAAATTGTTGCTTAGATTAATATTACCTACAGTTTAATTTAAAACGCGTACCTTACGCGGTTTTGCAAAAGCTGCTATGACATGACGCTACTTTGTCTACCGTCTATTGTGTTAGTTTTTTTTGTATTTTTTTATATTGAAGAATAATAGGGTTTTCTAGAACTTTTACTTGTTTACTTTGTCAATGAAAATGGCGTCGATAATTCTAGATATTTCGAGGCAATTTTTATTCAGAGATATAGAGCGATGGCTTTCGTTAGACTCGGTTTTCGTGTTTTATATCGGAGCGAAAGCAGCTCGTGTTCAAGTGCAGTGACCAATTTGTGTGAACATCAGTGCTAGTGTGAAGTGTTTGTGCAAACCCAACTGGTGTGTGATTTGTGATTTTGTGAAGTGATTGTGTATAATAAAATGCAAAATGAATAATCGGCGTTTTACCTGATTATCCAAGAACCTATTTCGTGACAGTATCATACGTATTTTTTTGTTTGTTTACTTTGAAATAAAGTTTTGTTGAGTATTTTATTTATTTTATTTTATTTTATTATAAAGGTGCACAGAACAGGATACATTTAATTAAGAGCCGAATGTGACTGAATTCAGTAAAATGACATATTTTGAAACTATGAGCACTTTATTTTTATGCACAAAATAAAAGTAATTGATTTCACTCGGAACAAATAGATTTCCATTAGTTTTTGTATACCTTTAGAATGGATATTTCTGAAAGTGATAGTAATTTATTGCGAATGGGATAAAGCATCGGAAATGCAGATTGAGCGAGAACAGGATTGATTTTTATTTAAATTGCCATTTATATTTACTGCGCCGAACACAAACTTTCACAGCTTTCTTATCAAATACAGTCCAATTAGTCTACTACTAACCAACCTTTGCGTAATTTTGTCATTAAAATGTTTTTTTTTTATCAAAATATGCTACAAAATACAATAATATTAATTTTAGTTTTTGGTTTCTACGTGTACTTACCTACTTATTTTCGTTGGTTTAATTTATTCCTACGTTTTTTTCTTTACGTGAAAGTGCGTTTACTAACCACAAGCAAATACAATTAAAATACTTTTAATTAGCAGATGTAATTAGTCAACACGTGCCCAGTACCGCGTCTTATTCAGGCCTAGCCCTGTAACAAAAAATACCCCTGTACCTAGTAAGTCAAAAGTGGTTGATTAAGACCATCATTATGAACAAGTCTTACTATGAGGCCAACCTTCAAGAAAAAATCTACTGTACCGTACTAAATTGCAACTCTGAATCGATAAAATGTATGAAATAGCCGATTATTTTCTCGAATTCTGAATTTATTGACCCCGTTGTAAAAGTTGTTCATTAAGATGGTCTGAATCACCTCCTGACTCGGTACACCAGTTTTGGATAACCCCGTAAATAATATTTCTGTCATCAGCTAACACAGCAGTAAATATTCAGCAGCTATTTGCACTTCCATTACTGAGAGTCCAGTCCGCCGGTTCCGTTTGCCGGCCGCGGATCTCCAAACCTCTCGGGGTGCAATTAAAGTTTGAAGCGAGTCCATCGACCAGCGAATTGACGGTACGACCCTAGTTGGAGCTGGTGCACACGGTGTGGTGCGGCGCAGCACCGCAGCGCAGCACCGTATCGATATTAACCAGATAGACTTGTAGGACATACAGTGACGACGCAGCGTTGTGCTGAAACCGTCTTAATGAAACAACTATGCAAAAGCTCCAGCCCCGGCCGAGTGCATCCCGCCACTCCTTCGCCTCTCTTCTGGATTCAAGTGCATACAGCATAGCGCTGTGTCGCATCGCTTGGCGTAACATCCTAATATGTACCTACCTATACAGAACTATGGAATAGAATCACACAGGCGTCGCGCGGGTCGCACGATCACAGTAGCGCATTATGTGAACCAGCTCTGGAGTAGTTCCGATTTCCAAATCGGGGAAATTAAAAGTTTTTCAGAGCTATTTGTGTTTTAGAAGCTCGTGGTTGAAATAGCTCGTCGATTTTAATGACTGATTTCTAGTTTTAGACGTGAAAACCAACTTCGTCGTGATAAATTTTGATTTCTCTCTTTTTGTTAATAAATTTTAATATTTTCTTCATGAAAAATTATGACTGAAATCAAAAAGAAAACCTATAAATAATATTTAATATGCGTAATTACAGATATTTTTCTCACCACCAGCGATACAGTTGAAGCTAAAACCATGTCAGAACCGGCTAAAATTCTGACACAAAACTAGTCACCCGGCTTACACGACGATACTAATTTTAAACCAAGTTAAGGTTAAAGAAAGTTAAGCTAACGATCAAAATTTTCTACAACTTAAGCAATCAAGGCGAACTTAATTTTATCGGTAATGTTAGTTCCGTTCAAGTGATATTGGAAATGGGGCCTACCAAAAATTTGTATTTTACACTTTTGCTTAGTAAGGTATATCAACTAACTTTTTATTCCAAAATATCATCATCATTATATCAGCCCTAGAACTTCTACTATTAAACATCGACCTCCCCGATGGATTCCCATGAAAACTAGTTGGAAGCCGTCACGCCACCATCCAATGGACATCCTAAGCTGCGCCTGCCGGAAAATTATAAAAACTGATTTTTCCCAAAAAAAATCAAAACTGCCTTCCACCGTGCACAAAATTCAAATAGTTCGCTCGAATCAATGTATTGGTACAATTTTGACATTATTGTTGATTTTTTATAAACGCCTCAGCCGATTTCGATAAAATTTAAATAGAACTACATCGGGAGCATCCCCTTTAAACTAAAAAAGATTATTTTAAATAGGTTCATAATTTGGGATAAATGTCGATGAACATAAGTACATAACACACATGTACATACACATAAGTGTAGGTACACTTAAATAAAAATACATACAAACGAACATATAAGCGCCTCATATTTGTAAGTCGATTAAAAATATCTAACTTTTAAATAATAATCTATTTATTATGAAAATATAACCCTACAGACACACCTGATAGGTACGTCAAAACTATAACTATATCGTTTTATTCAAGTCGGGGTTAAATATAAGCAAAGAAAATAAACATAACATCCTCAGTAATTATTAAACAACAAGTTTCACGTTCTCGCCAGAAGTTTCTTCACGTGAATGTAAAACAAACCCTTAATTGCTACCAACATCCCCATTACAGCCAACCTGATCTTTTAGTTACCCTTCACAGACCCAAAGGTGTAGTTATGCCGTAGTATTATTATATGTATGTGTATATTATCTTCTTTGGTTATGCAAAACTCTAGACTAAATATTTTACTAATTTTTTTACTACAGTTTAATTTTGTAACGCTTAATTTTTTTTACCAGTAGTTAGTGCAGCAGTTGTCTTCAATCAAAAATATTTATTTCGGACAACATGATCCATTGTTAGTAAACAATTAACTTAAAAACACTATGTTAGTACTTATCTTAAAATAATTCACATGAAGTAATAGGTACTAGGTTTATTTATCGCAGCCAATATCGTATAGGTCAATATCGTATAGCCAAGGTTGCCTGGAAGAAATCGCCATGGGTGATAAGGCCGCCACTTTATAATCATATTTTTTGTCGTATATGTGTAAATAGTGTTTATTTTTTAAATTGTGGTTATAAATAAAGAGTTTTGTCTGTCTGTCTGTCTGTATAGGATGAATTAAAGCCGTCGTCGGCTCAACCGTTATGGTCCGCAAGAAATGCCGCAGCATAGGAGCATGAAGTTCCTCCAATATGGTTTTGAGTATGGTGTTGTGGCTCTCCCGCACTCTTCTCATGAATGTCGCGCCTTTTTTTCTAAGGACAGCGTGAAAGCCATCGGTTCGAGATTCACCGAACATTTCTAAGGCGCTACAACATCATCCAAAATACATTATCATATTGGACACGCAGGGTGTCCTTTCGGTACAGCTGAACCACGGACTCCCCGTGTACAGACTCTGACAGTAAACTTTAAAGCCTTGACGCCTGAAGCTTTGACGCCTACGGCTTACATGATTTTGGTGAGTTTCAAATTTAGGATTTCATTTCGTACTAAAATTCTTACACGGAATCATACATGTTTTCCTTATAAACTTTTCGGATGATCTATTGAAACCAGTTTATATCTAGCTATTCTACATTAACAGTAGTTGCGGCATTAATATGATCCGTATGATCCGGCATGATCCGGCATCGTCCGTAAACAAGAGAGTAATTTAATACCCAATAGTTCCATCATAAATGAACTATACGCACCATAAAACAATTTATACAAATATACACCCCAAAATCAAGCAAATAGTACGAGCTAAAAATGTAGAGGCAACATTAATTTATTTCTATTTTTAGAGCTGAGTTCCGAATGTTTGATTTGGTTTATTGAAAACATGCGAAGTACGGAAACACTACCCTTTGTGTTCGAAAGCACCAAACCCATTAACGAATTCTGTATTAGGTTCACATTCCACCAAACCCAGTGGAGCAGAGCTAGACGGAGCTGGGAATAACGTTGAAAGTCGCAAGGCTGCTTTTCACTAGAATGCGCGGGAAAGCTAAGCAGCGTGTGAACGAAACTATAGGTACAATCATTTTCACCAAGTGAGTAAAATGAATGCTATAAGGATACGCTACACAAACACTGACACAACTACACAGGTACTATAATATACTCTGTAATGAGTAAGTATATTATACTCCATTTTATATAATAGGCTAGTCGACAATTTTTTGTTTATGTTCTCTTGTAACAGCTGACCATAAACAGAGCCGAAATAAAATCAACTTAGAAATAAAGAAGTTACAAGTATTTTATTTTCTTGCTAGACAAAGAGCGCACTATGGCAGAATATCACGTCACGTTCCGTAAGTGTCATACATTCGACATACTTATGTTATTTATTTATTTATCATTTTTAATTCAGACAATAATTATCCATAAATCGTAAAAAATTAAATACAATTGAGTCATTCATTTTAAACATTAATTACAATATTTATAATTTAGTGCCCTTAACAATTAACATCCACTTATTCTGAATGGGGCAATCCAATCGATCAGCAATCATTTGAAGAATACCATTGCGACTGCCTCGCACTCTATATCGTAGGGACGCGACTTTCTTGCGAATAATCGCATGAAAGTCATCCGTTCGTGCTTCAGCAAACATTTCAGATGCACTACAGAAGCGAGGCAACCGCATCAGCATTCTAAAAATATCGTTATATTGGACCCGTAGAATGCTGGCAGCCCGGCGAGTATGACTGATCCACAAGCTACTCGAGTAGAATGACTGGCAATACGCCTTGAAAAGGGTAATTTTCACCTCCCTCGAGCAGCGAGCAAACCTTCGTGCGATCATATTTCCCCTGACTGCCAGAGCCCTACGTTCCCTCTCGATATCTGCGTCATCTCTAAGGTCGTCATTAAGAATGTGTCCCAAATACTTAAAAGTAGTAACCACATTCAAAGCCATTAAGCATAATTGGCGGATCATTTGCTGGTTTGAGGTTTCCGCTCTTAAAAACAAGCACCTCACTTTTTTTAGAGTTGTACTTAAGCCCATGATCTGCCGCATACGCCTCACAAATTCTAACTAGTCTGCGAATTGCCCCTACCGACGGTCCCAGCAGCACCATGTCGTCTGCGTAACTTATATTATTAACGCAGACTCTATCTATAAAACAGCCCGCATGGGTGCTGCTGAGCTCATCGATGAGGTCATTAATATACAAATTAAACAGAAGAGGAGAGGTTATGCCACCCTGTCTCACTCCACATCCCAAGCCATATGCGTCAGATAGAGCTCCCGCCCATCGTACCTGATTTCGCTGACAGCCATACCATAGTTGTAATATAGAAACAACTTCGGCCGGCACTCCTGCAGCCCTCACCTTTCTCCAAAGCCTCCGATACAGCACCGTATCAAAGGCCTTGGATATATTCAGAAAGCAGGCATATACTCCTCTTCCTGTCGGTGTAGTACTTGACAGCCTGCTTAAGACACAATATCGCACTTTCCGTTGACAGACCAGCCCGAAAGCCGAACTGAGTGTCGTGCAGTTTGACGTGTTGAGATAGTATGTCATTAAGCAAGCTGTCAAGAACCTTTGCCAGCACTGTTGCCAGCGAAATAGGCCTATAATTGTTCCTATCCGACGCATCTCCATTCTTAGACTTGATAATTGGCACTACTATGGTCTTGGTCAACTCCTCAGGCAGGTACCCATGACAGAGACATAAGTTGTAGAACATGGAGAGTACGCGCGGCAAATGAACTCCCGCATATTTGAGATGCTCAATGCTGAGACTGTCATGCCCCGGCGATTTCCCTCCTTGCATGGAGTGAATTACTTTCCGCACTTGCTTAGCATTAAAGTACACCGATCGCTCCGAGCTGCCAGCCTCATCATTTAGCATCTCCGCCCCGTCTAGTTGAGCCCCAGGCGTTACCTGGAAGTGATTTTTAAAGAGGTTTGCTATTGATTTATGATTGCACTCACCATCTACACTCACAGGGAAGCCAGACTTAGCATTCATTTTATTTGAGTCTTTCCAAAAATGTTTAAAGTCTTTGGCGGTATGGTGTGAAGCAAGAATGTCCATTTTTATTTGATCTTGTCTATTTTGACACCACTTTAACTGTTTTTTAAATGATTTCTTGCTCTCACTCATATTTTCATATATTTGGCCACAGTTTGGCTTACCAGCATCAATCCAAGCCAAAAACTTAAGTCTAGCCTCTCTGTGGTAAGGCGCTACGTATCGATTCCAACCCGCGACATAACCTCCCCTTCTTCTGGTTGCTGTACGATCACATGTGGTTGTTGCGGCCTCTGACATAATCGTGACTATATCTACATACATTTTATGCAAAAGATCTCTATGTTTCACATCAGAGCAGATTCCGTCACAACATTGAGATAACTCTAAAGGGAAATCAATCTCTCTCAATTTTTCATGACATAACTGCTGATAAGTCTTAATTTGATCTACAGTGCGCTCACCCCAGATTACTTTATCTAGTGTCAGGAGCAACTCAGAGTCCACTGGGCTCCTACAACTCGAACTACATAGATCACATTCAAAGAACAATGGTAAATGGTCAGACCACACCGGATCAAGCATCACCCATACTTTCTTAATAGTCGGCAATGTACTTTTTGTGACCACGCAGTGGTCTAACCATCTCGCACAACCATGTGAGTCACTAACGTAGGTAAATGTGTCGGATCCAGGACCAAGTATACTCATATCCGCACATGACCACTCCTGATCCCCACAGAAATCCAACAACTTAACCCCGAAACGCGCAGTCGGATGAGAATTAAAATCTCCCAAAATATAAACTAAATTTGCGTCATTGTTTTCTTCTACTATTGCACTAATTTTACCTAAACATTGAGTAAATTCAATTAAATTGTCTTTTTCGTCATCTTTAGAGTCAGTTGGCATATATACACTAAATATTATTATGCACGTGTTCTCAAATCGAGCATTAATAGCTACCAACCGCACATCGTCACACTCTATCACTGAAACTGACTGAAACAAAGACTTCTTATACAATATGGCCACTCCTCCGTGTGTGCGACCCTTTAAAAAGGTGTTAGGGTTCATTGCCGAGGTCCCAACGCTTCCAAATTGTTCATCTACATCATTTAGCAAAGGCAAATCATATGGCATTAAACAATGCTCTTGCAATGCAATTATACTAGCTTGTTTGCACAGTCGTCTAATGTCGTTCAGTGAGCTCTTAAACGATCTGCAATTAAATGATACAATATTTGTATAAGGTGTACTATCCATACTATAATTTATCTGAATGCCTCATGTTAGCAACGCGCACAGTTTCAGCAGATTTATTATTTTTTCCCGCGTAATTTATAAAGCGCCTGAACGAAATGCCATTAGGCCAAAAGCTGTCAGTAAGAAAGGTTTTTAATTTACTTTCTGAAACAAATATCTTAAAGGCGTTATAACTTCGCTGTTGCTTCATTTTTATTTTAACTGGTAACACTTTATCCTGTGTCTTGTTCATGATGTACTCTGCAATGTCACTTTCGGTAACATCTTTATGTACATTTGTTATGAAGAGTGGAATTCTAATTTCAGCCGCTTTAAATTTGCTATTTTGGTCAGAACATGCTCTTCCTTTATTCGTGATTAGCTTATTTTTAAAACGTTTTCTTTGAATCGTCTTCCACTCTTCATCTCTCTCCGGAATACTCCATTGTCCTTCCTTATTTCCGATGTCCGCAAACGAGAGCTTCGAAGCTATTTGTTTTGGTGATGAATTATTTCCCATTGCAATTACGCTGCATAAGCTCTGCTCACTAGTATTGTCACAACAATGCCCCATCTCACTCCGACTCACAACATCGTAGAAACGCGATGACTTATTCACACCTCCATCGGCCCTAGTTGATTCGCTAGTACGCTCGATTACTGCAGCAACAGGTGACGTCGGTGACTCATCCTTACCGGTTCGGCTGGCTTCGCCTGTCGCTGGCCTCGCGCGCTCAGTACTTACGGATTTCTCCGCAGTACACGGCGGCCGCTCTGCGCGCGCGCTCGTGACAGTGGATGCATGATCGGTTTGAACACTCATGTTGTTAGAAGACTCGTAAGTCTGCTGTGAGGACGGGTTGCAGGCTGACTCATACATAGATCCCATTGCCATCGGACCGCTATTCAAAAGATCCGCCCCTCGTGCGCGAGTGTTTACGAAATCAAATCTTTGTAAACGGTTATGAACAGGCGTATTTACGAGCGAATCAAATTTATACGAGTGAATCTTAGTTTCTAGCATACGTAGTTGGTCAGTCGTAGCATACGTGTCTTTTATGGTGTCAATTTGAGACTTCAATAATACCATATCTTTTAACAATGCCGTAACATCACAGTGGTCGAAAGTCACCGGGGGTAGTCTGTGAAGATCTTTTGCCACAAAAATTGGAATTGTATCCGGATCCAGACTTTTAAGCACAGCAATAATATCTTCAAGGTCTCTTTGCACCTTACCTTCACTTTTATTTCTTCTCTTTATTTTTCTTACGTCCGTGGTTACCGCATCAAATAGTAAATTTTTCGCGTTCTCCACATCCGCCACATCAAAAGAAGATGCACATATGCGCATCAAACTTTCCTGATCCATCACATCAATTTTGTTGGTAATAAATGTCAATATCTCATTTATAACCACATTGCAACTAGCACATTTAACCGTGCTCGACGTCATTTTGCAAAAACTAGAGGTCGCAAAATTGCCCTCTAAACGCGACTGCACACTAGCGATAAACTATGATAGTTATGCTTTGTGGGAAAGGGACAAGGCATCCCCTCTTTATCTCTGCCAAAATTTTTACAAGCTTATATCTCTGAACTGGATTAGCCAATTTCAGTTATTTTTTCAGATTACGAATCATAATTAATTGCAGAATTCAGTAATCATAATACTGTTAATTAATTCAATATTAGTCGACTACCCTATTATGCTACACTTATTGCATATCTTTTTCTCACATCCTGCCTTAAATACACCTTTCCTTGTAATCGTTTGACTCCGATTGTATCGTTTTCATTAAAGTTTCACTAAGCTAAGCTGCGCTATAAAAATCATGACTTGTGGAGATCAAAACGTTAGCAACACATCTTAGTGGAATACTATCCTTACCACCGGCATTGTCATTCGTCCGGTACAATAAATAAAAATTGTCTTTGTTTGTTTCCGACCGTACAAGCAATTAGAGCGCACAAAGGGCCTGTTACTGGCTTGTTACAATAAAAAACTGGCCAAAAATCCAATTACGTATTATAAAAGATCTATTTATCTTTGGTAATTATCTTGCGGATAGCGACGTCCCGTTTGTTTGTACTGATAATTTGGAATATAGGAGTATGTAATCTGACTTTGTTTAAGAATTATTTTTTATGGATGACTCGATTTTTTCGGAATCCGTATTGAAAAATGGGACTGTTTTATTGTTTTCGTTGTCCATTAATATTTTCGTGCTATTTGCTCTTCATACTCATGTCATTAAATGAAAACACTAATTTTAGTATGGCATGCAGCTACATAATTTTCACTACAAATTAAATATGGGTTCGATCGAGTTTAAATCTAAGCCAGTGTTAATTTTAGGAGTAAACTTAAACAAAAATTGCATTGTTTTCCGTGTAAAATTGTCACGTTCAGCCTGAGCTGAGCGTGCAAGTGATAGGAACAAGCGATAGAGAGTCACGACCAGCCTAAGCATTCGGCTTGTGATGGACGTTTGTTGTCTATTAGGATCTTCTCCTCTTGTTAAACATAGGAGTCGGGAACCAGCTTCGAGGCGACTCTCCTTACTAGGGCTGGACGCTACACCATACTGGGTGTAGTGTAGGGCAGTGTATAAGAGAGGGCGCGAGTACCCAATGCTGCCGACGAGGTCGGGCGGCTTCTCTCAGCGCCCTCTACCCCGCCATTCTGGCAACTTTGGCCGTCTTGGCGTTGTGGTTCTCAGATTTGGAGTCCTTACAACCTGCAGACCCTGGTGCAGGCGGCATCTCCTCCTCTTTGAATTGGCGATCGACGTGACGCACGTCGGTCCGGTAGCGTACTCGGTCAGGCGAAAGCAGCTTTGAATGGTCGGCCTCGGGAGTCTACACTCGACCAAGTCCGACTGAAGCGCGGAACGGGGCTCTCTCATCTTGCCGGTCTCGTAGCGAATGATGGACGTTATCACGAAGGTAAACTTATCGTCCGTTGAACTCTACTAATTAGACAACCAATTTTTTTTCTAGTTTCGGGTAATATCAATTGTTAAGCTGGTTTACAATGATATTTAGATAGGTAATCTGAATAACTCCTTTGAGCTAGTTATAATATTTCTGAATAACTATATGACAGGATTGCTACTCGCAGGTCCCAGCATTCATATTCATATAACTTGTAGCGCAGTGAAACAGGGCGTTCATTCATTATCCTACCAAAGCGTAGCCCTGTGGGATCTCATTTTTTCCAAGTGTAGTTGAACGACGCAAGTTTCTATGCGAGTTTGCAAGTCAATCACAATTACTGAGTCGCGAGGGTCCACCATTAATACTGGTTAAGAGTTTCACCATTCGTCGTAGCGCATCTACTGAAATACATTCAGTAGATGAACTTTGTACAGAGCAGGAAACATTACGCGGAGTTTTTATAGCACTTGAGTTAGTTATCCCATCCGAGAACTATATGATGGATCATCTAGTCCTTGGATGCAGGTGACCGCGCAAACGAAGGAAATTTGCTGGATTTTGATAATATTTGACAAAATGGTTAAATAATCAAATCCTTACAGTTTTGCGAGAATGAACCACATCGGTCAAGAGCGAGTAGTTTATGATAATTAAATTAAAAAAATTGCGAACTAATGCGAAGTGCTTGGAGAACTACTAGTCAATATAATCAGATAAAATTTTAAAAAAATTCCGATGCACGCACCGATGTGAAAATCCATATTGAAAGTTCCTCGCCAAAATCGGGGGGGGGGGGGGGGGGGGGGTCCTACAGCGCGGAGGCTGACTTCACCGCAATGAAGTCAAGAGATTGACTTCGCTATCTTTTCGAAACCTAGGAGTGAGGGGGTCCTCACCAAAGCACAGAGTCTACATGGGTCCACCTAAAATAACCTTCGTCAAATTTTATCCATAGTCCAAAATAAACTTTACCTAAAAAAGTATTGAAGTACTGAATCTGGTCATACTGCTACTAGTATTAGTAAGGATTAGTAGTTCATCAACAATCAGTTTTTTGTCAATCAAAAAATACCAGAGCTGTAGCACTGGCACGCGGCTCGTAGCGCTAATGGCGTTAGGCGACGCGAGGCGCTAACTTCCAGCGGATGCCATGTTGACTCTGCCAGCTAACGAGTAAACATCCAGCTTTCATAGCGTTAAAGACAATAAATAAATCACTCATAATCATCATCATTTCAGTCAGTTCGATACTCAGTCAGTTCCATTAGAGCTCCAGTATTGCTGGTTGGAAACGGCTTGCATCCAACGCGATCGTCTAGTCTGTTGAAGTTGGCTATCTGCATTGCGGGTGTATGGTACGTCTTACACAGCGCTTGTCAATACATATTTGCACTTGAGACTGGCTCAGACTAATATTTTTATCAGATTGACAGCAAACATCCTTGCAGGTGTATAAGATTAACACCAATAAGCTGGGCTTATCTATCAGAAAATAATGGGAATTCTATCATATTGATTATACATATATGTAATCGGTTTATACAATAAGCTATTACACAATATTTCCATAGTCGACGGACATTTCTAGGAAATCATTGAACTTATTATCAGAACGTGTCATAAGCTACTTTATATCTTGGATAAAATAATTAAGCGATCCTATGGAAAGCCGCTAATAAAGTAAACACATAATTCAGATTCAGATAAAATTTTATTGTTAACTGTGTTACGTAAAAGATCTTAATTAATTGATTGATTTCAAATAATTAATTGATATGTTAATTCCAGACATATTTGATGGGTTAGGATCACGACTTACACGCCACTGCTTATACGGTCATTGGACGGTCAACGATACGTCTTTTCAACCGATACGTCACAGGTGGCTTGGTCACGTAAGTTCAAGCACTGCAGATATGATCGCGACGTGAGTTAAGCCCAAGATAATAGATAGAGAAGACGCCAAGGAGTTATATTAATATAAGCTATACTACATAGTACGTGCTATGGATAGGGCTATCCTCGGCATCTCTCTGCGAAGTCTAATCAGGGATGAGGAGATTCGTAAACGAATCAAAGTTACCGGTATAACCCAGCGGATTAGCAATTTGAAGAAGCAGTCGACAGGGAACATTGTTCGTAGATCGGGTAGCCAATGGGGCAATAAAGATCTCCAATGGAAACCTTGTACCAGCAGGCGCAGCGTAGGATGTCCATCGACATGGTGACGATATGAGCTATAAGACGGTAAGATGAAGTTTGATTATCTAGTAAGTATTATATATGGTTCTTCAGAAAAGTTGTACTGAGCCGAAAAGAAGTGATTTAGATTATCATTACATCATTACTTTGAATATGGGCCTAAACCAGAATTCAGAAAATAAAACAGCTGTCTCATACAATTTAACGATTTTTGGTTTCAATTTCGTATCGTGTCGCGGTATCGCTTATTATTTTTTCTCCAATTCCGGGTTCTTTAGTAAAAGATGTTCATTGAGACGGTCTTAATCACCGCCCTTTCGGTTTAATACTCCTTTTCTGAATAAACCTGTATAGCTATTAGAACCCATTGGTGACGCAAACTCCGGTGAACTACACACGAGCCACAACTAATAGAGCTGGCGTTATTGGCTACGTACTTACTCCAACTCATAAACTGAGGACATACCTGAGCGGCTAATGTACTGTACTGTAGCGTTCATTTTTCCTAGCAGTTCGAATTTTAATATACAAGCTTCACGGAGGACAATAGAGCCAATGTTCACCACGCTTCGCTGGCATAGTGCGGCTTGGTGGATTCACGGCGTATGCCATCGAATTTCTTCTACCAGCCGCGTCACGAATTTTTCCTGCACGTAAAAAACAGTTGTGTGTAAATCCGAACATATAAGTAAGTCCTGTAAAAACATTAATACGGGGATTTGAAACTACAACCCCAAGATTGTAAGTAAAGCAAGCGGTGCCTCCGCTGGACCACCACACTAACGGCTAAAATGATTGTCGTTCCCGTATTTACTAATACAAATGTAAACCAACGACATTCAGCCCCTCTTTTTGCATGCAAATACTACCTATAGTGTGGACTCGTAATATTCGAAACCAGAAGAAAAAAACTTGCCTATTTTGGCATCAGAACAGGTTTTTACTTTTCCCGCTGAGTAAAAGCGTACATCAACGAGCATAAAAATACATAGCTTACTTAGCACACAACAAAAAGTTATTACACATTCGGTCATCAATACCACAAAGAGCTCTCTCAATATTCGCGCAGGTATGGCCGGAGCTTTATGAAGGCAACCTGAGTAATATTAATCCTGGGATACGAAGGTTCATATTTACGATTTTATTACACACTAACTTCGACCTAAGTTTATAACGGTACTGTACCTATGTATCAAATTTTACGTGTAATATATCGAGGTACCTATAGGAAATAATAAGTGCATTAATCCCAACGATGGACGTTAGTTTTTGTTTAGCGTTATCTGAAAAAAGCTGTTTCATGTTTTCAACACATTTGTACTAATTTATTGTTTAAAATAAAAATAATAGATTGATACTTATGCGTCAGTATTTAAAAAATGTACAATAATGACACCAAAATAGATAACACGAAGAGTTTTAAGTTTTAAATTTCATTTTTACAAACAAAGATAATCATTACAATTTACCACATATCTACTTGTTAACCTTAGACCTTAGACACGTAGGTAAACGTAGACAGAAATTCAATTGAGTCTCAAAAAGCGTCCATCAGACGTGCGCCCGGTTCGAAGGCAGCACATAAAGCCGTCTCATAGGCATGTAGGAACCACGGGACGGAACAAGGAGGGGTGGGAAGGGGCTCAACTAGTCAAGCATGCGACCACGAAAAGAACTCATTTCGACGTGTGAAAAAGTGACAGATATATACTATGCCATAACGCTGTCTCGTACCGACACTACGAACGAAACATATACTCGTGGCGCGCATACTAGCCCGGCTGGATCCCTTTTTATCGCGAATATGTCCACGATTCACAAAACCGTGGTGATCTAATGGTAGTGACGCTAGTTTTACAATCGTAAGGTTATAAGCTTAAAGTCCCGATGCCGCATCAATAAGTTCTTTAAAAGTACGGATTTTTACACCAGTGGCTTTTTGTAGAAGAAAAAAAAACGTGAAGCAACCTACATATTTTATTTATTCCCTTATTTCAGACATACAAAATCCATATTATAAGTATTACGGCTCTGCATCAGCTAGATTGATATGGCCCAATAGCTCTTTGTAGGCCTATGTTCAGCAGTGGAATTTCTAAAAAAGGCTAGTACAGTACAGGTCCACAATTGACTACCAACTCGCCTAATGAAAAGCGCCGTTGTTGCCAACAATTAATCACTGAGATTTAGAAAATACTTAAGCACTTCGACCTGAATGTATTTATCATATCAGCTGAGCCATTTTTGATAAATCAACGAACAAACCATTCGAATTCTTTACACGGTTGAAGTCGATTATGCCATTTTTGGAAAAAAAAAAGGTTTTCTGTCAGTAGTACCATTGATTAAATAAATAAAATAAATATTTTGGGACATCGTACACACGGTCGCTGACCCCAAACTAAGCAAAGCTTGTGATATGGCCGCCAGAGACTGATATTCTACATATACTTATTTTTAAATACATACTTATATAGATAGAAACTAAATAACACCCAGACACAGAGCAAACACCTATCATCACATAAATATTTGCCCTGGGTGGGGATCGAACCCACGACTCTCTGATCCAGAAGTTAGGGTCACTAATAAATAAATAAATATTGGGGGGACATCTCACACACGGTCTCTGACCCCAAACTAAGCAAAGCTTGTGATATGGCTGCCAGAGACTGATATACTACGTATACATATTTTTAAATACATACATACTAATATAGATAGTACCTAAATAACACCCAGACACAGAGCAAACATCTATGTTCATCACAAATATGCTTGCCCTGGGTGGGGATCGAACCCACGCCTCATTGATCCAGAAGTCAGGTTCACTAACCACTGAGCCACCGAGGCAGTCAACTAACCACTGAGCCACCGATTAGTTCCATTGATGGCACTACTCACATATGTATGCTTCGCTAGTACCATTATAGTACTAGCGACGTAGAATTTATATCCTCTACGTCGCTAGTACCATTGATCGGTACCACTGATGGTTCTATTCTCATAACTACACGTGACTAGTACCTATAATGCCTCCAGCCCCCCGACCGCCTAAGCAATAGCAATCGTTTATGACTTCATTTTAGTCATTTGGCACCGCCAATGTGACGTTAGCCATCAATTGCTTTGTGCGGATTACGAAAGCAATCGTTGAATGAACAACTTTGATGGCTAACGTCACATAGGCGGTGCCAAATGACTAAAATGAAGTCATAAACGATTGCTATTGCTTAGGCGGTCGGGAGGCAGGCCCGGAAAATAGTATTTGCCAAAAAGTTGTTTACATCTCCATATATACACTTTAATTTTTTTTACTTAGAGTGAAAATAATATTGAAATCCATCAAACAGTAGTACTTTACCACGCCCGCGTGGTATAATTTGTATATCAGGATGGGCACCAGAAGATATCCACTGGGTTACGTTTTCTACCGCTCTTCCTTTTAATGAAAGTCCTGATTACGTCCAGTCACGTGCAAATGAGGGCCAAATCAATGCCTGCCATTTGGCTGCTCGGCGGCTGGTCTCTTTCACTGGAAACGTGCGAACGTTTCGCTGCAGTATCCTAAATCAAAGGCTGTGTGTGGGATAGTGTGGCTGACAGTCTGTTTGTGCATTTGGGTGAGCGCTTTCGTGATTATAGATAGTACGGCAAATAAGCGATAGGGTAAAGCACGGTGCAGCAATACAACACTGAAGAGTAGGTATAAAATTGTGACTAGAATCTTCACTCTGAAGAGGAGGTAACAAAACTGGTAAGTAAGTCTCCTTAGGTGAAAATCAATTTTCACCTATTTATTATTTTTTTATGCATCTTTGTGCATAGACAGACCATTGTGTACCTTTTTAACCGACTTCCAAAAAAGGGGAAGTTCTGTGTTCGTCTGTATGTATTTTTATTGTTGTATATGTTCATAGATATTTTCGCCGAATACAAAAATTATTTTTTAGTTCAAAAGGATATATTGCCGATGTGGTCACATTTAAATTGTATCGAAATCGGCTGAGCCATTTTTGAAAAATCAACAATAATGTAAAATTTGTATATATCAATTCGAGCGAACTATTCGAATTTCGTACACGTCGGAATGGTTTTGCCATTTTTTGCGAAAATAATTATTTTTTGTATGTAACTATGCGTCTCAATAACACTACTTACCTATTGATATTCGCTAAATGAGTGTTCGTGAACTAACAATGAGTAGTTTATCCGTAAATACCAAAAAATAATCAAGAACATTTGAATTTCGCTCGCTGACTGTAGGCATAGGTTCTTAGGGCATATGCTTTAAGTTCTGGGAATAGAATATCATAAATCTAATTGTCGCTATAAATGGCAAACCCAGGCCTAAAAGTATGCAATTGTTTTTACCCCTATCGACCTCGTCACATACATCCTGACACCAGTGTCAGGCGTGGTGACGCTAATGTCAAGCACTAACGCGTCGTAGGCGGTAATGTCGAATTAATCACTGAAACTGACACTTCAGAACGAGGCTTACATAAAATACGGCTTATAAGTATCCAATAGATGGCGACAATAGTTTGAAGTCGTCGACCCTTTGACTATGAAAATCGTACTGTCATTGTCAAGATGTCTTCTTCTTCTTTTTTATGTTTTGGCGTCGCACTGTTGTGCATTTGCCAATATCAAGTTTTAAAATTGAATAATTTTTAGTAATATTTTATCAAAATAGTCACGTCATAGTCCAATAAAGTCGCGGTCAAGTCCAAACATAGTCCAAGTCATACCTCAGTAAAGTATTGGAGACTTTAATATAGGTTTCTCTCTCACACCCTATGCCAGTTGATAATGACAGATCATTGTTACAATTTATATGACTATTACGCCATCTAGTAAGTTTTGTGAAACTATTATTTTTTTTGGAAAACGCCTCATTGATATCAGTTCAACTATCCTTGTAAAACTATTGCAGTTTGTACTGTACTGTACCAGCCTTTTTAGTGGTCCACTGCTAGACGTAGGTCTACCGACGAAGGGTGATTGGGCCATATCCACTACACTGGCCCAGTGCGGGTTGGTGAATTCACATACGCCATCGAATTTCTTCTACGAACGTATGTAGGTTGCCTCACGATGTTTTCCTTCACCGAAAAGCCAGTGGTGTGAAATTCCGAACATAACTTCCAAGAAATTCATTGGTACGGGACCGGGATTCGAACCCACGAGCTCACGATTGTAAGGCAGCTGTCATTACCACTAGACCACCACGGCTTTTATAGTCCAGTCTTCATGTAAGAAAATGGTTTTTGCCCCAATCAACCTCGACACATATATCCTGACACCAGTGTCAAGCGTGCTGACGCTGGTGTCAAGCACTAACGCGTCGTGGGCAGGCAATGTCGGAATAATCACCGAAGCCAACATTTCGGAGCAAAGCGCTACGCTGACATCCATGTGAACGCACTGGGTCTGCAGTTTCTATGTGATTGTCGAAAGTAATTTTCAACACAATTAATGTAAAAATTAGTAGTTATCCAAACAGTACCAAGATCCACCAATACTCAATAGTCAGTACACAAAACCTAGGCGACGGCGATTTTGGTCTGCCGCCAGGACTCAGGAGTCCTCGGTTAGTAATCAATCGGCTGATCCAGCCTGGATAATTAGGCGTCTCCAGCCATTCACGCTTAAGCTTGCTTGTTGAAAAGCTACCAATAATTAAGAAGATGTATTTTTTTATTAACTACAACAACATTTTCGACTCTGTGGGTAGAAGATCAACAGGGCTCCCGACTCCTCGGTGAATAATCAGCTGGCTGATCCAGGCTGTAGGATGCTTGCTTATAGTTTAAACCTAGTTCTATCCTACGTACTATTCAATAAAAACAATTTTTCAATATTGCGACCATGTGGGTAGTATATTAGGCCTGTACTCGAGTACAGCGTAGCAAAGCGCTGGCGATGTTGGCCAGCTGCCAAGGCTCACGATTCCTCGGTCAATAATAATCAACCGGTAGATTCAGTCCGGATAATTCGGCTATTCCATCCACTTGGCTTTCTCTACGTTGCTTGTCTATTGCTTAAACCTAGTTCTATCCTAAATACTATTCAATGAAAAAAAAAAACAAAATAGTGCGACCCTGTGGGTATAGTAGTAGATTAGGCCCTATGGTAGGGCGCAGCGTGGCAAGGCGCCGGCGATGTTGGCGGACCGCCGGGGCTCGCGACTCCTCGGTCAATAATAAATAATCAACCGGCTGGTCCAGTCCAGACAATCCAGCTACTCCAGCCGCTGAAGCTTGCTTGCTTATTGTTTAAACCTAGTGGCTAGATCAGTTTTTCTTACTTTGACTCGACCTGCATTGCACCAATTCGGCACTGAAATTGAGCCTTAGGTATATACTTAACAAACTCTTATTATAACAGGGTAAAAGTCAACCTACACAACTTAAACATGTTGGTACGATGAAAAGCTTCCAACTGGATTTTTGTTTATAGGTATTTTTGTAATTTTTGGTTTTACCATTAAAAGTACCTACTTAACTTTTATATAGAATATTATTTGCAACAAAAAATGTTTTATAATTATTTTCATGAGATTTTCTTTCTATAGTTTATTAGATAAACCATAAATTTATTTGCATCTCTTTTAGCCAGATGATGGACGTAAAACAAGGATCACAGCCCCACAAAGTTGGATTTAAAACACTGATCTTTATTTAATTTTGATATCTAAAAAATCAAACCGCGTAACGCATGCTAAGCCTGAAAAAATAAAACGCTTACATGTCACACATTAATAATTTTATAGTATTGATATTATAGTATTAATACTAATGTAGTACTGATAAGTAATGTATCTAGATGTTAGATCAGATGTTAGATGTTATGTTAGATGTTAAATCAGTAGGTATCAATAATATGATAGTATTGATATGTGAGCAGTATCTGCAGAAATTATTCCTACAGATAGGTACTTGATTGAATTTGATGTTGTAGTGATACTATACACGATGACTTTCTTGGCTCCTGCGGCCGCGTTGCGTATTCCCCGTAGTTGATTGATTACAGCGAGCCAGGAGGAATAGAAATCAGCTTTTGTAATTTATGTTCCTGTCTGAGCCGGAATCTCGTCGGGGATGAGGGTTCGGCTCCTGGCTCATTTACTGGATATGATCATCTGCGTGTGGATTATACCAAGTAGTACTTATTTATGTACTTGTGAAAAATGTTAGCCTAATATCTACATACCTTAGTATGCAATATTCAAAATAACCATTAATCTTTTCATGGATACCATATTTTCCTAACAAAAAGATATACCTACCTAGTGATGATAAATTACAGAAAATAAAAAAATTAGATTTTTTAACGAATTATTTTAAAAAGTGCGCCGATTTAGACATACGTTTACCTACATTTATTTTACCATTGCATAAAATAACCGATTTGTTCTAATTATAACACACACTCTCGTAATATGATTAAAAACACTAAGTATATGTTACTTATTGTACAAGTGAGTATTTTCGATTGGTAGTTTTTTTGTTCTGTAGTTATCTGATAATTGAGGTGGTTTGGAAGTATGATTTACTGGGAAAAGTATCACATTCCGTCTCCCAAATCTAGTTCTGATACAGCTATACTATATTTACCTACCGACTTCACATAGGTACATAATTGCGTAATATTTAAGTATGCCATTACAATGAGGAAATAAGGTGCGAGCAAAAAATGCTGTAATAAAAAAATACTGAAACAACGAACGTGTTTTGCAAATAAAAGCAAAACATCTTGTTTCCAGGACAAATATTTCAACGCGCAGACTTGACTCACTGTGTACTTTTTCTGTGTACAATGTACGCGTACGTTACATAAGGTAAATAATCACCTTTATTACCACAAGCAAACGGTCCTTTTTCGCACCAAACATCAAACTCTCGCACTCTTCTTATTCGTCAAGAGATAAAAAGAAAATAAGTCCAATTTTTCCAAAAGTTATGACCTTTATGTTGATGTCTTTAAGGTCGACTTCATGAAAGAAATAAGGTTATGAGAGGTTGCTAAAATATCGTGTTACGTGACCGTATCAAGTCTCTTTGATATGTTACGACTTAACGAGCATTTCGAGTGGTAATTAAAGAACTTAATTGGCTATTACTTAAGTTCTAACGTAACTTAGAACATGTTCTACACATAAATAGTGAGAACAAACACAGACTAGGCGTAAATATTAACTTGAAAAGTTTTATGAACATAAGTTTTGGAGTTTATTTCTTATCACAACAAAGGGAAAGCGTGGAATGTTAAAAGCAGTTTGTGCCCGAATAACTTACGACTCTTGAGAAAAATATTTATTTATGATAATTGTTTTAAATTAAGTCTGCTCCGTGTTACTTTTGTCGGGAACTTTTATTTTTGTTTGCTGAAATTTTCACTGAAATGTTTTTCTTGATGTGCTTTCATGTTATGTTGCTAGATCGTTTACCAGGCATAATTATATTAAAATAGAATAAGATACTGGAATTGGAATGTTTTAGATTGTGTACATAATTATAGTACATATTATGTTTTGTATAATATTTTATGTCTTTTACTTTAACTGATTCATACCCGAAGTATCATCACAAAAACATTTTTCATCACATCTATTAGAAAAGAACTACATACTTGGTTCGCCTTTAAGTGCGCTCAAAGGTGTGTAATGATAGTATTCAGTGCCAAGAAAATGAATTAAAAGAATGTAAAAATAAGTTATCATTTGTGGTCTCTATTCGAGAACTTCAGGGCCTGTTTTTGGACAATGTGCCCTGCCCACAGCTCTTTCAACTTACTAATCCGCCGGGAAAAGTAAGTTACTTTAGTTTTTCTGCAAATCTCTTCATTCCTGATTTGATTGCACAGAACCTCAAACTTAGCCCTTTCCACAAGTAGGTACGTCGGCTGTTTGAACTTACTCATAATACACAGTATTGAAATTTCGATACCTGTTTTTTTTGTTATATATTTTATTTTGGTATATGTGTCGAATGCTGAATGAATGAAATGAATTTGCTGATGACTTGATCATCATGCTGATGCTCTTATCGGAATCAAACAATTGTGAGCTTGATTCCGATAAGAGCACCAAGTCATCAGCAAATTTATTTCACAAGGTATGATCCAAGAACTAAATGAGGGAAGCAAGAAAGTTGGACTGGAGATGAACCTCACAAAAACAATGCTAATGACTAACACCATAAAAATCCTATATCTGTCGACAATGAATAATTGAAATACACAAACAAATATGTATATCTTGGAAAACAAATTAGCTTTGATAAAGACAGTAACTACTCTGAAATAGAAAAGAGAATTCAACTTACTTGGACTAAATATTGTAGTTTAAAAGAAAGTTTTAAAAATAATATGCCAGTGAAACTTAAAACTAGAGCCATGTCGAGCTGCCTTTTACCATGTCTAACGTATGCCTGCCAGACTTGGAAATACACAGACAAAATAAAAAGAAAAATTATAACTTGTCAACGGGGTCTAGAAAGAAGCATACTCAGGAAATAAATTAATAAAATAAGACACACTAAGATAAGAAGCATAACTAAAGCTACCGATGCCTTAAACTTTGCTCAAAATCTGAAATGGAAATGGGCTATGTGGCAAGAAAGTCTGATGAGCGCTGGACTTCAAGAGTAACAAGATGGTGCGGTCCTAATGGCAAACGCCACAGAGGAATACCGCTAACAAGATGGGCAGACGATATTGTAAAAACGGCTGGCTCAAGATGGTTACAAACTGCTCAGGACAGAGGACACTGGAGTTCCTTGGAGGAGGCCTTCACCCGCGGAAGGGTTCTTACTAATATAGATAACTAGGATTAAATTAGCTCATGTAATTTTTTTGTAGTAAGAAATAAAAAAGGCTTTTTATTTTATATTTTATATGTGTCGAATCAAGATAATTCATTTCATTTTCACTGACTTCCAAAAAGGAGGAGGTACTATGTTCGTCTGTATGTTTTTTTTTGTGTATCGATATTTTCGCCATTTGTGAAACGATTAAAAAAAATTTTTAGTTCGAAAGAATATACCAAAAATGGTCACATTTAAATTTTATCAAAACCGTTTTTGATAAATCAACAATAATGTATATGGATGTCACATCCATTCGTGCAAACGAGGTATTCGTGATGGAAGTCAAGTGTTGCGATTTTTTTTCAAAAATTAATTATATTTCAAAATGATCATATTATTCCGTAAGTAAGTTCATATAGGTCGAAGGGTTATTTCTAGTGTCAGAGGTTTTAAGCCCCCTGAAGGCCTGTGACATAACTAAACAACCTAAAACAACTGGGACCAAATACCTACCAACACATTTCGTAGTTTCAGTACTATAGTATACTCTCAGCTCCACCGCGAGTTCCATCGCGTAATCTCGCTAAAAGGCATCTCGCGCACGTCCCGGTCCCGTTATAGACTGAAAATGGTATTAGACAATGTTTTAAATTCGATAAAAATGTAGTTTCAGAAGCGTATTGCGACCGTAGATGTGAGAAAATGAGATCTGACATTAAATATTGGCATCAATGACCGAAAGCTACGATTTTTGCTAAAATAGCGTGAGCTCTGCCCACTTACTCGTAGTGAGCAAAAAAAAAAAAACAAGAGAGAACGTCGTTGAACAGTAAAGTGAGGCCGGTCTTTTATACATGTGGTAAGTGCGTCGGTGTTGCGCCGCTATACTTCGACTGTCAAGTCAAGGCGTAGTTTCCTTGTATGTGTTTGTGTGTGTAACCGTGTCTGTACATAGCAAGGCGTAATTTTGCCGGCTTCACTTGTTTGTTTCTCAACATTCTGTCTTGATTTTTTTATTTGGTCTGTGAGTGGGACAATAGGAGCAAACCACTTCGATGTCGTTATAGCTTTTCAGGAAATGACTTTAAAAGTTATTGTCGATATTCAAAGGTTTTTTTTTTTTTTTTTTTTTTTTTTTTTTATTTGGGATAACAAACAATAGCACAATTTACATTACAAGAAAACAATTAACCAAATACATTAATAAATGTGCCACCAACTACATTATCCACCATTTACTAAATAGCAAGTGTCTTTGCTGGCATGGTTTTCTAAGTACATACATAAATATATTTCAGTAATAATTTTGAAAGTAATTATACCATATTTAAACAAATATAAACCAAGTATATCATTTTAAGTAAAGCTACCTATTACAGCTTTTTTAAATCTAGTTTCAGACACAAAGCAAAAATATCTATATCTACGAAATGTCTATTGTACGAATCCACCAACCGGTGCAGAGGCGCACGTTTACCAGCGTTGGTTCTTACTCCAAGAGATTCAACACTAAGAAGTGGGTAGGAACGTGTGCTTCTACGCATAACCGTTCTAGGACAAATATAATACAATTGGTTGGTGAGATCGCAGCAATCGTATTTATAATTAATTATACCATGTAAAAACATTGCACCGAGCAACAGTCGACGAGAGCCGAGGGACATAATCTCATATTTCTTCAGTAAAGATTCGTAATCAAGATAAGAATGACAACATCTATAATTTACAGAACGTAAGAACTTATTTTGTACCTTTTCAATCATATCACTGTATTTGTGATAAAAAGGGTTCCATATTTGGGTGGCATACTCAACACGCGGTCTGACAAGAGACGTCTATAAAGTCATATATGTGGAGGGCTTTATGAAGTTCTGAGCACATCTCATCACAAAACCATACATTTTAAGTGCAGATTTAATTATATTATCTGTGTGTACATCAAGGCACAGCTTAGAGTCTAGTGTGACCCCGAGATCTTTTACGAGCTGTACCTTGGTTAAAGGGTTGTTGCAAAGAGAATATGTAAACTGGGATAGCTTTTTCTTCTTACTAAAGGTGATACTATGACATTTTGATAAGCTTAGGTGTAGTTTATTTTTGATACAGTACTGTGATAGTCTCTCTAAGTCTGATTGAAGAAGCAAACAATCATTCATATTTTGTATGCGTCTGAAAATTTTCAGGTCATCTGCGTAGAGTAGAAAATTAGAGTAATTAAAACAAGTACTAATGTCGTTAATGAATAGAATGAATAGTGACCTAGAGGACCTAGAATGGAGCCTTGAGGCACTCCAGACGTAACACATATATAATCAGAGCAGTATCCATTGATGACAACTTTTTGAGTACGGTTTGTGATAAAGGAGGCAAACCAGCGTAAGAGATTACCCCGAATTCCGTTAAAAGCAATCTTAAATAAGAGAAGTTCGTGGTCTACCTTGTCAAATGCTTTTTGAAAATCAGTATATATTGTATCAGTTTGGTGCCCATTATCCATGTCTTTAAAAAGCTGATCCAAAAAAATGGTTAGGTTAGTTACAGCAGAGCGTTTTTTTATGAAACCATGCTGTTGAGTTATGAAAAGTTTATGTAAAAGTGGATAAATTTCATTGTGTACAAGTTTTTCAAAAAGCTTCGACAAGACAGGCAAGATCGATATAGGCCTGTAATTTTCAACATTGTTTTTCTTGCCATTTTTGAACACCGGTGTAATATTGGCCTGCTTCCATACTTCAGGGAAGCATCCCTCCCGGATACATTTATTGTATATAATGTAAAGTGGAAAATGCAAGTGGTCAGCCGTCTGCTTAAAAAATAAGGCTGGTATGCCATCAGGGCCTGCGCCTTTAGAGATGTCTAGTAATTTTAGAGCTGTTAAAACTTTTTCAGGACTGATATAAATGTCCGTTATTACGTCACAATTGTCATGAAAGTTTTCAGGTGGTTTCCAATTATGGTTATCAAAGGAAGATTCCGCGTATACTGACTTAAAAAAATTAGAAAATAGATCACATATGTCTTTAGGATTTCCACTGGAGACATTTTTAAAATGGACTTCAGAAGGGATCATTGTCTTATTTTGTTTGTTAGAAATGTAACTCCAAAAAAATTTCATATTAGTGTGGATTCCATCTTCCACTGATTTACGATATTGTGCAAAACATTTGTCACATTCTTTATCAAAAATACTGCGAAGACGTGAAAATTCCACATAATCCGACAAGTTACTATATGTTTTCCATTTCAGCCAAAAATTACTTTTTTTTTTTAAATAATTTAATTAAGTAAGGGGTAAACCAAATAGGAAAATTGTTTGACCTGTTTTTAATTAAGGGAACTTGGACTTTGATAATATTGTACAAATAGTTATAAAAAGTATCTACTGCATCCAATGCACTTAAATCATTTAGTGTAGTTTGCCAATAAATATCAGCCAAGTAAGCATTAATTTGGTCGTAATTAGCTTTTCTATAATTATGTTTAAATGTTGGTTTCTTTTTCATGCAAGGTAATTTTATATCAGGAGATATTATTACATAGAACGGAGGATGGTACACGTCAACTTTTAAAAGCGTGTCAGTCGGACGCTGAAGGGAGCAGTCCACATTAGAAACAACTAAGTCAAGAATTCTTCCCATGAAGTTAGGAAACAGGTTATACTGCGTAGCGTTCAATTCAGTGATGAAGTTTATCAAATGTTTATGGCTGGATATCTTTTTACATCCGGGATTTATAGTAAAGCTGCCATTAGTAGACCAGTTGAAGTCAGGTAAGTTAAAATCGCCAATGAGATAGAAGTTTTGAGTCTCGTTATTATTTAAAATTAACGTCAAATATTCAAAATATGACTCATAAACGGAATCAGCAGTCCAAGGTGGCATGTATATACCGCCTAGAATGTGGCTGCGCATAGGATCAGAACTAGGTAACTGGAGAAATACATGCTCGATGTGAGAGTCGAAGGATTCGCAAGTAGGAAAATTAGTAAAATTAAGCGTTCGTAATACTGCAATAAGGACTCCACCACCATCTCGTCTACGAGTACTGGGTCTGTTACGGTCACATCGGTGAACTATGTAACGCTGGTCAATAAATTCACTGTCGGAAACTTCTGGCACTAGCCATGTTTCTGTCAAGATTATACAGTCATAGGAATTGGATAGTATAGACATATACAATTGCGAGAGTTTGCCACGTATACTATGACAATTTTGATAATATATGGACAAATTATCCATAATCAAAGGTGCAAATAAATAAATTGATTGACTTTATATTGATTGTAGAGATTGTTGTCATTCTATATGGCCCACTCGGCTGCTCTCGGAATCTAATTGATATAAAATATCTCGTACGTAGAAGGTAGTACAACAAGCTGATAGAGTATGTCCAACTATTAATTATATTAAGAAGTTTTCCGACCGACGTCATTCCGAGACTCCGCCGCGAGTTTTTGTAGGTCCGTATTGGAACGGACGGCGACCACTGCAGACGTTTCGGATTTACGTGCGAGGATGGTAGCGTGCTTGACCCACACGTATTTGTATCCATACTTTTGGGCTGTCTTACGGCATTCACGAAATAACAGCTTTTTCTTTAACGTCAGATGTTCGTTTAAGTATATAGTACAGGGTGTGCCAGAGATACCAACTTGCTCCGATGTCAAGCCTTTTTTCTTACGGTATGCTGCGAGTACATTATCGCGAAGAGGAACCGAGGAAAACCTGACCACTATATTTTTGGGTCGACCATCAGTGACTGTCATTTGAGGTATTCTATGGACAGCCACTATACTGCCACGACCAATGGGCAGGTTAATTTTAGATCCTATTGTCTCCAATAAGGTGATCAGGTTCTCACCGCGTCTCTCAGGAACATTACAAATTTCGATATTGCAAGCTCTAGCCTGCTGTTCCAGTATGTCAATTTTCGTTTCTAATGACTTTATAGTGTCACTTGCTTGGGCTAGTAAAGTTTCTTTATGTTCCAATGTAGCAAGCTTAGTTTTGAACTCTTGATGTTGTTCCTCGATGTAAATCTGCCTCGCCTCAATTTGTGAGACCTTATTGTCAAGTGTCTCCTGCGATTTCTTGAGCTTGCTGAGATCCTCTTTTATGTCCGCGGAGGTTTCCGCCAATCTGGCCATATCCAGCTTCATCTCAGACAAAGTGGTGTTAATTCCCACCAAACTAAGTGATAAATTTGCCAATGTAGCTTTTATGTCGCAGTCTGGCTGTTTTCTTTTTCTACCTCTCGTGCTAGAAGAGCTGGAGTCAGAGTCCCCTGCAGTGGTGGTGAGGTGTACGCTTAGCAGGTCTTT
The DNA here is from genome assembly GCA_949316475.1 of Hypomecis punctinalis. Taxonomy (NCBI): domain Eukaryota; kingdom Metazoa; phylum Arthropoda; class Insecta; order Lepidoptera; family Geometridae; genus Hypomecis; species Hypomecis punctinalis. The sequence continues at coordinate 1,114,085 of OX438802.1, read as the reverse complement.
AGTAGGAGACGACATGTTGACAATGTTAAGCGTAACGGCGCTTAAACCGATTTCGTGGTACCGGGTGCGGTAACTATACTCTATAAAATTTAACTTGATCTCTGCGACAGTAGAATATTGACATTTTTAGAGTTGGGATAGTGGTGGAAAAAATCGATTTTCAAACAATGTTAAAATCGAATGAGTAGTTGAAGGTGAGAAATTGGATTTCATTTACTTACTATTTTATTACTTAATTTAAGATCAAGTATGTACACATGTAAATAATGTTATGATATTAATTATATACTCATAATAATGTAACGATAGTATTTAACGACGTTTTTCACTATTACCGATGCTAATGTAACATATAATTGGGTTTACTTTAATTACACATGTAAAAAATGTTATAATATTACAATATACAATAAAATTAATGATAAATCAAGTTTTATTGAAAATATCGTCAGTATAAACAATCGATATTTTAATTAAAACTCTATCTAAAACTCTGTAGTCACGATCATTCGTCGCCCATCACTAATCGGCATGCCCACAAAATATGACATTGACAGGTACTGTCTGTACTTTTAAGAAATTTAGGACTTCATAGGCGTGATTTTTCTGACAGCTGTCGCAGAGATCAAGTTAAATTTTATAGAGTATAGATCCAGCCAGATGATACGTATCGTTTGGGTATCGCTAGTATCGCGGTACCGGGCAACGGACAAAATGAGTGCAGGCGATGGAGAATTTCGACGCCCGACGCTCAACCTTTGATGGCGCAACCGGCGGGTGGCCGCCTTGCACGCCAGATAGCCGGGATCGCGTCTAGATGAACGTGATCTCAGTTGGCACTCGGCCCGAGCGCTAAAACTGTGGATGCATCGAATCACTCACTTTTCTATTCTTCGGTATGCGTCGCCAGACTTCGGTTCACCAGAGCAGTGCAGGAATACACAATCCAATATGGCCGCCGCGATATATGAAGGACCCCACAAGATAGTAAGAGAAGAGCCGATATAAACGCCACTCAAGTACTTCGGAACCAACAATTAGAATAATGTTAAAAATTAATAGAAAATCAACAAAGGTCCACTTCCAGCAAAGACAAACGGTCGAATGTGGTTTTGGTTGGTATATATTTTTTGTGGACGGAGCTATTTTATTATTTTAGGGAAAATCCTTCAAAAATGATAAAAATCAAAGTACCTACATATATATTTAAACTTTATGTGACGTGAAATGTCACGCGAAACATCAAAAACTACTCTAAAATCAATCTCTATCTTTTGGAGTGAAATGCGCTGTTAATGTCAATTTTGGAACTAATATTCAAATGTATAACATCTGTTTTTATAAAATGTGATAAAATGGCAAGGAGCTTCAAAATGACCTCACGCCCTATCCGCTCTTCTTTTTACATACATGACTGCAGCGGACACGTTCGACACAACCGCATTTGAACGGAATGGCGTAAAGGACGGAAATAAATGCGTTCCCGAATGACTTTCATGTTTAGAATATTTTTACGTGCTATATGATGGTCGGTGGAATGCTTTTGTAGGTTTATTCGATATTTTTATTCTAGATCCAATAAATAGTTTGACTTGTGTGAACAGAGAGTTTAGTATGAGTTTGCATAGTAAGCCACACGACTGTCGTTTTCATCTGGCTCGATGCATTTCTATCAGTTTTTCTTCGTTCCCGCCAGAGGCGCTGTATAAAAATATCCAAAGTTGTTGAGTCTACCCGTGATCACGATTGATGCAACTCGGCCGAAACGTCGGGATGATGAGGTATTTATTTATCTCGTAATTTTAGTGCGCGTTTAGTCCCGTAGTATATAATAATAATAATATCCAAAGTTGTACTGAAACTAATTACTACAGTTTCTGTTTACTTACAATCTCGTACTAACTCATTTCATACACATAATTTAAGTGTGTTTTATTTGTCGTAGCTAAGTACAATTTCGAGTTCTCAATATATGAAAAGTAAAAGAACTAAAGAAGAAAAGCGCGATAGAAAATCAATTTTTCAATGTATTTTTTTTAAACATTAGGTGATTTCAGTGTAGGTATTAATTAACACTAAAATTAATGTTTAAAAATAGTTGTCTGTATAGTCTGTTTACGGGCTGTAATTTTACGTGGTAAATCAGAGAGATGCCAAACGGGCGGTGTCGCCGCGGCGACACCACGGCGACCAGTGTTGCCTTAGACACTGATGACATCTAGACAGTTAGCGGAAAGTGTATTTTTTGTTTTTTGTTTGATCACAGATACGAGTATACTAGAGGAATAATGTGGTCGATCGATAAAATCTGAAAGAGATACATATCTCATAACCCCATCGAGTATTGACTCGTGTGATTTGTCACAAAGAGTTTCACAGTAACAGCTGTCCAAGTGACAGCTGTCAAACTTCAAAGGGATAAAGCTCAACGAGATCTACATTTCGGATGACAGAAGTCAAACTTCAACGTGATTTATCTCGGTTATTATCGATTCTACACTACTGCTGTCTTCACAAAAGTGATAGAGCTCAACGAGATCTATATTTTGGATGACAGCTGTCAAACTTTAACGTGATTTATCTCGGTTATTATTGATTCTAGGCTACTGCCGTCTTCTCAAAAGTGATAGAGCTCAATGAGATCTACATTTCAGATGACAGCTGTCAAACTTCAACGTGATTTATCTCGGTTATTATCGATTGTAGACTACTGCTATCTTCACAAAAGTGATAGAACTCAATGATATCTACATTTCCGCCGCGACGACGCGGCTGCACCGCCGCAACATCGTGTCGCGGCGACAACGCCCGTGTGGCATGTCTGTCAGAAAAGCGTTGTTGCATCAACAACTAAAACAAGTGAAACGCTTACCTACGCCGCCGATCGTGCGTGCCCGTCTATCGCTTGTTCCACGCTCTCGCCTGCACGCTCAGGTCAGGTGGAACGTGACATTATTCGTGCGTGCAGCCGTAGTTCATCGATTTATCGCGTCGATATGGCAAATACTTATACATATAAAAGCTTAAGCCTTAAGTTCAAGTTTTGAACAACCGACTATCCATCAATTCACCACTAAACTAAATAACGTATATCCCAACAAAAGACCACTTATAGCATAAAATGTAAAGCCATGTGGAGCGCAGAAATTGATTGCATAGAGGTCTCGAGAGAGACGACTATTATAAAGCTGTTACAGAGCTATTATAGAGCTTATCGATAGCCGCTGGCGAGTGCGACACGTTATGACGTTGTGGCGGGAGAAAAGACTGCTTCAGCTTCAGATATGGTTTGCAGCTTGATTCTTGTTTGTAATTTTAGTAAAGTAAAAACGTTTTAAGTGGAACTAGATGAATGAATGAAGCCGAAAGGATTCAGCAAGATGATTCAGAATATCGTCTTGACCTACATTTACTATAGAATCAACCTAGGATTCGAGAAAAAAGACCAGTTATTTTATACCTGTGGTCGATTCCGAGTTATTTCGTATGGGAAAGCTGATTTTATTTTCTCGAATTACGGATTACAGATTGACCTCATACTAAAAGTTATTTATAACATACGGATGGTCTTGATCACCCACTTTCGGCTTATTATAGGGTAAACAGACCATCTTCTACGTATTTAATGAAGAGCAAATCTAATACTTCTGTAATTCTAGCGAAACATACTTATCTCTATTTAGGTAATAAATAGGTATTTAACATATACAAGATAATTTTTTGCAAAAATTATCATGACCGACTTCACCCGTGTACAGAATTCGCGAATATATCGCACGGATCGATGTAGCATTTTTCACTTTATTGTTGATTTATCAAAAATGACTCAGCCGATTTCGATAAAATTTAAATGAGAACAATTTCGAAGTATATTCTTTCCAATAAAAAAAGTCTATAATATACGCTTCGAATTGTATACCGGTCCGGTGGTTCGTCGGTCAAAAATAGATCAAATTATAGCCGTATCCTACTATCCTACTAATATTATAAACGCGAAAGTTTGTGAGGATGGATGGATGGATGGATGGATGGATGTATGGATGTTTGTTACTCTTTCACGCAAAAACTACTGAACGGATTGAGATGAAACTTTGCAATAATATAGTTTATATATCAGAATAACACATAGGCTATAAATTATAATGATATTGCGTCAAAAATCAAAATGTCATGCGGGCGAAGCCGCGGGTAAAAACTAGTTATTCATAAAGTTTGTCAAGTTAGTGACGTCATTAGCACCCTCTCTTAAATTAAACAAGGTTATCTTAGTCATTAATTGTTTTATAGACAAAAGAAAAAAAACGGGTCTAATATTTTTTAATAATCTAACTATCGGACTAATTATAATTAAGATTTTGTATACCCAGTAAACATGCCTATTAATCAAAAATAAATAACTACGAGTGAAAGGTAATTGCGTATACACAGATATTACGTGTTTAGTATTTACATAAAATTGAGGAAAATTGCTCGTTCGAGCGGCGAGGGACACCTCGTCATCTCGAGCAATAACGAGTCGGCGGGGGCTACTACCGAAACTAATTTAATACAATCTAGACAAGAGATAAGCCTAAAAAACAAAACTAGACTAGACTAGACTAAAAAAAAGCCATGGTGGTCTAGAGGTAATGACACTTGAGGTCGTGGGTTCAAATCCCGGACCCGTACCAATGAGTTCTTTGGAATTTATGTACGGAATTTCACACCACTGGCTTTTCGGTGAAGGAAAACATCGTGAGGCAACCTGCATACGTCCGTTGAAGAATTTCAATGGTGTATGTGAATCCACCAACCCGCACTGGGCCAGCGTAGTGGATATGGCCCAATCACCCTTCGTGGGTAGGCCTACGTTTTGCAGTGGACTATTAAAAGGCTGATACAGTACAGTACAGTACAGACAAGAGAAACGATTTTATGAGAACGAACTGATTTGTCAATGAAACGTACTTTTGTGGGTAAGAGAGAAAGAGAGAGAAAGCATCTCAGTTTTATAGTATTTTTTTTGTTATTAAAATTAAACAACTTATAGGTACACAGACAAAAATCACTTGAAAGTCGTTTCTACCTTAGCTGAGTGCGTGCAATTCTGCAAATTAGTTGTAAACAATAATAAGTGAGACACGATGGTAGCTGGCGCGTTCGGAAAAACAGGGAACTGGAGGAGCTGTTTGATGAAGCCAACATCCTGGGAGTGATAAAGGCGTCAGGCCGTCAAGAGAGCTTACCTGGGAAAACCAACCGGGAGCAGCCCGGTGGGACGCCCCAAGTACTGCTGGCTCGATGGCGTGGAAAAGGATCTGCGCAACATGCAGCATCCGGATTGGGGGAGCGCCGTGACGACTGGCGCTGCCTAGTGTCGGAGACCAAGACCCACTTTAGGGTCACAGCGCCAACTTAGTAAGTAAGTAATATAAGAGGATCTAACGAATGCAATACAAATTGTATAATGTTATGCGATTCCGTTTTTAGGGTTTTTAATAATGGTACACTGATTAGGTATATTATTGACACTGATGTTATTATTGCATGCCAATCAGGTAGAATATGGCGGTTAATTAAATACGCAATAAAGATATATGGCTAAGAGTTTTTTTTATAAGGTTTAGCGGTACCAATTCACGTGGTTTCTGAAAACTGCCATATACATAACATTGGTATTTGATTATATCCGTAGCAACTTTACAGTTTCAACGATTTATTTACTCAGCAAATAATTCGCATACCAAAAGATTTATTATGTTACCAAATTATTAATGTTGCATTATGGAATCGATTTATTTTCTCAGTAAAGAATCCGCATACCAAATAATTTATTATTTTACCAAATTATTAATGTTGTATTATGGAAACGATTTATTTACTCAGCAAAGAATCCGCATACCAAATTATTTATTATGTTACCAAATTATTAATGTTGTATTATGGAAACGATTTATTTACTCAGTCCGCATACGAAATGATTTATTATTTTATCAAATTATTAATGTTGTATTATGGAAACGATGTATTTACTCAGTAAAGAATCCGCATACCAAATGATTTATTATGTTACCAAATTATTAATGTTGTATTATGGAAATTGACTATCTATTTTGGAAGTCGTAAAACTTCTTAGAAGAGATTTCAATAGTAGCACTCCGTGAGAGCCTACAAGGAGGCGAGGTATTAATTCCGTTTATCGGATGAAGTTTAACGGGCGAATAAAAGCCGTGGGCATTTCATGAATGCTTAATACGAACTTCGGTGTTTGTCCACCGAACCTACTTTATTGTTGGAAGCAACAGGACTACAGCTGTGCAGTTGCTCATCTTGGTACGTCATTTCACAAACTCCTTTATTGTTATTTTTTTTAGACTACGCAATTTATTTTCAAAAATTATCATTATATTGAGTTAATGCTAAACTTTACTTCAATTCAATTCAATATAAATATTTATTGCCACAATAACTTACACTTTATACTGTACTTACACTTTCTGTTGCTTTGAAAAGTTGAAAGACTTTCAGGTTGATCCCATTGTAAATGCTTTTCATGAGTACAATAATATCATAGAATATATCCGCCTAGAGAAACAGTATAATATCGATTGAATAAATTGCTGTGTTTATTGTAAAACTGTGTTACAATATAAAGGTATTAAAAATAGCTTGCAGCAATATTTACATATTTGTAAAAGACTACTGGCAATAAATAAACTTGTAGAAGTTAAGTGAGTAGACTAGGCATGATGAATGTCTGAAAGGTCCGTTAAAATGAAGAAGAGAGAAGATCCCTGAAGAATCCTTTCATCAAAAAATATAGGATTTTTTGACAATTAAACAAACTAACCAAGATAAAGCGCGTAAAAGTTTGGGAGTGAAAGCGTGTAACATTACTTCTATGTATTCTAACTTGATGATTTCGAGACGAACCCACGCGCTATTAATAATAAATAAATATTGGGGGACATCTTACACACGGCCTCTGACCCCAAACTAAGCAAAGCTTGTGATGTGGTTGCCAGAGACTGATATACTAGATATTATTATATGTACATATTTTAAATACATACTTATATTGATAGTACCTAAATAACTCCCAGAAACAGAGCAAATACCTATGTTCGTCACATAAATTCTTGCCCTGGGTGGGGATCGAACCCACTCCTCTTTGATCCTGAAGTCAGGGTCACTAAGCACTGAGCCACCGAGGCAGGCAGCTAACATCTTATTAATAAAGATCGCCAAATACGATTAAAACTATAGTAGACTTTTTTATTTTATTTTAATCATGACAATACTACACCACTACTACATAGAAAGCAATTGGATCATCCACAGACCCTTGAAGGTCTAAAGATAATCCAAGTGCTCAAGCCCACTGCCAGTTGGCAGCGTGCCCAGCATGCTGGCAGCATTGCCACGCTGAATGGCAATGCTTATACGTTGAGCCAAATAGTAGACTTGTTTTACCATTCAAAACTAACTAGTAACACTTTTATTATATTTTAACTAAACGAGCAATTGCAACGCTCGTTTCAATAATCAAACACCGCGCCTATAATAAGGCGGTAGAGGTATCATTCGTTTTTTTCAGCCATAGGACGTTCACTGCTGAATATAGGGCTTCATATAAGCCAGAATACTATACCAGCCTATTTTAATAGATATTTTAATAGATGAAGAGTGATTGGGCCATATCCACCACGCTGGCCCAGTGCGGGTTGGGGGATCACATACACCATCGAATAACTTCTACGGACATTTATGCAGGTTTTCTCATGATGTTTTCCTTCACCGAAAAGCCAGTCGTCTTAAAACTCGCATTTCAATTCCGAAGAACTCCTTGGTACGGGACAGGGATTTGAATCCACGACCTCATGATTGTAAGGCGGGTGTCACTACCACTAGACCACCACGGCTTTATCAGAATAGGTATAAAGTCATAAATTGCAGAGCTGTATTTCTGTTTCAAAGTAGTAGACCGCTTCTTTCCGTCGACTTTGGATGGTGGATGTTTACGTTACTCTCACGCCGAGGGTCAAGTATTTTGACGACGAAAGACGCTCGAACTTTCCCGTCTAGGCATAGGCCATAAACGAAAGCAGCCTTGGAATTTTCCCATTTTCTTGATAAATTATATTTTACCACACTATTTGCAAGTTAAGGCCTAGCCCGCTATTAAAATAGCCCCTTATTATGTGCATTAAACAGCATAATAAACTATCAGAAATCCTAAAAAAATGAAGAAAGCGATCGTATTTCCATTTTCAAAAATAACTTCTCTACACAGTATATAACTCATCCAATGATTATGTTGTGGATAAAAACTGCCTTTCTTTTTATCACGCTTATTTAAAATTAGATAATTATCAGTGCCCTATGTTATTTAACAGTGCCTATTTTAAATTAAGTATTTGATTTTTTAAAGTTTTACCTTTACAATAATAAGCTAAATAAATATGAAATATGACTACTAATTTGGAGTGGCAGTGAGCAAGACACTGCTAACGTGAAGAACAGATCGTGATGGTCTGTAAAACGTAATAACAGTAATTGAAAGACAATAAAGCTGTAGATTTTAGGTACATTACCAAAATACTTCTTTGATGGAGGCCGACGGCCATCACGCACTCAGTTGCCGTCGCTGCACAGGTAGGTTCCCGAGACACCATGCTCTTAACGAAATAATACGTTGAGCCTTAATATCTGCTAACATTCCCTGTGTTCTTGAGTCGCCAGGCCTTAGTCGCTCTGACGGAAAGAGCCCGGATAATTTGACTCTGGTGCCGTGGAAAAACAGAAAGTACTTAATTTGGGATGCCACTTGCCTAAGCACTGTCGCGGCCACGCACCTGAGTCGCACCATTCGTACTTCAGTGGCAGCGACTGAGGACGCCGCCAATAAAAAGAGGTATAATATATGTATAAATAAACTTTTTGTAAATACTACTATCTCTATTGTTTTTTATTATTCTCGTCTCTAATAGTGAAACATTGTTCATTTTAATACCTTACATTGTATTTGTAGGTATCTACCTGCGGCACCGTAGCTTTTAAACGTATGAATCTTGATTAAGTTTATTTTGTAATGTGATTCACTTCAGATTATTCTTAGCTATTTATTCCTTTTTCCTTTTCTTTCTTCTCGTTTTTTATTTCTCGTTAAATTGTGGATCCTGGTTGCTTTAACCGTTTAATGTAACAGGCCTTCAGGCGGCCTAAAAACTCTGACACCAGGGCTAGCCACCCGGCCTATACGAACTTACTTATTTTTTACCAGTTTTTACCCGCGGCTTCGCCCGCATGAGATTTTGATTTTTGACGAATTTAATATTTTTTTGAGTGTTTTTGACAAATCAATGGTTTATTTTAAGTACTTTAATGCAAAAACAGACATTGAGGTGACTTTTTTCTAGAAACGAAACAATGAAACAACAATGAAATGAAACAATGATTTATTTGTCTGTAAAACTAGGTAACATTATACAAAGATCTTAAATTTATATACAGACTAGTTTTTACCCGCGGCTTTGCCCGCATGATATTGATTGATTTTTGACGCAATATCATTATAATTTATAGCCTATGTGTTATTCTGATATATAAGCTATATTATTGCAAAGTTTCATCTCAATCCGTTCAGTAGCTTTTTGCGTGAAATAGTAACAAACATCCTTACATCCATCCATCCATCCATCCATCCATCCATCCATCCATCCTCACAAACTTTCACGTTTATAATATTAGTAGGATTATCAGAATCAGAATCAGAATCAGAATTTCTTTATTGCATAAAACTGAGTAAACAAGATCTTAAACTAAAACGTCCTGACAGCTTACCCATTGCGGGCGTGCAACAAATAGATTTATTATATACATTAGGTTCAAATACATAGCATTTTGTCAAATGTCATTAAATATTTAAGATTAGTGCGTAAATGTCATGGAATAGTAATTCAATTATTAAATATGTCACAGATGTATTAAAGATTAAGTCATAGTCTATGTCAAAGAAAAATTAAAAATTTCATTTAAGGACATTTGTCATGATTACATTAAGATTTCACATATATATATTTCTATTGGAATTTACATTAAAAAATTGATTCAAATCATAAAAACATTTCTCAGCCAGCCATTGAGTCAAACAGTGTTTGAACTTATAGAAAGGAAATTCTTTGAATGCGTTTAGTATATTATTATATATTCGAATGCACATTATAAAGCAATTATCGCATGTTAGTTGTAGTCTACATGGTGGGTGATATAATTTGTGCTTATGTTGTGTACGTACATAATTAGTCCTACCGCTTACAACCCTGGCTTCCTGAAAGAGGCTTTTGTTTTTAAATACAAAGATGCTTACTTCAAAAATATACAGGCTAACAACTGTCAGAAGATTATATTTCTTAAAATACGGTACACACGAGTCTCTTCTCTTCTCTTCTCTTCTTCTTCTCTTCTCTTCGAGATTTGTGTCTTTTCTCTTGACATTATTTTATCTATATTAATTTTACAGTCTCTGGTCAAGGTCTAGTTGTGTAGCGTCACAGAGCTGTTGGTAGCGTTCATTTGAATATGTCAACCGCGGTCACCCATCCGTACCTACACTGACCGTGACGACCGTTGCTTAACTTTTCATTTCATTCATTACATCTACCATTACAGTCAAAAACTAATGCGAAAGTGTAAGAAAAAAGTTACTTCCTAAATTAATTATACAATAGTCAATGTATAATAATGATGAGTCATAAAATGTCAATTTGAATAATAATAATAATGTCTTATTACAATTAATTGATCGCATAAATCTGAATAATAATAACTAATAATGTCATAAAAATACAATGAATTACTCATCATGTCAATTAAAATTAACAATAATTAATGTCACAAAAATTCAATTAACAACGTCATTACAGTCTTTCTATCAAATAACAAATTTACAACCTAAGTAATAGTTCGGTGATCGCTTTGAAATACTTAGTCAAACTATGCTATGAGCGCTATTCTATGCTTTAATATCAAGGTTATTGTAATTTCCTATTCTTATACGTTTGATAACCTCACTACAATGATAATCTCAAACAAACTCATCGTCTTATCTTAACGCCTCGTAAAAGAACGCCAATCTTCAATCCAAAACAAAAAATATTTACCTAAAATTTCAGCAGCACGTTCTAATAACTTCTTGTTACGTAAAATCAGTAGAAAGCTAATAAAAAATCTTTAAGCAGATTTTCTTGGACCTTTAATCTCGGCTGCTCTGCTTCCATGAATTTTAATATAGCCAGGCGATAATAGTCAAATTGGCCGGCTAATCTCATGACGTGAACCGCATTTTGCTATGGGGAGAAGTGATTTTGTGAAAGGCTTGTAAATAATTTAAATAAAGTGCTTTTTTGACCGCTTAGAAAGCTCTTATGAGATACACAATGCAACATGGAAATTCAATAACGTTATTCAAGTGATATTTTATATTTTGAGCATTAATTATTTTTTTTTATTATGACTACATATCTACTGCCTGATGTTAAATAGATATGTGGTCTAGGATTTAGCACGCATAAACATCTTAAAGCAAAAAGCTTCTCAGTAGCTATGACAATACGATTACCTAATATTCAAATAACCTCGGTACTCTAACAACGGGCATTTGTCCCACTCATACTTGTCTACTTTTTGCAAACATAGTGAAAGAGATGATGAAATAATTAAAATGAGAATCACAAGTAAGTACTTACCACGCGACGTAGCATACTCTACGTTGCTGCTTTTTGCTACGTTGAGTAGCAAAACGTAGCTATTTTTTCGAATTAACTTTAATGCCGTCGTTAAATTTAGCTATTATGCTGCACAAATTATCACTCCATTGTTACTGGGCAATGTCTCGTCTCACGTCCACAGGCGCTTTTAAGTTTGATTAGGCCTAATAGTACTTAGATAAAATCAACTTACCATCCAGTCATGGACGCTTAAAAATCTCCTCATATCTGACGCGATCTTACAAAAAGACTTCAATAATTCTGTAGCATAAGCCTCTCTATAACTCATTGGTCTACTCAGAGCTACAATATTACACTGCATACTTTAACGTAATTTTTTACGTTAGAGTATGCAGTTATTATTTGTATTAAAAAGTACGATACTGTGCCGTTCCGTCACCGAGTAGCACCGTCGCTTGACATGCACGGAGAGTTTCGACACTGACAAGATATTCTCGACCACTATTATTGACAAACGTGGTTGATGGTACCTTGTAGTGGGCATAGTAAAGCGTATCCTGAGGTTTTCCGTGATCAATACGTTCCTACCACGATCTTGAAACTTTTACAATCGGATACATACGCGGCCGAAAGGGATATTTGGTCTACCAACGCACACAAAAAAAATGTTACAATGTCATTCCTGCTCCAGTTTGAACGCCCTTCAAACATTATACAGCGTAACCCTTGATACAAAAGGAAGGAGACGAGTGACAAAAATATAAAAGGGTTTGTAAACAGTTTCATTGACAGGTTTTGTACATTTTTGGAGGTTTCCGCCTGACGGGTCATGACGGGCGATAAAATAAGTGGATTAAGTACGGTCGAGCGGTGTCGGGGAATTATAGCCCGTTAATTGATTTTGGCAGTAAATTGGGTGTGCGGCCATCGGGAGCGGTGCGCGGAAATCATGATATTACGCGGAATTTATGAGCTCTTGTTTGGTTTGCAAGATGGATTACCTTTTTGGCTGCAATTCTACCAAAGAAGTGCGAGTAACCCGGGAGGTAAGCGTAAAAAATGCTACTTCGTTCTAAATGTTGAATTTTTGGTATTGCGTTTTTATGGTGTGTAACAAGGAATCGTCTGACTGACTTCGGGGTATTGTAATACCAAAAAATCAGCTTTTTGAAAGTAGTTGCATTTTTTGCGATTACCTCCCGAGCTTGAGGATGCGTAGTAGGATGTGATTGTGAGAAACAATAGAATTTCTCCATTTTGGTATTTTGCTGATTCTATCCACTCCGCGCAGCTCCAGTGGATAGAATCAGCTTAACGGAGCGAGGCTAGGTATAAATGAAGTGATTTTACTGTTTTTTTACAAACGCATCCTTCGCTACCTCGCATATATTTAGTGGAGATGCAGTTTTAGAAACCGTAGGTACCTACATACCTATATACACACATCGAAGATGGAAGAAACCGGAATGATCTGATGAATGATAAATCTCTTGTTTATGACCAAAATTAACATCAACACCGCTATGAAAGATAGAGAATGCGCTACAAACTACTTTATTTTAGAGTTGGTAATATATATGACTTCATAAAAAAAATTCGTTAAGTAAAAGCAAAACAAACTTCTGACATTAGAAATGTATTTATAAAAAATGCATGAAACAGTAAAAAAATAACTAAGGGTTTACTAGTCTACTACAATTAATAACTATGATTCTCAAGAACTGTTTTGTTTTTAAACTATCGTGATTTGAACACATTATTATTATACATATGCTACGGGACTAATCGCGCACTAAACCACCCTACCCGCGACAACGGTCGATGCAACTCGTTTTTCTCGGCGTCGGGATGAGGAGGCATTTATTTATCTCGTAATTTTAATGCGCTATTTACATATAATTATGTTTTTTTTGTAACCTAGAAACATAAATACAATTTATTTCAATTTTATCAGTACGATAAGGAACAAAAATATATATATCGTCACCTACTTGGTTATTCAAACAGAAAAAAAACTTGATACTCGTAAATCTTTAGGTACCGTAATGTGGTTAGCTAACTAGTAACTAGTTTCTACACATCGACGGTTGAAAGGCAATAATTACCAAGCGACATGTTGCCAACTTTACACCAGAGCATTTAAAAAGTTTTATTTTTTGGAAAAAAATCATTTAAAATTTTCTATTACTCATTTCTACTCGGTTCTAATAGATTATAAATGAAATTTAAAAGCTTTATGAACTGTCATTTAAAAAAATATGAATTATCTCAATAATTTAAGAGATAGTGTCGGTTAGTAAAATTTTGGTCAAAATCACAAACAGGTAAAAATTACTAACCAAAAACAATTTTTTACCATAAAACATGTAAAATTAACTAAACCCTAATATTTTATGATTATATTTGAAGCAAAATGATGCATCCAGAATAAACAGATGTTTAACACATAGGTAAAATGATCGAAATAAAAAGATAAACCACTTTACTGCCAGGCAATTTCAACCATAGTCCTATTTAAATAAGGTAAGTGTAGGACTTTTTGGAACAACCTAACAAAAATTCAGGTTTTAGTACACTACTTTAGAAACTTTTGCAAAAGTTTTCAACGGATATCGTCATCACCAATTCTTAAACAGCCTCCAGCCAGTCAACGAGGCCAGGCTGTATAGCTTCGACGGTTTTATCGGTTTTATCGTTTTATTTGCTGATGACACCAGTCTTATAGTAAAGGACAAAAATGATAACAGAATCAGTGGTAAAATAAATAATATTATTGGAAATATTAGACGCTGGTTTGCGGCAAACAATATGCTGTTGAATGTTGATAAGACGCATATTATTAACTTTAACCTTGGGACAAATAGCAATTCGCAACCAAGCTCTGTAGTCAATCAAACGCTGAATGATTTAAATGTCTCACTTTCAAATGATGTGAAATTTTTAGGAGTATTTCTTGATAGAAAACTTAAATGGAATGTGCATATCGCTGAACTGTCTAAAAAACTCAGTTCAGCTACATATGCAATAAAACAGATAAAGGAACTGGCAGGAGCAAGTGCGGCACGCTCTGTCTATTTTGCCTACTTCCATTCACTTCTGACCTATGGCATACTGTTTTGGGGTTCGGCTGCCGAGTGTCACACTAAGAGAGTGTTCCTCTTACAAAAACGAGCTGTGCGCTATATCCTAGGTCTTAAAAAGCTTGATTCGTGTAGAGGCGCTTTTAGAGAACTGGGAATCATGACCATGACTGGGGAAATTGTATACCATAATGTATTATATGTTTTAGAAAATATGAATAGTATGAATAAAGCTTGTGATTCTTATAGCCGTAGTTGCAGATTTCAAAATAAGTTGGTACCACCATACAGGAGACTAGCAAAAACATCTAATAGTTTTTACTGACTAGGAATAGATTTTTATAATAAGATCCCAGAAACTGTAAAAAGTAGTGCAAAAAATGATATCCTTAATTATGTAAAAGAACATCTCCTAAACAAAAGTTATTATAAACTGACCGACGCCATTTCAGATAAAAGCATTTTAATTTAATTTTCATGATCTATGCCGTTATATTAAATTGTTTTTAATTGTAATTATTATCTTTGACGATGCTATTGCTGATACCTATTTATATGTTTAATTTAAATATATTTTTTTAATATAAACTTGACGATGCTATTGCAGATAACTATTTTTATATTCTAATTCTGACTTGACATTTTTTAATAATTATTAGTAATTTCTGCTATATTAACATAATAATATTGTTGCCGATAACGTAACTATAATTATTATGATATCGTTGATAACGATAACGTAACGTTCTTAAATGCTACTTGTTTCGGTTCTGTACCTGTTGACATCCAAATTGTCAAATGACGCTGATATTTATTATTTTTGTTTCTATTGTATTAATCTTGTTTTATTATTAATTTATTTTTGTTAATTTGTTGTAGGTATTTGATATATTTTGGTTGTATTTTGATAAGTTTTAAATATTTTGTAATAAAATTTAATTTTAAGTAAAAATTCTATAAGCATATTATAAAAGCATTGTTAACGGACGTTTTCAAGAACATGTAATTTGTCTACGAAATAAAGAGAATTTGACTTGACTTTGACGGTCCAGCTGCCAGCTGTATGCTGGGCCAGCTCCTCCTTCCACTCCTCGAGCATGCATGCGGGTGCCGGATTCTGCCCGCGTTGGCGGAGCTCAGTGCGCCACGAGTACATGTTCGCATGTACCATGTGTTTACTGATTTTAATGATTTACTGTGTTGTCAGAAAATAAAGTTATTTATTTATTTACCTCTACTTCTAAATCCCATTGAGGTGATCCAGCCAAAAGACATGTCGCGTCACACGAAATAGTGCGATAACCTCTGAATACCCCGATGGCCATTGCGCGTTGTGGTCACTTTAGAAAAGAGACCGTTTCTCGGTTTAGGACTTCCGCCCATATAGGCACCCCGCACAAGGCCATCGACCACACCACTCCAAGATAAAGGTGATGGCTAGCGGCTATTGGTTCCTCAAGATTAGGAAGAAGACGTTTAAGTGACCCAGCCGCACCCATTATTCGAGGAACTAACTGGGCGAAATGCTCCCAAAAGTTCCACTTTTCATCGAGGTGTAGTCCTAGATACTTCATCGTAGCCTTCACCTTAATCGATTTACTCCCTAGTGATTCTGGCGCTCGTCGAGGGCCATGGAATACCAGGGCCACCGACTTGTTCAGCACTACCCGGAGTCCCAGATTGATTATCTTTCTCGCCACCACCTGCAAAGTTGCCATCGCAAGACTGGCAGCCTCTTCGTAGGTTCTCCACACAAACCTATGGCAGTGTATTAAAGGCGTTGGCGATGTCTAGAGACACCGCCACTAACACTTGACCATAAGCCACCGCCTCGTCCGAGAGGGCTTTGACGTGTTTAATAGCGTCGATTGTAGACCGGCCCGCCCGGAAACCAAATTGCTCGTCGGACAAGTGTGGACCAATCCTATCAAGATGCTGGATGAGGCAAGCAGCTCTCACGCATTCGAACAGCTTGTCCACCTCATCCAGCAGTACTATAGAGCGGTACGCGGAGGAAGAGTCCGCAGGGCGCCCGTCTTTCCTCAGAAGGACTAACCTATCCGTCTTACACTTACTTATAATAAATTTAGGAACTGGCCTGTCTCTAGACAGGCTGGACTACTTGCGGCATCGCTGGATAGACTCAAGCACAGCTCATGTCTTGACCGAATCAATGGCTATCTCAAAATCCGCATATGCTAGATACACTGAAACACACTAAATTACCATGCCACACTGACATAGCTCGCTTAATGATGTTATCTACTCGCTTTTTTTATTTTTGTGTACTTTTAACAATATATTTAAATCAATGAAAAATATAAATTTAATAATCTAATATAATGTCATATCTGAAAATCTATAAATATAAAGTCATAAAATCTAATAATGCACTTACCGAGTACACAAACAAGCTAATTGCACCATGCGCGCACGCACGCGCGTTGTCTATGCGACAGTTCGGTGAAGACATAATCGTTATTTTGTTACCAACAGCCACTTAGAATCTGATTTACAGTGCGGATAAGTGACAAAACAAAAATGGTGCTGTATGGATAAGGTCACTTTTAGAGGAATCTCATTTCAGAAATAGTTATCTAAGTAACATAAACTTTAAAAAAATCGGCGGGTAGAAAATTACTTAACGACAAAATATATCCTGTTTTAGGCAGGTAGATATTCACTACTTCACATTTCTAAATAAATTATATTTAAGTAAAAATTACTAAATGACAAAGAATGTCTATTGAAGGTGTGTTTAAAAGTCTTAAATTACGAGAGAGAAAAAAAAACAATCAGCTAAAAATTCTTAACTAATGCTATTTCCTGGTTACTCGCAAGGCAGAAAATACTTTATGTATAGATGCATTATTTAGAGTCGAGGCAAAAATTACTAAGTGTAAATTATAAAAATGTAATCCATACTATGTGAAAAATATTCATAAATCATTAAATTTTAGTCGCTTGGACGCCGAAAACTGTGAAAATGTATCTTTTTTTAAATTACCAAACGACAACAAACTTCGTCCTAGCGCCGTGAGAGTAAGACCAATCGACGCAGTTTTTTTTTCTGATTTGAGTGATATATTATATAACTCAATATCGCCCAAACTGTCGCTTGGTAATTTTTGCCTTTCAAGCGTCGACATTGTTTCCTAATTCTATTTGTCTATTTTGTATCAACGTGCATTGGAAAACATAAAATAGGCGAAATAGATTTCTTCAAAATATTCTTGATTTTTCGTAATTTAACACATTGTTATGGTTTATATTATAAGTCTCTGTTGACCCATTGCTGGGCATAGGCCTCCTCTTTTATGTGTCATTGTTCTCTATTTTGGGCTAATCTCATCCACGCTTGACCAGCGATGGGTCTGATGTCGTCGACTCGATCGGGCTGGTGATCTGCCTATACAGGGTTATTTCTAATCAATTAGCATCCTTTTAGGGGCTTATTCTATACACCAAAACTAACAACTTTTGTTCCACGACTTTTGGCGCAGGTGAACTAGTAGCGCAGGCTACTGGTGGTTGGGGCTACAGGCTGAGGAACCTCTTGACTAACGTTAGGTTAAGTTAGGCGCAGACAAGGACAAGTAGCGCAGGCTACCGGTGGTTGGGGCTACAGGCTGAGGAACCTCCTGATTATGCGTGCCGTGTCCAGGATGACTGCCTTCTGAATCTGACCCTTGACTCAACCTTCTAGCGAGAGCCTCTTGAGGTGTTGGTCGAGGCTCTTTGCTATTAAACCGTTCACCGACACGACTATCGGGACAATGATCGTCGAGTAAACATTCCACATGGCGGTAACCTCGTGAGCCAAGTCAACGTTCTTGCTGAGCTTGTCCTTCTCGCACTTCACGAGGTTCTCGTCATTACATAGGTATATAATTATTATGTTAAGTACCTACTAACTATATTACTCCCCATAAAAATATTGTGTATACCTATGTTATTATTAAATACACAATATTTTTAAACAATGTAGTATTTTAATTATAGTATAGGTATATTTATAAAGTTCAATTTCAAAAAATATGACCTCTAGCTTAAAACAACCTTATCCTTGTAGTCCAAACCCTGGAAGACTGAAAACATCATGCTTGACTCCAATATTAACCCAGTATGCATCATTCTGTCTAAAATTTACAAAATGAAACATCTTAGTATCGATGAACGGTTTATTCGCCAAAAGATAGCATAAACATTAATAAACAAGACAGACTTAAAAGTGGAGTTTTAATAAATAAATGAAACGTTTACTGTTCTTAAAAGCTAACACAAAACAAGTTGTACACTACATCCCACACTAGGGCGACCTGTGTCGTGGGATCTAGGGTTACCAAAAACGACTCCTAGCACTTGCAGTTTTGAGATTTCGTGATCTAGGTGAGTCAGTGATTACTTAACGATTTTAAATAGATAATAATAGGTATACAAATTGGAAAATTAATACAATCTATTTCAATTTTATCAGTAGGTATCTACGATAAGGAACAGAAAAAAATATTTGTTTTCCGATCATTACCTACTTCATTATTACAACAGGAAAAAAACTTGACGAATTTTTAGGTACTGTAATGTATGTTGTTAGCTAGTAGGAATTTATTTCTACTCAATGTTTCCTAATTCTATTTGCCTATTTTGTATCAACATACATTGGGAAACACAAAATAGGCAGAACAGATTTCTTCATACATCCTTGGTTTTTCCTAGGACAAAAATAACATCTTGTTATGTTTATTGATTTAAATTTTAATATTAAATGCTATTGGTTTTTCCAAGGACAAATATTATAGGTACTGTTGGAAGGTAGACGAGAACCAGCCGGCGAATGATTTAAAAGGCGGTGCGCAAACGCCGCGCCGTCACTTTGCCTCGAGCCACCGTCGTGGAAACATCGTCCGACATTTAATTTCTCTTTCGTTAAATTGTGTCGAATCGCTGTCCGATTGTTTAACTTTTGATTATTTTTGTTGAATTATAATTGTCAGAAGTAATTCGATGTTTTATTTTTGAAATAAAATCGGTTCAAGTATCCAAAATCAGAAGTGGGATAGAATCTACGTTTCACACGTTGTTCTATCTCACTACTCTGCCCACATTTTGTTGCAAAGAAATGTCGGATGTGATGGCCATCGAAATAGTAGTTTGCACAAAATCTAAATGAAGGTAGTTGCCTAAGAGCGAAACTAGGCGCGAGTTAATAGTGAAGTGAAGTGTTGGAGCAGTGCTTGATAGCTCATAGGGTGCGTCGAATTCCCGCAACCCGCAGGCCTCGCCGCCTGACCGGTGGGCATGCTTTCCTCAGCAGGCTTTGCACCTGTTCGGTGGGCATTGCCGCCTGTCACCTTTGCGATGCCGGCTACTCTGCGGGAATCACCGTCGTCAGCAAGCCTCGTCGCGCTCAGCAGCACTTAGCACCAAGAGAGGCTGGTAAACTGTTTGTGGCATATAACGTCACGGTAACAGACTGCATTGCTGATGCAGTACTTTTCTTCAGAATGTTGGTGAGAGCTATCCATTACTTTTACATTTTGCGTTTGTGCCCATGTTTACCAATGGCAAAATAGACCGTGCTAAGTACTAGACTACCGAATTTCACGAATCGGGTTTTGTTTAAATTAGGATTCAGGCCCATGCGTAAATAAATGGCGGGTGAGTGATCATTTATTGTAAAGCGAGCCACCACCGGAACTGATGACCAAGACCGCTCTGACAAGAGTGTATACGACTAAGAAGAAGAGTGATCATACATGGGGTTCTTTATTGCAAACACGAGCTATTTTGTCTGCAATAGCTAATCATCACGATTACCTATTTTGTTCGGGGTCAGGAACACAGCTCGAACAAAACTACCCTACATGTAACATTTTTTGCTGTGTAGGTTACGCATTAAACATTTTGTGAAAAATAATAATGAAAGCCTGGTATGTGCCTTTAAATAGATGTTGTGAAGTTCAACTCATAAGGCAGGCATTGTTTTTTCGTGGTGAATTTGTCCGCCTTTCTGCGAAAGTCAACTGACATTATTTGACACTTATTTAAATCCTAAACGTGCTTATAGCCGGGATTCTAATGTAAAAATTGTTTTGGTGAAAAAAGATAACGCGTAGCATAAGCAACGTTGAATTTCGATGCAAAATGATCAGCGTCGCAATGCCTTTGAAGTGCTTTTGGAATTTCGTAGTCTTGTGAAATAAGAAGACTTGTGAATTGTTTTAGTAAAGAAAAAGCTGGTTTCGATAGATTGTTTTTAGATTTTGAATATGACTTGAGATAGGTACGGGGTTTGTCCCGTCAGATGTTTGTTGGGGAACTGTAAATTCTACTTTGTGTGATTTCGGAATGATTATTTTCTAGTGAAAGAAACTGATCCTTTTAAAATAAAAGTCAAGGTCAGGTGTGACCGAGCTCTGATAAGATCTAAGTTCTACTTATGTAATTTTTCACATGTAGTCGAAGACAAAAGTAGCAGGCAAGTAAGGCAATCATTAAAGCCGGCAGCTTTGCAGCTGCAGTTTGTGCGTTCTGATGGGTTTTATTTGAAAGTATGTACTTAGGGTTGCTTTTATCAAAAGTGTTATCTATGTAGTTGCCGTGACAAAGAAGAAAGAGAGAGTAAGCTCAACTCTTTTTAAACGTTTTTTCTCCGTTTGTAGTTGTGACGCTGCAGCGTTTCCGATAAAACGCGGGAGTGCGTCTCATCGAGGTCACTGAATGTGATGGAATGTGGTGGCCCAGTTGTGAGTGCTTAAATGTTTGATTTTGCACTGGAAAAGGTAAAATGTTTGGTGACCTGTCGACTATAATAAGTCGTAGCCTTGAACGTTTTACACCATCGCCCGGCAGTCGTGAAAGTTTTGGTGACAAGTGGTGTTGTTGATAACTTGTCAGGACTACACCCGATAGACATGGGTAGTAGCTAGATTTCTGAGTTTTGAAAACCCGATCGCAACACTAGTTTTTCAAAATAACCGGTTACATTCTTCTTACCAGGCAAAAATAAATCTTAACTGTGTCGAAATAACGGTGAAATTTAATTAAAATGGCGCCATAACCAGAGAAAAAACTGGTTTTCTTAGAGCAAGCTAAATTTAACCTTCTCTAAAGAAAACTAAAGTTGATTCTTCACTAACTGTGTATGTAGCCGTGATTAGTTCTGGACCGTCGCCGCGTAGCCGTCGGTGTCGCGTGGGTTGCAACGAAACAGTTTGGTTTTTAGTAACCAGAAAAGCCACGACACGAGCGCGACACGGCGTAGCTAGGTTATTATGTGTAGCAGTTTTTCGGCTATGTAGCTAGAAACAGTTTTATAAAGCTGCTACGATACGTAACGCCCAGTCGCCCACTGCTAACACCCGATAAGCGATAACTTACAGATGCAAATAAAGATTTCTAATTTTAATATGATCTACTGTTCGTGCAATATTCATTTACTGGTACAATTTGTAGGGAGTACTGTACACTGATAAACTTGTAATGATCAAATAATGATCAAGTTTGTGCCCGATCAATTGAAGAGTATGAACATAACCTGCCAAGTGTTTTGTTACGTCTCTGTCTGTCTATAGAAGTACCTACGTTTAACAATGTGTTGCTATGTGAAAAGTTTACTTTCTGTAAAAAGATTCATCTGATCCTTATCATTTTTATCTGTACTGTGCTAGCCTTTTGATGATCCACTGCAGGATGACGGGCATACATACGAAGGTTAATTTAAGGGTGATGTTCTCTATTTGAAGGGAAATGTGCCCCTGAACGATTAACGTAAAAGCTTTGCAATTGTTTCTGAGTTACATGATTATTGAGAGACCTTGTTAGTCATTGACACGTTTTGTGATCCTAGCAGTGGCTCAGTGGTAATGTTTTACGTTTCATAGTTCTAATTGTGTTTTCTCTGGTTTGTCTCAGATCGATCGGGATACGGCTTCACGCAGTGCCTCTGTCCCTGGGAAACGAGTATTGCCTAACGTCGTGCCTCTTACTCAGCGCGGGTTACTGTTTCACGTAGTGCTTCTGTCCCTGGGAAACGAGTATTGTCTCACGTCGTGCTTCTTACTCAGATACTGCTTCACTCCGTGTTTCTGCCCCTGAGAGCGAGTAAAGCAACAAGTCGTGCTTCTTGCTTGGTCGAGACAGGCTTCACACCGTGCTTCTGTCCTTGGGAGCAAGTAAAGCATCCAATCGTGCTGCTTACTTGCTCGGGATAGATAGATTTCACGCCGCCGCGCCGTAGCTCACTAGTTAAGTATACGCCTCTTGACATTTTTGCTGTTTTTTTGGCTAAGTAACGATTGTTTGTTTCTTTTTTAGTCATAACACAGGATACACTTCAAACGTATTTCTTTCTTGGTTATTTAGTCGTAATCATAGTCATTCATTTATCATTTAACACCGTCGTCCTCGAGGGCATAACGCCAGAAGCGTGGAACAGAGGCGTGGTGGTGTTGTATTTCAAAAAAGGTGACAACACCTTATTGAAGAACTACAGACCCATCTCACTTCTGAGCCATGTTTATAAGTTGTTTTTCAAGGGTCATTACGAATCGTCTCGAACGCAGGCTTGATGACTTCCAGCCTCCCGAACAAGCCGGTTTCCGGAAGGGCTTTGGCACCATGGACCACATACATACGCTGCGGCAGGTTATACAGAAGACCGAGGAGTATAACCTGCCACTTTGCTTGGCGTTTGTGGACTATGAGAAAGCCTTTGATTCGGTTGAGACATGGGCTGTGCTTGAGTCTCTTCAACGATGCCGTATTGACCATCGGTACATTGAAGTGCTGAAGTGTTTGTATAATAACGCCACTATGTCGGTTCGAGTACAGGAAGAGATCCCTTTGAAGAGAGGCGTAAGACAGGGAGACGTAATATCTCCGAAACTGTTTACTACTACTCTGGAGAACGCCTTTAAGCTCTTGGAATGGAAAGGACTCGGCATCAACATCAATGGCGAATACATCACTCACCTTCGATTTGCCGACGATATCGTGGTCATGGCAAAGTCGATGGAAGAACTAAGCACGATGCTCGAAGGCCTTAATCGAGTCTCTCAACAGGTGGGTCTTAAAATGAACATGGACAAGACAAAGTTCATGTGTAATTCTCATGTTGTACCCACCCCTATTTCAGTTGGGAACTCGGTTCTTGAAGTCGTTGACTCGTACGTCTACCTAGGACAAGTAGTCCAGTTAGGTAGGTCCGACTTCAAAAAAGAGGCCAATCGCCGAATCCAACTCGGTTGGGCAGCGTTTGGGAAATTGCGTAACGTCTTCTCGTCCGACATACCTCAGTGCCTCAAGTCGAAAGTTTTCGACCAGTGTGTGTTGCCAGTGATGACTTATGGCACAGAAACGTGGTCTCTCACTATGGGTCTTATTAGTAAGCTCCAAGTAGCCCAACGAGCCATGGAGAGGGCTATGCTCGGAGTTTCTCTGCGAGATCGAATCAGGAATGAGGAGATCCGTAGAAGAACCAAGGTTACCGACATAGCCCAGCGGATTGGCAAGTTGAAGTGGCAATGGGCAGGGCACATAGCGCGGAGAACTGATGACCGATGGGGTCGAAAAGTTCTCGAGTGGAGACCACGTACCGGCAAGCGCAGTGTAGGTCGTCCACCCACGAGGTGGACGGATGACCTTATTAGGACCGCAGGATCGCGCTGGATGCAAGCCGCTATCAACCGGTCTTATTGGAAATCATTAGGGGAGGCCTATGTCCAGCAGTGGACGTCCTATGGCTGAAATGATGAATGATGATGATGAATCATAGTCATGGTTACAAAGTGCCTTTGATGAAATTTTGCTTTGCTGCCCTGATCACCCGGATACTCTAAGAGTGAATTTTAATAAGATTTGACGAATCTGAACTGAGATTTATCCGTGACCATTACAAGAAATGTTTCTTGACAGACTTTGCAAGGCGATACTTGTAGACTTCAATTTTTTTTTCGGTTCAGTTTCATGTTTAATGATTGAATCTTTTTGAGCAAGAAAAACTCCATGTCTGGATAGTTTTTGGCTTGCCTTCAAGCCTTTTCTATGATTTCGTACATATGCAAATCGTTTTCACGTTCTGTACAGATGCTGACCTAGAAAAGGAAGAAACTACTTCGGCTGCGGCTGAGCTACAGCTTAAATTGAAGTCTAGCTGTTTCCGGTACCAGGGCTGTGAAAAGAAAATGAACAGGTTCCGTCTGGGTTGCATAGAACTACCAAGAGACTTCTACTCAAGCGTGGCATATGAACCCTCCGAGCCTGAGCACCATCTAAGCTTCAATGCCAATGCTTGAGACTGGCCTGCAGAGCTAAATGAGACCGAGGACGGTCTCATTTATCAAGAAAGGCCGTGTTGGAAGGTAGACGAGAACCAGCCGGCGAATGATTTAAAAGGCGGTGCGCAAACGCCGCGCCGTCACTTTACCTCGAGCCACCGTCGTGGAAACATCGTCCGACATTTCATTTCTCTTTCGTTAAATTGTGTGGAATCGCTGTCAGATTGTTTAACTTTTGATTATTTTTGTTGAATTATAATTGTCAGAAGTAATTCGATGTTTTATTTTTGAAATAAAATCTGTTCAAGTATCCAAAATTATATTAAATTTAGGTACTTATATTGCTATAAATTTTAACATTAAATTTTAAAGCATAACTTAACTGTAGAAATTTAATTTACTTTACTATAATTATATTAAATATAGTTAAATACAATTAAAGTAAAAATCTTCTGGTGTCTTTATGCTCGCTGAAATAAATAATCTATTGATGCAAATAGCGTTTTCAAAATGGTACTAAAAAAAATATTATTATCAGCGTGAGGTAGATAATAATGGGTGTCCGACACCCAGCCAGTATTGGTGCTAAGTGTTGTCGTTTTGTTCGCTAATACTATTATCCACTAAGCTTCTAAAACTACATTATCACTACTAGCGCTCTTAAGATATAGTAAAAATATCAGTCTAGTTTGATCTGGCCCGATCGGCTAGCTCGATCTCCGCACCGGAACTTGTGAGCACAGGAGATAACAAGCGTGACGTTTCAGCGGGTTGCACGTCCATGCGGGAGTTCTCCGCCACTGAACGCGTAGTCACACTTGACGCTAAAGAAATGGCCGGAGAAAGCGCTGCTACAGGTGCGCGTCTGAACATAGGTTCGGGCTGGCGCGGGCGCGGCAGTGCCACCGCCAACTTATGCCAAAACCAGGGATCGTCCCAGCGCAAATAAGTATGAGTAGTCATATAACGGCGCAGCTCATTGTCCATCTCCAACCCAGAAATGTCCTCTAGCAGGATGACCAGAAGCCGTGGCTTAGCATCGAGCATAGCCGCTGTGTGAGCCTCGCGAAACTCAAATCGCGCCCACATACTGCTCAAAAAGTGTCGTGAAACTAGCGCTACTGTTCGCCGTGACAGACGCACTGACTCTAATATCTGATCGGGAATCCGGAGACCTGGAACCCAGTCTCGGGAGTGTATGCATAGCCGGTAAGTTGGTTCGAGTCGTTCAATTAGCTTGAACACCATTGCCTCGTCCTTATGCGAGAAGGTCACGAAAACATCGTACTGGCGGTCATCGTCTTCTTCCGAGCTGCAACACAGGCAACCCCACCGATGTAGCACTGCTCTAATGAAAAGCCGCCGTTCACGTGATGCGAGGCACACGACGCCAGCGGTAAACGTTAACGATAACAGTATCAGGAGTCCAGCCACCATCCAGGCTATAGGTACCGGGCAATCCTCGATAGATGCCGTTTTGAATTCGCTACCATCGGGACAGGTGATATTTTCCAAATCTGTGTAAAAGGTAGCGCGGCTGCGCAGTGCGCGCAAGAGTGGAGCAGCTTGGCACGAACAGTCAAACTGGTTATTAGCAAGACGCAGCATGCCATCTAAGTGAGCCAATTTCATTGCTGCCTCTTCATCCACTTGTTTTAAAAAAGTATTGCTTAAATCCAGACCCTGAAACAGAATACAAAGATTTACTATAAACTATAAAGATTAACTTTAATAGTCGATTTTACTCGTGCGCATAAATTGGCTCCGACGTCGTTAAACAGCCGTTAAAATGTAATATGGTTGATCTACCTTTTACCTATTTTATCTTACTCACTCTTAGCACGTCTCTCTCTCTCTCTCTCTCTCTCTCTCTCTCTCTGTTTCTCTTCTCTTTATTTCTTTTTGATATTACAGCTAAGTATAAATAATCTGAACATTACTATGTTCAATATACTAACTCGTACGTTGCGAAGCTGACTAGCATCTAGATTCGATATGTGGTTGTGAGCCAGCAGCAATTCATAGATCCGCACAGGAGGTGCAGCGACAGCAAGCGGTTGTGGTATGTGGTCAAGCGAGGCATTCTCGCAGTTCACGCGTACCAGCCGCTGATCCTGTGCAGAATCACCATCAGGCCGATAGGCACAAGAGCAGACGGCCGGCAGTCCAGCCTCCGTGCACTCGTCAAGCCGCTCGCACACCATATCCTCGGCGGGCAGTACACTAATATCGAGTGGCCGCTTGCGGCCGGCCACGGCGCAGCGCAGCTCTCTAATATAGTCCAATGCAAGTAAGGAACTTTCCAGCATTCGCCGAGTCCAGTACATGCGGCAGTCGCATTCAAGTGCTGCGTCAATATGCACTAGAGTGTTGCTCCTTGATGCCGATGCCGCGTTCTGGAAGTCTTCGCGCGTGGCTACTATAACAGATATCGGTGTGTTCAGCAACGTCACTTCTGAATTCACTACTCGAGTGAACTGCAGGTCCTCCATCTGTAAATGAAAACAAGAACTGAATATTGATGTCCTTACCTAAAACAATGCAACTCTTTCAACAGAGTCATGTTTTGTCGCCAATCTCGGCATATACGAGTCAAACCAGTACCGTTCAATAACAAATACTTCAGTTTGGTCAAGTTGCTAATCGCCGAATAGCCTGTAAATGATAAAAATAATGGATAAGAATAGATATCACATTAAAAAAATATATTGCTTTTTTCATTTAGCTTGAAAAAACTGACCGTTCTCATTGCACACTTTGCTTATGCGCTTGTTATGCCCAAGATTGAGCATTTCAAGTCTCGTATGATGCGCAAGCGCTGTAAATGCACTATTGTCTAGATCGTTTCCGTCTAATTCAATCGTGCGTAATCTAGGCGCATACCCCAGTAGCCGCGCCGGCAGAGTTTTAAGGGCACCTTGTTTAAAATAAAAACGTGTGATCGCATGATGTGTATCCGTCAGCAGGTTTGAAGGCAAGTGGGTCAGATTCCAAGCACTTTCAACGAAAATTTCTGTAAGACTAGAACACTTCGCCAGCCAATTTTGCGGCAACGTGTGAACCCATGGCGACTTCAAGTGTAGGCTTCGAAGCGAGTGGCAGCGCTTCAGCGATTCCGGCTCCCGCTCTAACCAATTAGTAAGCGATAGGGATTTTAGTGCGGGTGGCTGGGGTAGCCTCTTCAGACGGGCATCATCCAGGTCCAGTTGAAAGAGTGAGGGTAATGCGTCTAACTCGTCTGTGCGCAGTTTAACTTTTACTGTCTGAAGCAAAAATAAGTCTTGTAATTTGCTGATGAAGCCGCTTTGGGGATTCAGACGCTTGCCCTTTTCCGCGGTAATCTTTAGACCGACGAGAGGCTCAAGGCCGACGAAGTGTGTGGCTTTGAGGATTGGCTCGGGCGGCACTTCAATAAGCATAAGTAAGCCAACCGGTGTCCCTACCGACTTGCTGTATATAAGGGAGACGTTAAGCGTAGAGAGCGTAGCTGCCAAGGAAGCATCGCCAGCTGGTAGTGGGCAGCGCTCGAACGTCACCGCTGTCAACTGCAATTCTGGCCAAACACTCGGCAGCGCGGCGGATCCTAACACATCGTGACCATTGCATATTACTTTTAAATACTGAAATTCGTCAGTATTGATCGTTATTTCTTTATCTGAAACAAATAAACCAAATAACATGATTTTTACTTTATACAATACAATTTAAATGCATTGCAAGTCATGACTCCAGAAATGAAAGATAATTTTTTATGCTTACCCGTTTTTGATTTCTATTTACTCATCTCATCATAGATAGGATGCGTTTATGGGTTTTGATATAATTATCAGTCACATACCTTCTATTTTAAAGTTATAAACGATCCCATTGTCGTATTTAAGTGTGCAATTTGGATGCCGGCAGCGCAACACATCAGTTCTGATTCGCGCCTCCAAACTTGTTGTCGCCGATAACACTACTGTTATTAACACCCACATTCTACCTATCACTTTTGTGTAGTATTTTTACTTCTATAAAATGAATTTAACACTAGTTGCTGTGTTAACACAATAATCAAACTTTTTCTAAGCTTTTTCATTCGATTCAATAAATTTTAGTTTATAAATGTTCTTTATGATATTTGTTCATGATAACTTCATGCGGTTCTGTGACGATATACCCACGAACCTGTGAATACTGTCACGAGTCAGTCCATTTACTGACTGTTATTATCCCATTTTTCCTTGTTATATTCCTTATAGGTATTTGTTAACAATCTCTTATGTTACCTGTATGCTTGAGTTGACCTCATAAGTTTAATTAGCTAATAGGTGTGTTAACGGTGACTGTATTTTGGTAAATATGTTTATATTAAGTATAATTCGTCCATATTATTTTTATTTGGATAGTTTCTGTGACGTAATTATAGTATTTTTAATATGCATTGTTAGAAAAATTGTGACAACTAGCTTAAAACAATCATACCCTTGTATTTCAAACCCTGGAAGCCTGAAATACATCATGCCTGTTTCCAATATAAACCCAGTATGAAATATTCTTTCTTAAATTTACAAAATAAAACATCTTAAGTATCGATGAACGGTGTATTTGCCAAAAGATAACATAAGCAAGACAGACTTCAAAGCTGAGTTTTAATAAAATGTGGATAAGCGGCGCACAGGGCTAGCACCTCCCGTGCCGTCCCAGCTCGCTCCCTACCCATAAAATATTCTCATTGAATTACACTCGTTTCATATTCACTCTATTCCAAAGGCGACTTGAATAACTGAGAATACTGAGATACGCGACTCCTCGAGCCGGTGACCTTTATAAAAATTTTATGATCGAGCGTCATCAGCTCGCGAGTGCTCCAATTTTCATTCTCTGTCATGAACTTCGATAGGTTTTATTTTAATACGAGGTGTGAATATTCTTCAAAGGACATTTTCTGTGTCAAATGAGGTGATTTTATTATGATTTCTACTCTGCTCGTAGCTATAGTAAAATTGTAAGCCGTCATTACAGGTAAGATTTTTTTACTTGTTTTGTCGTAGGTCGTCCACCCACGAGGTGGACGGATGACCTTATTAGGACCGCAGGATCGCGCTGGATGCAAGCCGCTATCAACCGGTCTTATTGGAAATCATTAGGGGAGGCCTATGTCCAGCAGTGGACGTCCTATGGCTGAAATGATGAATGATGATGATGAATCATAGTCATGGTTACAAAGTGCCTTTGATGAAATTTTGCTTTGCTGCCCTGATCACCCGGATACTCTAAGAGTGAATTTTAATAAGATTTGACGAATCTGAACTGAGATTTATCCGTGACCATTACAAGAAATGTTTCTTGACAGACTTTGCAAGGCGATACTTGTAGACTTCAATTTTTTTTTCGGTTCAGTTTCATGTTTAATGATTGAATCTTTTTGAGCAAGAAAAACTCCATGTCTGGATAGTTTTTGGCTTGCCTTCAAGCCTTTTCTATGATTTCGTACATATGCAAATCGTTTTCACGTTCTGTACAGATGCTGACCTAGAAAAGGAAGAAACTACTTCGGCTGCGGCTGAGCTACAGCTTAAATTGAAGTCTAGCTGTTTCCGGTACCAGGGCTGTGAAAAGAAAATGAACAGGTTCCGTCTGGGTTGCATAGAACTACCAAGAGACTTCTACTCAAGCGTGGCATATGAACCCTCCGAGCCTGAGCACCATCTAAGCTTCAATGCCAATGCTTGAGACTGGCCTGCAGAGCTAAATGAGACCGAGGACGGTCTCATTTATCAAGAAAGGCCGTGTTGGAAGGTAGACGAGAACCAGCCGGCGAATGATTTAAAAGGCGGTGCGCAAACGCCGCGCCGTCACTTTACCTCGAGCCACCGTCGTGGAAACATCGTCCGACATTTCATTTCTCTTTCGTTAAATTGTGTGGAATCGCTGTCAGATTGTTTAACTTTTGATTATTTTTGTTGAATTATAATTGTCAGAAGTAATTCGATGTTTTATTTTTGAAATAAAATCTGTTCAAGTATCCAAAATTATATTAAATTTAGGTACTTATATTGCTATAAATTTTAACATTAAATTTTAAAGCATAACTTAACTGTAGAAATTTAATTTACTTTACTATAATTATATTAAATATAGTTAAATACAATTAAAGTAAAAATCTTCTGGTGTCTTTATGCTCGCTGAAATAAATAATCTATTGATGCAAATAGCGTTTTCAAAATGGTACTAAAAAAAATATTATTATCAGCGTGAGGTAGATAATAATGGGTGTCCGACACCCAGCCAGTATTGGTGCTAAGTGTTGTCGTTTTGTTCGCTAATACTATTATCCACTAAGCTTCTAAAACTACATTATCACTACTAGCGCTCTTAAGATATAGTAAAAATATCAGTCTAGTTTGATCTGGCCCGATCGGCTAGCTCGATCTCCGCACCGGAACTTGTGAGCACAGGAGATAACAAGCGTGACGTTTCAGCGGGTTGCACGTCCATGCGGGAGTTCTCCGCCACTGAACGCGTAGTCACACTTGACGCTAAAGAAATGGCCGGAGAAAGCGCTGCTACAGGTGCGCGTCTGAACATAGGTTCGGGCTGGCGCGGGCGCGGCAGTGCCACCGCCAACTTATGCCAAAACCAGGGATCGTCCCAGCGCAAATAAGTATGAGTAGTCATATAACGGCGCAGCTCATTGTCCATCTCCAACCCAGAAATGTCCTCTAGCAGGATGACCAGAAGCCGTGGCTTAGCATCGAGCATAGCCGCTGTGTGAGCCTCGCGAAACTCAAATCGCGCCCACATACTGCTCAAAAAGTGTCGTGAAACTAGCGCTACTGTTCGCCGTGACAGACGCACTGACTCTAATATCTGATCGGGAATCCGGAGACCTGGAACCCAGTCTCGGGAGTGTATGCATAGCCGGTAAGTTGGTTCGAGTCGTTCAATTAGCTTGAACACCATTGCCTCGTCCTTATGCGAGAAGGTCACGAAAACATCGTACTGGCGGTCATCGTCTTCTTCCGAGCTGCAACACAGGCAACCCCACCGATGTAGCACTGCTCTAATGAAAAGCCGCCGTTCACGTGATGCGAGGCACACGACGCCAGCGGTAAACGTTAACGATAACAGTATCAGGAGTCCAGCCACCATCCAGGCTATAGGTACCGGGCAATCCTCGATAGATGCCGTTTTGAATTCGCTACCATCGGGACAGGTGATATTTTCCAAATCTGTGTAAAAGGTAGCGCGGCTGCGCAGTGCGCGCAAGAGTGGAGCAGCTTGGCACGAACAGTCAAACTGGTTATTAGCAAGACGCAGCATGCCATCTAAGTGAGCCAATTTCATTGCTGCCTCTTCATCCACTTGTTTTAAAAAAGTATTGCTTAAATCCAGACCCTGAAACAGAATACAAAGATTTACTATAAACTATAAAGATTAACTTTAATAGTCGATTTTACTCGTGCGCATAAATTGGCTCCGACGTCGTTAAACAGCCGTTAAAATGTAATATGGTTGATCTACCTTTTACCTATTTTATCTTACTCACTCTTAGCACGTCTCTCTCTCTCTCTCTCTCTCTCTCTCTCTCTCTCTCTGTTTCTCTTCTCTTTATTTCTTTTTGATATTACAGCTAAGTATAAATAATCTGAACATTACTATGTTCAATATACTAACTCGTACGTTGCGAAGCTGACTAGCATCTAGATTCGATATGTGGTTGTGAGCCAGCAGCAATTCATAGATCCGCACAGGAGGTGCAGCGACAGCAAGCGGTTGTGGTATGTGGTCAAGCGAGGCATTCTCGCAGTTCACGCGTACCAGCCGCTGATCCTGTGCAGAATCACCATCAGGCCGATAGGCACAAGAGCAGACGGCCGGCAGTCCAGCCTCCGTGCACTCGTCAAGCCGCTCGCACACCATATCCTCGGCGGGCAGTACACTAATATCGAGTGGCCGCTTGCGGCCGGCCACGGCGCAGCGCAGCTCTCTAATATAGTCCAATGCAAGTAAGGAACTTTCCAGCATTCGCCGAGTCCAGTACATGCGGCAGTCGCATTCAAGTGCTGCGTCAATATGCACTAGAGTGTTGCTCCTTGATGCCGATGCCGCGTTCTGGAAGTCTTCGCGCGTGGCTACTATAACAGATATCGGTGTGTTCAGCAACGTCACTTCTGAATTCACTACTCGAGTGAACTGCAGGTCCTCCATCTGTAAATGAAAACAAGAACTGAATATTGATGTCCTTACCTAAAACAATGCAACTCTTTCAACAGAGTCATGTTTTGTCGCCAATCTCGGCATATACGAGTCAAACCAGTACCGTTCAATAACAAATACTTCAGTTTGGTCAAGTTGCTAATCGCCGAATAGCCTGTAAATGATAAAAATAATGGATAAGAATAGATATCACATTAAAAAAATATATTGCTTTTTTCATTTAGCTTGAAAAAACTGACCGTTCTCATTGCACACTTTGCTTATGCGCTTGTTATGCCCAAGATTGAGCATTTCAAGTCTCGTATGATGCGCAAGCGCTGTAAATGCACTATTGTCTAGATCGTTTCCGTCTAATTCAATCGTGCGTAATCTAGGCGCATACCCCAGTAGCCGCGCCGGCAGAGTTTTAAGGGCACCTTGTTTAAAATAAAAACGTGTGATCGCATGATGTGTATCCGTCAGCAGGTTTGAAGGCAAGTGGGTCAGATTCCAAGCACTTTCAACGAAAATTTCTGTAAGACTAGAACACTTCGCCAGCCAATTTTGCGGCAACGTGTGAACCCATGGCGACTTCAAGTGTAGGCTTCGAAGCGAGTGGCAGCGCTTCAGCGATTCCGGCTCCCGCTCTAACCAATTAGTAAGCGATAGGGATTTTAGTGCGGGTGGCTGGGGTAGCCTCTTCAGACGGGCATCATCCAGGTCCAGTTGAAAGAGTGAGGGTAATGCGTCTAACTCGTCTGTGCGCAGTTTAACTTTTACTGTCTGAAGCAAAAATAAGTCTTGTAATTTGCTGATGAAGCCGCTTTGGGGATTCAGACGCTTGCCCTTTTCCGCGGTAATCTTTAGACCGACGAGAGGCTCAAGGCCGACGAAGTGTGTGGCTTTGAGGATTGGCTCGGGCGGCACTTCAATAAGCATAAGTAAGCCAACCGGTGTCCCTACCGACTTGCTGTATATAAGGGAGACGTTAAGCGTAGAGAGCGTAGCTGCCAAGGAAGCATCGCCAGCTGGTAGTGGGCAGCGCTCGAACGTCACCGCTGTCAACTGCAATTCTGGCCAAACACTCGGCAGCGCGGCGGATCCTAACACATCGTGACCATTGCATATTACTTTTAAATACTGAAATTCGTCAGTATTGATCGTTATTTCTTTATCTGAAACAAATAAACCAAATAACATGATTTTTACTTTATACAATACAATTTAAATGCATTGCAAGTCATGACTCCAGAAATGAAAGATAATTTTTTATGCTTACCCGTTTTTGATTTCTATTTACTCATCTCATCATAGATAGGATGCGTTTATGGGTTTTGATATAATTATCAGTCACATACCTTCTATTTTAAAGTTATAAACGATCCCATTGTCGTATTTAAGTGTGCAATTTGGATGCCGGCAGCGCAACACATCAGTTCTGATTCGCGCCTCCAAACTTGTTGTCGCCGATAACACTACTGTTATTAACACCCACATTCTACCTATCACTTTTGTGTAGTATTTTTACTTCTATAAAATGAATTTAACACTAGTTGCTGTGTTAACACAATAATCAAACTTTTTCTAAGCTTTTTCATTCGATTCAATAAATTTTAGTTTATAAATGTTCTTTATGATATTTGTTCATGATAACTTCATGCGGTTCTGTGACGATATACCCACGAACCTGTGAATACTGTCACGAGTCAGTCCATTTACTGACTGTTATTATCCCATTTTTCCTTGTTATATTCCTTATAGGTATTTGTTAACAATCTCTTATGTTACCTGTATGCTTGAGTTGACCTCATAAGTTTAATTAGCTAATAGGTGTGTTAACGGTGACTGTATTTTGGTAAATATGTTTATATTAAGTATAATTCGTCCATATTATTTTTATTTGGATAGTTTCTGTGACGTAATTATAGTATTTTTAATATGCATTGTTAGAAAAATTGTGACAACTAGCTTAAAACAATCATACCCTTGTATTTCAAACCCTGGAAGCCTGAAATACATCATGCCTGTTTCCAATATAAACCCAGTATGAAATATTCTTTCTTAAATTTACAAAATAAAACATCTTAAGTATCGATGAACGGTGTATTTGCCAAAAGATAACATAAGCAAGACAGACTTCAAAGCTGAGTTTTAATAAAATGTGGATAAGCGGCGCACAGGGCTAGCACCTCCCGTGCCGTCCCAGCTCGCTCCCTACCCATAAAATATTCTCATTGAATTACACTCGTTTCATATTCACTCTATTCCAAAGGCGACTTGAATAACTGAGAATACTGAGATACGCGACTCCTCGAGCCGGTGACCTTTATAAAAATTTTATGATCGAGCGTCATCAGCTCGCGAGTGCTCCAATTTTCATTCTCTGTCATGAACTTCGATAGGTTTTATTTTAATACGAGGTGTGAATATTCTTCAAAGGACATTTTCTGTGTCAAATGAGGTGATTTTATTATGATTTCTACTCTGCTCGTAGCTATAGTAAAATTGTAAGCCGTCATTACAGGTAAGATTTTTTTACTTGTTTTGTCGTAGGTCGTCCACCCACGAGGTGGACGGATGACCTTATTAGGACCGCAGGATCGCGCTGGATGCAAGCCGCTATCAACCGGTCTTATTGGAAATCATTAGGGGAGGCCTATGTCCAGCAGTGGACGTCCTATGGCTGAAATGATGAATGATGATGATGAATCATAGTCATGGTTACAAAGTGCCTTTGATGAAATTTTGCTTTGCTGCCCTGATCACCCGGATACTCTAAGAGTGAATTTTAATAAGATTTGACGAATCTGAACTGAGATTTATCCGTGACCATTACAAGAAATGTTTCTTGACAGACTTTGCAAGGCGATACTTGTAGACTTCAATTTTTTTTTCGGTTCAGTTTCATGTTTAATGATTGAATCTTTTTGAGCAAGAAAAACTCCATGTCTGGATAGTTTTTGGCTTGCCTTCAAGCCTTTTCTATGATTTCGTACATATGCAAATCGTTTTCACGTTCTGTACAGATGCTGACCTAGAAAAGGAAGAAACTACTTCGGCTGCAACTGAGCTACAGCTTAAATTGAAGTCTAGCTGTTTCCGGTACCAGGGCTGTGAAAAGAAAATGAACAGGTTCCGTCTGGGTTGCATAGAACTACCAAGAGACTTCTACTCAAGCGTGGCATATGAACCCTCCGAGCCTGAGCACCATCTAAGCTTCAATGCCAATGCTTGAGACTGGCCTGCAGAGCTAAATGAGACCGAGGACGGTCTCATTTATCAAGAAAGGCCGTGTTGGAAGGTAGACGAGAACCAGCCGGCGAATGATTTAAAAGGCGGTGCGCAAACGCCGCGCCGTCACTTTACCTCGAGCCACCGTCGTGGAAACATCGTCCGACATTTCATTTCTCTTTCGTTAAATTGTGTGGAATCGCTGTCAGATTGTTTAACTTTTGATTATTTTTGTTGAATTATAATTGTCAGAAGTAATTCGATGTTTTATTTTTGAAATAAAATCTGTTCAAGTATCCAAAATTATATTAAATTTAGGTACTTATATTGCTATAAATTTTAACATTAAATTTTAAAGCATAACTTAACTGTAGAAATTTAATTTA
>OX438802.1:724722-1072222 GCA_949316475.1 Hypomecis punctinalis | reverse complement strand
GAAAAAACGACCCTGGCTGCAGCATCAGCACAAGCTGGTGTTTATTTTATATTTACTATGTAAATCTAACGCGTTTGCCAAATTCGAAAACCATACCATCAACTGTTGAGGGGTTCCTTCACGAAGAAACGACCGTGGCTGCAGCATCAGCACAAACTGGTGTTTATCTTGCATATACTATGTAAATTTAGCGCGTTTGCCAAATTTGAAGACTATGCCATCAACTGTTGAGGGGTTCCCTCTTCTCTTGAAGAATCGACCCTGGCTGCAGTATCAGCACAAGCTGGTGTTTATCTTACATATACTATGTAAATCTAACGCGTTTGCTAAATTTGAAGACTATGCTATCAAATGTTGAGGGGTTCCCTCTTGAAGAAACGACCCTGGCTGCAGCATCAGCACAAACTGGTGTTTATCTTACATATACTATGTAAATATAACGCGTTTGCCAAATTTGAAGCTATGCCATCAACCGTTGAGGGGTTCCTTCATGAAAAAAATACCCTGGCTGCAGCATCAGCACAAGCTGGTGTTTATCTTACATATACTATGTAAATCTAACGCGTTTGCTAAATTTGAAGACTATGGCATCACCTGTTGTGGGGTTCCCTCTTGAAGAAACGACCCTGGCTGCAGTATCAGCACAAACTGGTGTTTATCTTACATATACTATGTAAATCTAGCGAG
The DNA here is from genome assembly GCA_949316475.1 of Hypomecis punctinalis. NCBI lineage: Eukaryota > Metazoa > Arthropoda > Insecta > Lepidoptera > Geometridae > Hypomecis > Hypomecis punctinalis. Next base: position 1,071,535 of record OX438802.1, on the reverse strand, counting down.
TTTGCCAATTTTGAATACTATGCCATCAACTGTTGAGGGGTTCCCTCTTGAAGAAACGACCCTGGCTGCAGCATCAGCACAAGCTGGTGTTTATCTTACATATACTATGTAAATCTAGCGCGTTTGCCAATTTTGAATACTATGCCATCAACTGTTGAGGGGTTCCCTCTTGAAGAAACGACCGTGGCTGCAGCATCAGCACAAACTGGTGTTTATCGTACATATACTATGTAAATCTAACGCGTTTGCCAAATTTGAAGACTATGCCATCAACTGTTGAGGGGTTCCCTCTTGAAGAAACGACCGTGGCTGCAGCATCAGAACAAACTGGTGTTTATCTTACATAACGCACGTAAAAATGATAATTAAGGATCTTACATATGAAATACTATTAGGCTATCTTTTGCATGTATTGTTTGCACTAGCATGTTAGTTATGCTTTGATTTCTGCCGCGTACCGCACGCGGTAAACTGTTTGTGTTCGTTTGCGAAAATCCTTTGAAAAGCTCCAAAAAACGTAAAGTCATTGACCCGCCCTCGCTTGGTACTTCATTTTAAAAAATGTGAGTGTGAAATATTTCAAAACATTCTACTTACATGAATGCTAATAAGTACTAAAATGGTTAGGTAGGTAGATTTTCTACGTCCTCGCTTTGTACGAGTTCTACACGGAAAACTGTCCTCGGTTGGGTGAAATAAAGTCCAACACAGCGTCCTCATTTTGTATGAGATATAAGAAATATTGTGTAAAAATACGTCCTCGGAAGGTCATCATCGGGCTTACGTAAGAGGTCCTCGGTTGGCTAACACAAGGTCCTCGTATGTGCACTGCTGATCACATCAAGTTGTGTATTTCAGGTCCTCGGTATGTTCGCCGCGATTCATGCAGAAAAATATTGAGATAGCGTTATCCTAATAGGTTCATCACTTAAGATTTACTCAGCTGTCTCTTTCTATCTTATCCAAGATGGCCTACGAGGTGTCTAAATCTGTTTTTTAGAGAGTCCTCGCTTCGGTCAAAAACTAACAAGGTCCTCATAAGGGTGTCTGTACAAACAGGGGTGTGTGTGTGTGTGTGTGTGTGTGTGTGTGTGGGGGTGTGTGTGTGTGTGTGTGTGTGTGTGGGGGTGTGTGTGTGTGTGTGTGTGTGTGTGTGTGTGTGTGTGTGTGTGTGTGTGCAAGTGTTGTTCTTGATACACATAATTATATAATATATCTGATAGAATACTACTACTTATATTTTATAAAATATGAATATTGTTTAAGACATTTTCAATGTCCTTGTAATCAAATTTATCAAGCCAATTCCATATAGTTGTCTTAACTTCTTTATTATTATGTTTCTTTATTTTACATTCCTTATCTATTTTATTGTATAAGAGTGGAACAATACCATCGTATTTATTTCGAGTAAATTTTCGTTTCGCACCTGGTACAGGACAGCGACGTTCTCGTTTCGCTTCATTAATCAAAAAAGGTACTGTTTTTCTATGGTATCGTCGCACGCTTTCATAGATAAATAATTTTCTGACGCTAAGGACTTTGGCTTTAATATAAACTTCAGTTGTTGGGTGCCTGAAGGGCAAAAACATAATCACTTTAAGTATAGCACGTTGCGCACGTTCGGCTGTTATAATATGTGTTTTCGCAGCAGAACCCCATACACAAATACAGTATCTAATGAGACACTCGCACAACGCTTTATATGTCTGAATTGCTAATGGGAGTTCAGCTACGGATCTGAGAGTTTTGAACACAAAAATTAATTTTCTAATTCTGGATGCCAAGACTTTAATATGTACGTTCCAGTTAAGGTGACAGTCTATGTTCACTCCAAGGTACTTTATAGAGTCTACTCTCACCATTACTGTACAAGCGCACTGTACTGGTCTAGTGCCACGATTACACGGGAAGGTGTGTATTTTTAAATTTATATTATATTTAGGGGCCCCTGTTTCTGTTATACTAAAACATATATATTTTGTTTTACTGACGTTTAATGAAAGTAAATTATCTTCAAGCCAACCAGTAACTACAACCAATAACAGATATCGGTGTGTTCAGCAACGTCACTTCTGAATTCACTACTCGAGTGAACTGCAGGTCCTCCATCTGTAAATGAAAACAAGAACTGAATATTGATGTCCTTACCTAAAACAATGCAACTCTTTCAACAGAGTCATGTTTTGTCGCCAATATCGGCATATACGAGTCAAACCAGTACCGTTCAATAACAAATACTTCAGTTTGGTCAAGTTGCTAATCGCCGAATAGCCTGTAAATGATAAAAATAATGGATAAGAATAGATATCACATTAAAAAAATATATTGCTTTTTTCATTTAGCTTGAAAAAACTGACCGTTCTCATTGCACACTTTGCTTATGCGCTTGTTATGCCCAAGATTGAGCATTTCAAGTCTCGTATGATGCGCAAGCGCTGTAAATGCACTATTGTCTAGATCGTTTCCGTCTAATTCAATCGTGCGTAATCTAGGCGCATACCCCAGTAGCCGCGCCGGCAGAGTTTTAAGGGCACCTTGTTTAAAATAAAAACGTGTGATCGCATGATGTGTATCCGTCAGCAGGTTTGAAGGCAAGTGGGTCAGATTCCAAGCACTTTCAACGAAAATTTCTGTAAGACTAGAACACTTCGCCAGCCAATTTTGCGGCAACGTGTGAACCCATGGCGACTTCAAGTGTAGGCTTCGAAGCGAGTGGCAGCGCTTCAGCGATTCCGGCTCCCGCTCTAACCAATTAGTAAGCGATAGGGATTTTAGTGCGGGTGGCTGGGGTAGCCTCTTCAGACGGGCATCATCCAGGTCCAGTTGAAAGAGTGAGGGTAATGCGTCTAACTCGTCTGTGCGCAGTTTAACTTTTACTGTCTGAAGCAAAAATAAGTCTTGTAATTTGCTGATGAAGCCGCTTTGGGGATTCAGACGCTTGCCCTTTTCCGCGGTAATCTTTAGACCGACGAGAGGCTCAAGGCCGACGAAGTGTGTGGCTTTGAGGATTGGCTCGGGCGGCACTTCAATAAGCATAAGTAAGCCAACCGGTGTCCCTACCGACTTGCTGTATATAAGGGAGACGTTAAGCGTAGAGAGCGTAGCTGCCAAGGAAGCATCGCCAGCTGGTAGTGGGCAGCGCTCGAACGTCACCGCTGTCAACTGCAATTCTGGCCAAACACTCGGCAGCGCGGCGGATCCTAACACATCGTGACCATTGCATATTACTTTTAAATACTGAAATTCGTCAGTATTGATCGTTATTTCTTTATCTGAAACAAATAAACCAAATAACATGATTTTTACTTTATACAATACAATTTAAATGCATTGCAAGTCATGACTCCAGAAATGAAAGATAATTTTTTATGCTTACCCGTTTTTGATTTCTATTTACTCATCTCATCATAGATAGGATGCGTTTATGGGTTTTGATATAATTATCAGTCACATACCTTCTATTTTAAAGTTATAAACGATCCCATTGTCGTATTTAAGTGTGCAATTTGGATGCCGGCAGCGCAACACATCAGTTCTGATTCGCGCCTCCAAACTTGTTGTCGCCGATAACACTACTGTTATTAACACCCACATTCTACCTATCACTTTTGTGTAGTATTTTTACTTCTATAAAATGAATTTAACACTAGTTGCTGTGTTAACACAATAATCAAACTTTTTCTAAGCTTTTTCATTCGATTCAATAAATTTTAGTTTATAAATGTTCTTTATGATATTTGTTCATGATAACTTCATGCGGTTCTGTGACGATATACCCACGAACCTGTGAATACTGTCACGAGTCAGTCCATTTACTGACTGTTATTATCCCATTTTTCCTTGTTATATTCCTTATAGGTATTTGTTAACAATCTCTTATGTTACCTGTATGCTTGAGTTGACCTCATAAGTTTAATTAGCTAATAGGTGTGTTAACGGTGACTGTATTTTGGTAAATATGTTTATATTAAGTATAATTCGTCCATATTATTTTTATTTGGATAGTTTCTGTGACGTAATTATAGTATTTTTAATATGCATTGTTAGAAAAATTGTGACAACTAGCTTAAAACAATCATACCCTTGTATTTCAAACCCTGGAAGCCTGAAATACATCATGCCTGTTTCCAATATAAACCCAGTATGAAATATTCTTTCTTAAATTTACAAAATAAAACATCTTAAGTATCGATGAACGGTGTATTTGCCAAAAGATAACATAAGCAAGACAGACTTCAAAGCTGAGTTTTAATAAAATGTGGATAAGCGGCGCACAGGGCTAGCACCTCCCGTGCCGTCCCAGCTCGCTCCCTACCCATAAAATATTCTCATTGAATTACACTCGTTTCATATTCACTCTATTCCAAAGGCGACTTGAATAACTGAGAATACTGAGATACGCGACTCCTCGAGCCGGTGACCTTTATAAAAATTTTATGATCGAGCGTCATCAGCTCGCGAGTGCTCCAATTTTCATTCTCTGTCATGAACTTCGATAGGTTTTATTTTAATACGAGGTGTGAATATTCTTCAAAGGACATTTTCTGTGTCAAATGAGGTGATTTTATTATGATTTCTACTCTGCTCGTAGCTATAGTAAAATTGTAAGCCGTCATTACAGGTAAGATTTTTTTACTTGTTTTGTCGTAGGTCGTCCACCCACGAGGTGGACGGATGACCTTATTAGGACCGCAGGATCGCGCTGGATGCAAGCCGCTATCAACCGGTCTTATTGGAAATCATTAGGGGAGGCCTATGTCCAGCAGTGGACGTCCTATGGCTGAAATGATGAATGATGATGATGAATCATAGTCATGGTTACAAAGTGCCTTTGATGAAATTTTGCTTTGCTGCCCTGATCACCCGGATACTCTAAGAGTGAATTTTAATAAGATTTGACGAATCTGAACTGAGATTTATCCGTGACCATTACAAGAAATGTTTCTTGACAGACTTTGCAAGGCGATACTTGTAGACTTCAATTTTTTTTTCGGTTCAGTTTCATGTTTAATGATTGAATCTTTTTGAGCAAGAAAAACTCCATGTCTGGATAGTTTTTGGCTTGCCTTCAAGCCTTTTCTATGATTTCGTACATATGCAAATCGTTTTCACGTTCTGTACAGATGCTGACCTAGAAAAGGAAGAAACTACTTCGGCTGCGGCTGAGCTACAGCTTAAATTGAAGTCTAGCTGTTTCCGGTACCAGGGCTGTGAAAAGAAAATGAACAGGTTCCGTCTGGGTTGCATAGAACTACCAAGAGACTTCTACTCAAGCGTGGCATATGAACCCTCCGAGCCTGAGCACCATCTAAGCTTCAATGCCAATGCTTGAGACTGGCCTGCAGAGCTAAATGAGACCGAGGACGGTCTCATTTATCAAGAAAGGCCGTGTTGGAAGGTAGACGAGAACCAGCCGGCGAATGATTTAAAAGGCGGTGCGCAAACGCCGCGCCGTCACTTTACCTCGAGCCACCGTCGTGGAAACATCGTCCGACATTTCATTTCTCTTTCGTTAAATTGTGTGGAATCGCTGTCAGATTGTTTAACTTTTGATTATTTTTGTTGAATTATAATTGTCAGAAGTAATTCGATGTTTTATTTTTGAAATAAAATCTGTTCAAGTATCCAAAATTATATTAAATTTAGGTACTTATATTGCTATAAATTTTAACATTAAATTTTAAAGCATAACTTAACTGTAGAAATTTAATTTACTTTACTATAATTATATTAAATATAGTTAAATACAATTAAAGTAAAAATCTTCTGGTGTCTTTATGCTCGCTGAAATAAATAATCTATTGATGCAAATAGCGTTTTCAAAATGGTACTAAAAAAAATATTATTATCAGCGTGAGGTAGATAATAATGGGTGTCCGACACCCAGCCAGTATTGGTGCTAAGTGTTGTCGTTTTGTTCGCTAATACTATTATCCACTAAGCTTCTAAAACTACATTATCACTACTAGCGCTCTTAAGATATAGTAAAAATATCAGTCTAGTTTGATCTGGCCCGATCGGCTAGCTCGATCTCCGCACCGGAACTTGTGAGCACAGGAGATAACAAGCGTGACGTTTCAGCGGGTTGCACGTCCATGCGGGAGTTCTCCGCCACTGAACGCGTAGTCACACTTGACGCTAAAGAAATGGCCGGAGAAAGCGCTGCTACAGGTGCGCGTCTGAACATAGGTTCGGGCTGGCGCGGGTGCGGCAGTGCCACCGCCAACTTATGCCAAAACCAGGGATCGTCCCAGCGCAAATAAGTATGAGTAGTCATATAACGGCGCAGCTCATTGTCCATCTCCAACCCAGAAATGTCCTCTAGCAGGATGACCAGAAGCCGTGGCTTAGCATCGAGCATAGCCGCTGTGTGAGCCTCGCGAAACTCAAATCGCGCCCACATACTGCTCAAAAAGTGTCGTGAAACTAGCGCTACTGTTCGCCGTGACAGACGCACTGACTCTAATATCTGATCGGGAATCCGGAGACCTGGAACCCAGTCTCGGGAGTGTATGCATAGCCGGTAAGTTGGTTCGAGTCGTTCAATTAGCTTGAACACCATTGCCTCGTCCTTATGCGAGAAGGTCACGAAAACATCGTACTGGCGGTCATCGTCTTCTTCCGAGCTGCAACACAGGCAACCCCACCGATGTAGCACTGCTCTAATGAAAAGCCGCCGTTCACGTGATGCGAGGCACACGACGCCAGCGGTAAACGTTAACGATAACAGTATCAGGAGTCCAGCCACCATCCAGGCTATAGGTACCGGGCAATCCTCGATAGATGCCGTTTTGAATTCGCTACCATCGGGACAGGTGATATTTTCCAAATCTGTGTAAAAGGTAGCGCGGCTGCGCAGTGCGCGCAAGAGTGGAGCAGCTTGGCACGAACAGTCAAACTGGTTATTAGCAAGACGCAGCATGCCATCTAAGTGAGCCAATTTCATTGCTGCCTCTTCATCCACTTGTTTTAAAAAAGTATTGCTTAAATCCAGACCCTGAAACAGAATACAAAGATTTACTATAAACTATAAAGATTAACTTTAATAGTCGATTTTACTCGTGCGCATAAATTGGCTCCGACGTCGTTAAACAGCCGTTAAAATGTAATATGGTTGATCTACCTTTTACCTATTTTATCTTACTCACTCTTAGCACGTCTCTCTCTCTCTCTCTCTCTCTCTCTCTCTCTCTCTCTCTGTTTCTCTTCTCTTTATTTCTTTTTGATATTACAGCTAAGTATAAATAATCTGAACATTACTATGTTCAATATACTAACTCGTACGTTGCGAAGCTGACTAGCATCTAGATTCGATATGTGGTTGTGAGCCAGCAGCAATTCATAGATCCGCACAGGAGGTGCAGCGACAGCAAGCGGTTGTGGTATGTGGTCAAGCGAGGCATTCTCGCAGTTCACGCGTACCAGCCGCTGATCCTGTGCAGAATCACCATCAGGCCGATAGGCACAAGAGCAGACGGCCGGCAGTCCAGCCTCCGTGCACTCGTCAAGCCGCTCGCACACCATATCCTCGGCGGGCAGTACACTAATATCGAGTGGCCGCTTGCGGCCGGCCACGGCGCAGCGCAGCTCTCTAATATAGTCCAATGCAAGTAAGGAACTTTCCAGCATTCGCCGAGTCCAGTACATGCGGCAGTCGCATTCAAGTGCTGCGTCAATATGCACTAGAGTGTTGCTCCTTGATGCCGATGCCGCGTTCTGGAAGTCTTCGCGCGTGGCTACTATAACAGATATCGGTGTGTTCAGCAACGTCACTTCTGAATTCACTACTCGAGTGAACTGCAGGTCCTCCATCTGTAAATGAAAACAAGAACTGAATATTGATGTCCTTACCTAAAACAATGCAACTCTTTCAACAGAGTCATGTTTTGTCGCCAATCTCGGCATATACGAGTCAAACCAGTACCGTTCAATAACAAATACTTCAGTTTGGTCAAGTTGCTAATCGCCGAATAGCCTGTAAATGATAAAAATAATGGATAAGAATAGATATCACATTAAAAAAATATATTGCTTTTTTCATTTAGCTTGAAAAAACTGACCGTTCTCATTGCACACTTTGCTTATGCGCTTGTTATGCCCAAGATTGAGCATTTCAAGTCTCGTATGATGCGCAAGCGCTGTAAATGCACTATTGTCTAGATCGTTTCCGTCTAATTCAATCGTGCGTAATCTAGGCGCATACCCCAGTAGCCGCGCCGGCAGAGTTTTAAGGGCACCTTGTTTAAAATAAAAACGTGTGATCGCATGATGTGTATCCGTCAGCAGGTTTGAAGGCAAGTGGGTCAGATTCCAAGCACTTTCAACGAAAATTTCTGTAAGACTAGAACACTTCGCCAGCCAATTTTGCGGCAACGTGTGAACCCATGGCGACTTCAAGTGTAGGCTTCGAAGCGAGTGGCAGCGCTTCAGCGATTCCGGCTCCCGCTCTAACCAATTAGTAAGCGATAGGGATTTTAGTGCGGGTGGCTGGGGTAGCCTCTTCAGACGGGCATCATCCAGGTCCAGTTGAAAGAGTGAGGGTAATGCGTCTAACTCGTCTGTGCGCAGTTTAACTTTTACTGTCTGAAGCAAAAATAAGTCTTGTAATTTGCTGATGAAGCCGCTTTGGGGATTCAGACGCTTGCCCTTTTCCGCGGTAATCTTTAGACCGACGAGAGGCTCAAGGCCGACGAAGTGTGTGGCTTTGAGGATTGGCTCGGGCGGCACTTCAATAAGCATAAGTAAGCCAACCGGTGTCCCTACCGACTTGCTGTATATAAGGGAGACGTTAAGCGTAGAGAGCGTAGCTGCCAAGGAAGCATCGCCAGCTGGTAGTGGGCAGCGCTCGAACGTCACCGCTGTCAACTGCAATTCTGGCCAAACACTCGGCAGCGCGGCGGATCCTAACACATCGTGACCATTGCATATTACTTTTAAATACTGAAATTCGTCAGTATTGATCGTTATTTCTTTATCTGAAACAAATAAACCAAATAACATGATTTTTACTTTATACAATACAATTTAAATGCATTGCAAGTCATGACTCCAGAAATGAAAGATAATTTTTTATGCTTACCCGTTTTTGATTTCTATTTACTCATCTCATCATAGATAGGATGCGTTTATGGGTTTTGATATAATTATCAGTCACATACCTTCTATTTTAAAGTTATAAACGATCCCATTGTCGTATTTAAGTGTGCAATTTGGATGCCGGCAGCGCAACACATCAGTTCTGATTCGCGCCTCCAAACTTGTTGTCGCCGATAACACTACTGTTATTAACACCCACATTCTACCTATCACTTTTGTGTAGTATTTTTACTTCTATAAAATGAATTTAACACTAGTTGCTGTGTTAACACAATAATCAAACTTTTTCTAAGCTTTTTCATTCGATTCAATAAATTTTAGTTTATAAATGTTCTTTATGATATTTGTTCATGATAACTTCATGCGGTTCTGTGACGATATACCCACGAACCTGTGAATACTGTCACGAGTCAGTCCATTTACTGACTGTTATTATCCCATTTTTCCTTGTTATATTCCTTATAGGTATTTGTTAACAATCTCTTATGTTACCTGTATGCTTGAGTTGACCTCATAAGTTTAATTAGCTAATAGGTGTGTTAACGGTGACTGTATTTTGGTAAATATGTTTATATTAAGTATAATTCGTCCATATTATTTTTATTTGGATAGTTTCTGTGACGTAATTATAGTATTTTTAATATGCATTGTTAGAAAAATTGTGACAACTAGCTTAAAACAATCATACCCTTGTATTTCAAACCCTGGAAGCCTGAAATACATCATGCCTGTTTCCAATATAAACCCAGTATGAAATATTCTTTCTTAAATTTACAAAATAAAACATCTTAAGTATCGATGAACGGTGTATTTGCCAAAAGATAACATAAGCAAGACAGACTTCAAAGCTGAGTTTTAATAAAATGTGGATAAGCGGCGCACAGGGCTAGCACCTCCCGTGCCGTCCCAGCTCGCTCCCTACCCATAAAATATTCTCATTGAATTACACTCGTTTCATATTCACTCTATTCCAAAGGCGACTTGAATAACTGAGAATACTGAGATACGCGACTCCTCGAGCCGGTGACCTTTATAAAAATTTTATGATCGAGCGTCATCAGCTCGCGAGTGCTCCAATTTTCATTCTCTGTCATGAACTTCGATAGGTTTTATTTTAATACGAGGTGTGAATATTCTTCAAAGGACATTTTCTGTGTCAAATGAGGTGATTTTATTATGATTTCTACTCTGCTCGTAGCTATAGTAAAATTGTAAGCCGTCATTACAGGTAAGATTTTTTTACTTGTTTTGTCGTAGGTCGTCCACCCACGAGGTGGACGGATGACCTTATTAGGACCGCAGGATCGCGCTGGATGCAAGCCGCTATCAACCGGTCTTATTGGAAATCATTAGGGGAGGCCTATGTCCAGCAGTGGACGTCCTATGGCTGAAATGATGAATGATGATGATGAATCATAGTCATGGTTACAAAGTGCCTTTGATGAAATTTTGCTTTGCTGCCCTGATCACCCGGATACTCTAAGAGTGAATTTTAATAAGATTTGACGAATCTGAACTGAGATTTATCCGTGACCATTACAAGAAATGTTTCTTGACAGACTTTGCAAGGCGATACTTGTAGACTTCAATTTTTTTTTCGGTTCAGTTTCATGTTTAATGATTGAATCTTTTTGAGCAAGAAAAACTCCATGTCTGGATAGTTTTTGGCTTGCCTTCAAGCCTTTTCTATGATTTCGTACATATGCAAATCGTTTTCACGTTCTGTACAGATGCTGACCTAGAAAAGGAAGAAACTACTTCGGCTGCAACTGAGCTACAGCTTAAATTGAAGTCTAGCTGTTTCCGGTACCAGGGCTGTGAAAAGAAAATGAACAGGTTCCGTCTGGGTTGCATAGAACTACCAAGAGACTTCTACTCAAGCGTGGCATATGAACCCTCCGAGCCTGAGCACCATCTAAGCTTCAATGCCAATGCTTGAGACTGGCCTGCAGAGCTAAATGAGACCGAGGACGGTCTCATTTATCAAGAAAGGCCGTGTTGGAAGGTAGACGAGAACCAGCCGGCGAATGATTTAAAAGGCGGTGCGCAAACGCCGCGCCGTCACTTTACCTCGAGCCACCGTCGTGGAAACATCGTCCGACATTTCATTTCTCTTTCGTTAAATTGTGTGGAATCGCTGTCAGATTGTTTAACTTTTGATTATTTTTGTTGAATTATAATTGTCAGAAGTAATTCGATGTTTTATTTTTGAAATAAAATCTGTTCAAGTATCCAAAATTATATTAAATTTAGGTACTTATATTGCTATAAATTTTAACATTAAATTTTAAAGCATAACTTAACTGTAGAAATTTAATTTACTTTACTATAATTATATTAAATATAGTTAAATACAATTAAAGTAAAAATCTTCTGGTGTCTTTATGCTCGCTGAAATAAATAATCTATTGATGCAAATAGCGTTTTCAAAATGGTACTAAAAAAAATATTATTATCAGCGTGAGGTAGATAATAATGGGTGTCCGACACCCAGCCAGTATTGGTGCTAAGTGTTGTCGTTTTGTTCGCTAATACTATTATCCACTAAGCTTCTAAAACTACATTATCACTACTAGCGCTCTTAAGATATAGTAAAAATATCAGTCTAGTTTGATCTGGCCCGATCGGCTAGCTCGATCTCCGCACCGGAACTTGTGAGCACAGGAGATAACAAGCGTGACGTTTCAGCGGGTTGCACGTCCATGCGGGAGTTCTCCGCCACTGAACGCGTAGTCACACTTGACGCTAAAGAAATGGCCGGAGAAAGCGCTGCTACAGGTGCGCGTCTGAACATAGGTTCGGGCTGGCGCGGGCGCGGCAGTGCCACCGCCAACTTATGCCAAAACCAGGGATCGTCCCAGCGCAAATAAGTATGAGTAGTCATATAACGGCGCAGCTCATTGTCCATCTCCAACCCAGAAATGTCCTCTAGCAGGATGACCAGAAGCCGTGGCTTAGCATCGAGCATAGCCGCTGTGTGAGCCTCGCGAAACTCAAATCGCGCCCACATACTGCTCAAAAAGTGTCGTGAAACTAGCGCTACTGTTCGCCGTGACAGACGCACTGACTCTAATATCTGATCGGGAATCCGGAGACCTGGAACCCAGTCTCGGGAGTGTATGCATAGCCGGTAAGTTGGTTCGAGTCGTTCAATTAGCTTGAACACCATTGCCTCGTCCTTATGCGAGAAGGTCACGAAAACATCGTACTGGCGGTCATCGTCTTCTTCCGAGCTGCAACACAGGCAACCCCACCGATGTAGCACTGCTCTAATGAAAAGCCGCCGTTCACGTGATGCGAGGCACACGACGCCAGCGGTAAACGTTAACGATAACAGTATCAGGAGTCCAGCCACCATCCAGGCTATAGGTACCGGGCAATCCTCGATAGATGCCGTTTTGAATTCGCTACCATCGGGACAGGTGATATTTTCCAAATCTGTGTAAAAGGTAGCGCGGCTGCGCAGTGCGCGCAAGAGTGGAGCAGCTTGGCACGAACAGTCAAACTGGTTATTAGCAAGACGCAGCATGCCATCTAAGTGAGCCAATTTCATTGCTGCCTCTTCATCCACTTGTTTTAAAAAAGTATTGCTTAAATCCAGACCCTGAAACAGAATACAAAGATTTACTATAAACTATAAAGATTAACTTTAATAGTCGATTTTACTCGTGCGCATAAATTGGCTCCGACGTCGTTAAACAGCCGTTAAAATGTAATATGGTTGATCTACCTTTTACCTATTTTATCTTACTCACTCTTAGCACGTCTCTCTCTCTCTCTCTCTCTCTCTCTCTCTCTGTTTCTCTTCTCTTTATTTCTTTTTGATATTACAGCTAAGTATAAATAATCTGAACATTACTATGTTCAATATACTAACTCGTACGTTGCGAAGCTGACTAGCATCTAGATTCGATATGTGGTTGTGAGCCAGCAGCAATTCATAGATCCGCACAGGAGGTGCAGCGACAGCAAGCGGTTGTGGTATGTGGTCAAGCGAGGCATTCTCGCAGTTCACGCGTACCAGCCGCTGATCCTGTGCAGAATCACCATCAGGCCGATAGGCACAAGAGCAGACGGCCGGCAGTCCAGCCTCCGTGCACTCGTCAAGCCGCTCGCACACCATATCCTCGGCGGGCAGTACACTAATATCGAGTGGCCGCTTGCGGCCGGCCACGGCGCAGCGCAGCTCTCTAATATAGTCCAATGCAAGTAAGGAACTTTCCAGCATTCGCCGAGTCCAGTACATGCGGCAGTCGCATTCAAGTGCTGCGTCAATATGCACTAGAGTGTTGCTCCTTGATGCCGATGCCGCGTTCTGGAAGTCTTCGCGCGTGGCTACTATAACAGATATCGGTGTGTTCAGCAACGTCACTTCTGAATTCACTACTCGAGTGAACTGCAAGTCCTCCATCTGTAAATGAAAACAAGAACTGAATATTGATGTCCTTACCTAAAACAATGCAACTCTTTCAACAGAGTCATGTTTTGTCGCCAATCTCGGCATATACGAGTCAAACCAGTACCGTTCAATAACAAATACTTCAGTTTGGTCAAGTTGCTAATCGCCGAATAGCCTGTAAATGATAAAAATAATGGATAAGAATAGATATCACATTAAAAAAATATATTGCTTTTTTCATTTAGCTTGAAAAAACTGACCGTTCTCATTGCACACTTTGCTTATGCGCTTGTTATGCCCAAGATTGAGCATTTCAAGTCTCGTATGATGCGCAAGCGCTGTAAATGCACTATTGTCTAGATCGTTTCCGTCTAATTCAATCGTGCGTAATCTAGGCGCATACCCCAGTAGCCGCGCCGGCAGAGTTTTAAGGGCACCTTGTTTAAAATAAAAACGTGTGATCGCATGATGTGTATCCGTCAGCAGGTTTGAAGGCAAGTGGGTCAGATTCCAAGCACTTTCAACGAAAATTTCTGTAAGACTAGAACACTTCGCCAGCCAATTTTGCGGCAACGTGTGAACCCATGGCGACTTCAAGTGTAGGCTTCGAAGCGAGTGGCAGCGCTTCAGCGATTCCGGCTCCCGCTCTAACCAATTAGTAAGCGATAGGGATTTTAGTGCGGGTGGCTGGGGTAGCCTCTTCAGACGGGCATCATCCAGGTCCAGTTGAAAGAGTGAGGGTAATGCGTCTAACTCGTCTGTGCGCAGTTTAACTTTTACTGTCTGAAGCAAAAATAAGTCTTGTAATTTGCTGATGAAGCCGCTTTGGGGATTCAGACGCTTGCCCTTTTCCGCGGTAATCTTTAGACCGACGAGAGGCTCAAGGCCGACGAAGTGTGTGGCTTTGAGGATTGGCTCGGGCGGCACTTCAATAAGCATAAGTAAGCCAACCGGTGTCCCTACCGACTTGCTGTATATAAGGGAGACGTTAAGCGTAGAGAGCGTAGCTGCCAAGGAAGCATCGCCAGCTGGTAGTGGGCAGCGCTCGAACGTCACCGCTGTCAACTGCAATTCTGGCCAAACACTCGGCAGCGCGGCGGATCCTAACACATCGTGACCATTGCATATTACTTTTAAATACTGAAATTCGTCAGTATTGATCGTTATTTCTTTATCTGAAACAAATAAACCAAATAACATGATTTTTACTTTATACAATACAATTTAAATGCATTGCAAGTCATGACTCCAGAAATGAAAGATAATTTTTTATGCTTACCCGTTTTTGATTTCTATTTACTCATCTCATCATAGATAGGATGCGTTTATGGGTTTTGATATAATTATCAGTCACATACCTTCTATTTTAAAGTTATAAACGATCCCATTGTCGTATTTAAGTGTGCAATTTGGATGCCGGCAGCGCAACACATCAGTTCTGATTCGCGCCTCCAAACTTGTTGTCGCCGATAACACTACTGTTATTAACACCCACATTCTACCTATCACTTTTGTGTAGTATTTTTACTTCTATAAAATGAATTTAACACTAGTTGCTGTGTTAACACAATAATCAAACTTTTTCTAAGCTTTTTCATTCGATTCAATAAATTTTAGTTTATAAATGTTCTTTATGATATTTGTTCATGATAACTTCATGCGGTTCTGTGACGATATACCCACGAACCTGTGAATACTGTCACGAGTCAGTCCATTTACTGACTGTTATTATCCCATTTTTCCTTGTTATATTCCTTATAGGTATTTGTTAACAATCTCTTATGTTACCTGTATGCTTGAGTTGACCTCATAAGTTTAATTAGCTAATAGGTGTGTTAACGGTGACTGTATTTTGGTAAATATGTTTATATTAAGTATAATTCGTCCATATTATTTTTATTTGGATAGTTTCTGTGACGTAATTATAGTATTTTTAATATGCATTGTTAGAAAAATTGTGACAACTAGCTTAAAACAATCATACCCTTGTATTTCAAACCCTGGAAGCCTGAAATACATCATGCCTGTTTCCAATATAAACCCAGTATGAAATATTCTTTCTTAAATTTACAAAATAAAACATCTTAAGTATCGATGAACGGTGTATTTGCCAAAAGATAACATAAGCAAGACAGACTTCAAAGCTGAGTTTTAATAAAATGTGGATAAGCGGCGCACAGGGCTAGCACCTCCCGTGCCGTCCCAGCTCGCTCCCTACCCATAAAATATTCTCATTGAATTACACTCGTTTCATATTCACTCTATTCCAAAGGCGACTTGAATAACTGAGAATACTGAGATACGCGACTCCTCGAGCCGGTGACCTTTATAAAAATTTTATGATCGAGCGTCATCAGCTCGCGAGTGCTCCAATTTTCATTCTCTGTCATGAAATCCGATAGGTTTTATTTTAATACGAGGTGTGAATATTCTTCAAAGGACATTTTCTGTGTCAAATGAGGTGATTTTATTATGATTTCTACTCTGCTCGTAGCTATAGTAAAATTGTAAGCCGTCATTACAGGTAAGATTTTTTTACTTGTTTTGTCGTAGGTCGTCCACCCACGAGGTGGACGGATGACCTTATTAGGACCGCAGGATCGCGCTGGATGCAAGCCGCTATCAACCGGTCTTATTGGAAATCATTAGGGGAGGCCTATGTCCAGCAGTGGACGTCCTATGGCTGAAATGATGAATGATGATGATGAATCATAGTCATGGTTACAAAGTGCCTTTGATGAAATTTTGCTTTGCTGCCCTGATCACCCGGATACTCTAAGAGTGAATTTTAATAAGATTTGACGAATCTGAACTGAGATTTATCCGTGACCATTACAAGAAATGTTTCTTGACAGACTTTGCAAGGCGATACTTGTAGACTTCAATTTTTTTTTCGGTTCAGTTTCATGTTTAATGATTGAATCTTTTTGAGCAAGAAAAACTCCATGTCTGGATAGTTTTTGGCTTGCCTTCAAGCCTTTTCTATGATTTCGTACATATGCAAATCGTTTTCACGTTCTGTACAGATGCTGACCTAGAAAAGGAAGAAACTACTTCGGCTGCGGCTGAGCTACAGCTTAAATTGAAGTCTAGCTGTTTCCGGTACCAGGGCTGTGAAAAGAAAATGAACAGGTTCCGTCTGGGTTGCATAGAACTACCAAGAGACTTCTACTCAAGCGTGGCATATGAACCCTCCGAGCCTGAGCACCATCTAAGCTTCAATGCCAATGCTTGAGACTGGCCTGCAGAGCTAAATGAGACCGAGGACGGTCTCATTTATCAAGAAAGGCCGTGTTGGAAGGTAGACGAGAACCAGCCGGCGAATGATTTAAAAGGCGGTGCGCAAACGCCGCGCCGTCACTTTACCTCGAGCCACCGTCGTGGAAACATCGTCCGACATTTCATTTCTCTTTCGTTAAATTGTGTGGAATCGCTGTCAGATTGTTTAACTTTTGATTATTTTTGTTGAATTATAATTGTCAGAAGTAATTCGATGTTTTATTTTTGAAATAAAATCTGTTCAAGTATCCAAAATTATATTAAATTTAGGTACTTATATTGCTATAAATTTTAACATTAAATTTTAAAGCATAACTTAACTGTAGAAATTTAATTTACTTTACTATAATTATATTAAATATAGTTAAATACAATTAAAGTAAAAATCTTCTGGTGTCTTTATGCTCGCTGAAATAAATAATCTATTGATGCAAATAGCGTTTTCAAAATGGTACTAAAAAAAATATTATTATCAGCGTGAGGTAGATAATAATGGGTGTCCGACACCCAGCCAGTATTGGTGCTAAGTGTTGTCGTTTTGTTCGCTAATACTATTATCCACTAAGCTTCTAAAACTACATTATCACTACTAGCGCTCTTAAGATATAGTAAAAATATCAGTCTAGTTTGATCTGGCCCGATCGGCTAGCTCGATCTCCGCACCGGAACTTGTGAGCACAGGAGATAACAAGCGTGACGTTTCAGCGGGTTGCACGTCCATGCGGGAGTTCTCCGCCACTGAACGCGTAGTCACACTTGACGCTAAAGAAATGGCCGGAGAAAGCGCTGCTACAGGTGCGCGTCTGAACATAGGTTCGGGCTGGCGCGGGCGCGGCAGTGCCACCGCCAACTTATGCCAAAACCAGGGATCGTCCCAGCGCAAATAAGTATGAGTAGTCATATAACGGCGCAGCTCATTGTCCATCTCCAACCCAGAAATGTCCTCTAGCAGGATGACCAGAAGCCGTGGCTTAGCATCGAGCATAGCCGCTGTGTGAGCCTCGCGAAACTCAAATCGCGCCCACATACTGCTCAAAAAGTGTCGTGAAACTAGCGCTACTGTTCGCCGTGACAGACGCACTGACTCTAATATCTGATCGGGAATCCGGAGACCTGGAACCCAGTCTCGGGAGTGTATGCATAGCCGGTAAGTTGGTTCGAGTCGTTCAATTAGCTTGAACACCATTGCCTCGTCCTTATGCGAGAAGGTCACGAAAACATCGTACTGGCGGTCATCGTCTTCTTCCGAGCTGCAACACAGGCAACCCCACCGATGTAGCACTGCTCTAATGAAAAGCCGCCGTTCACGTGATGCGAGGCACACGACGCCAGCGGTAAACGTTAACGATAACAGTATCAGGAGTCCAGCCACCATCCAGGCTATAGGTACCGGGCAATCCTCGATAGATGCCGTTTTGAATTCGCTACCATCGGGACAGGTGATATTTTCCAAATCTGTGTAAAAGGTAGCGCGGCTGCGCAGTGCGCGCAAGAGTGGAGCAGCTTGGCACGAACAGTCAAACTGGTTATTAGCAAGACGCAGCATGCCATCTAAGTGAGCCAATTTCATTGCTGCCTCTTCATCCACTTGTTTTAAAAAAGTATTGCTTAAATCCAGACCCTGAAACAGAATACAAAGATTTACTATAAACTATAAAGATTAACTTTAATAGTCGATTTTACTCGTGCGCATAAATTGGCTCCGACGTCGTTAAACAGCCGTTAAAATGTAATATGGTTGATCTACCTTTTACCTATTTTATCTTACTCACTCTTAGCACGTCTCTCTCTCTCTCTCTCTCTCTCTCTCTCTCTCTCTCTCTCTCTCTCTGTTTCTCTTCTCTTTATTTCTTTTTGATATTACAGCTAAGTATAAATAATCTGAACATTACTATGTTCAATATACTAACTCGTACGTTGCGAAGCTGACTAGCATCTAGATTCGATATGTGGTTGTGAGCCAGCAGCAATTCATAGATCCGCACAGGAGGTGCAGCGACAGCAAGCGGTTGTGGTATGTGGTCAAGCGAGGCATTCTCGCAGTTCACGCGTACCAGCCGCTGATCCTGTGCAGAATCACCATCAGGCCGATAGGCACAAGAGCAGACGGCCGGCAGTCCAGCCTCCGTGCACTCGTCAAGCCGCTCGCACACCATATCCTCGGCGGGCAGTACACTAATATCGAGTGGCCGCTTGCGGCCGGCCACGGCGCAGCGCAGCTCTCTAATATAGTCCAATGCAAGTAAGGAACTTTCCAGCATTCGCCGAGTCCAGTACATGCGGCAGTCGCATTCAAGTGCTGCGTCAATATGCACTAGAGTGTTGCTCCTTGATGCCGATGCCGCGTTCTGGAAGTCTTCGCGCGTGGCTACTATAACAGATATCGGTGTGTTCAGCAACGTCACTTCTGAATTCACTACTCGAGTGAACTGCAGGTCCTCCATCTGTAAATGAAAACAAGAACTGAATATTGATGTCCTTACCTAAAACAATGCAACTCTTTCAACAGAGTCATGTTTTGTCGCCAATCTCGGCATATACGAGTCAAACCAGTACCGTTCAATAACAAATACTTCAGTTTGGTCAAGTTGCTAATCGCCGAATAGCCTGTAAATGATAAAAATAATGGATAAGAATAGATATCACATTAAAAAAATATATTGCTTTTTTCATTTAGCTTGAAAAAACTGACCGTTCTCATTGCACACTTTGCTTATGCGCTTGTTATGCCCAAGATTGAGCATTTCAAGTCTCGTATGATGCGCAAGCGCTGTAAATGCACTATTGTCTAGATCGTTTCCGTCTAATTCAATCGTGCGTAATCTAGGCGCATACCCCAGTAGCCGCGCCGGCAGAGTTTTAAGGGCACCTTGTTTAAAATAAAAACGTGTGATCGCATGATGTGTATCCGTCAGCAGGTTTGAAGGCAAGTGGGTCAGATTCCAAGCACTTTCAACGAAAATTTCTGTAAGACTAGAACACTTCGCCAGCCAATTTTGCGGCAACGTGTGAACCCATGGCGACTTCAAGTGTAGGCTTCGAAGCGAGTGGCAGCGCTTCAGCGATTCCGGCTCCCGCTCTAACCAATTAGTAAGCGATAGGGATTTTAGTGCGGGTGGCTGGGGTAGCCTCTTCAGACGGGCATCATCCAGGTCCAGTTGAAAGAGTGAGGGTAATGCGTCTAACTCGTCTGTGCGCAGTTTAACTTTTACTGTCTGAAGCAAAAATAAGTCTTGTAATTTGCTGATGAAGCCGCTTTGGGGATTCAGACGCTTGCCCTTTTCCGCGGTAATCTTTAGACCGACGAGAGGCTCAAGGCCGACGAAGTGTGTGGCTTTGAGGATTGGCTCGGGCGGCACTTCAATAAGCATAAGTAAGCCAACCGGTGTCCCTACCGACTTGCTGTATATAAGGGAGACGTTAAGCGTAGAGAGCGTAGCTGCCAAGGAAGCATCGCCAGCTGGTAGTGGGCAGCGCTCGAACGTCACCGCTGTCAACTGCAATTCTGGCCAAACACTCGGCAGCGCGGCGGATCCTAACACATCGTGACCATTGCATATTACTTTTAAATACTGAAATTCGTCAGTATTGATCGTTATTTCTTTATCTGAAACAAATAAACCAAATAACATGATTTTTACTTTATACAATACAATTTAAATGCATTGCAAGTCATGACTCCAGAAATGAAAGATATTTTTTTATGCTTACCCGTTTTTGATTTCTATTTACTCATCTCATCATAGATAGGATGCGTTTATGGGTTTTGATATAATTATCAGTCACATACCTTCTATTTTAAAGTTATAAACGATCCCATTGTCGTATTTAAGTGTGCAATTTGGATGCCGGCAGCGCAACACATCAGTTCTGATTCGCGCCTCCAAACTTGTTGTCGCCGATAACACTACTGTTATTAACACCCACATTCTACCTATCACTTTTGTGTAGTATTTTTACTTCTATAAAATGAATTTAACACTAGTTGCTGTGTTAACACAATAATCAAACTTTTTCTAAGCTTTTTCATTCGATTCAATAAATTTTAGTTTATAAATGTTCTTTATGATATTTGTTCATGATAACTTCATGCGGTTCTGTGACGATATACCCACGAACCTGTGAATACTGTCACGAGTCAGTCCATTTACTGACTGTTATTATCCCATTTTTCCTTGTTATATTCCTTATAGGTATTTGTTAACAATCTCTTATGTTACCTGTATGCTTGAGTTGACCTCATAAGTTTAATTAGCTAATAGGTGTGTTAACGGTGACTGTATTTTGGTAAATATGTTTATATTAAGTATAATTCGTCCATATTATTTTTATTTGGATAGTTTCTGTGACGTAATTATAGTATTTTTAATATGCATTGTTAGAAAAATTGTGACAACTAGCTTAAAACAATCATACCCTTGTATTTCAAACCCTGGAAGCCTGAAATACATCATGCCTGTTTCCAATATAAACCCAGTATGAAATATTATTTCTTAAATTTACAAAATAAAACATCTTAAGTATCGATGAACGGTGTATTTGCCAAAAGATAACATAAGCAAGACAGACTTCAAAGCTGAGTTTTAATAAAATGTGGATAAGCGGCGCACAGGGCTAGCACCTCCCGTGCCGTCCCAGCTCGCTCCCTACCCATAAAATATTCTCATTGAATTACACTCGTTTCATATTCACTCTATTCCAAAGGCGACTTGAATAACTGAGAATACTGAGATACGCGACTCCTCGAGCCGGTGACCTTTATAAAAATTTTATGATCGAGCGTCATCAGCTCGCGAGTGCTCCAATTTTCATTCTCTGTCATGAACTTCGATAGGTTTTATTTTAATACGAGGTGTGAATATTCTTCAAAGGACATTTTCTGTGTCAAATGAGGTGATTTTATTATGATTTCTACTCTGCTCGTAGCTATAGTAAAATTGTAAGCCGTCATTACAGGTAAGATTTTTTTACTTGTTTTGTCGTAGGTCGTCCACCCACGAGGTGGACGGATGACCTTATTAGGACCGCAGGATCGCGCTGGATGCAAGCCGCTATCAACCGGTCTTATTGGAAATCATTAGGAGAGGCCTATGTCCAGCAGTGGACGTCCTATGGCTGAAATGATGAATGATGATGATGAATCATAGTCATGGTTACAAAGTGCCTTTGATGAAATTTTGCTTTGCTGCCCTGATCACCCGGATACTCTAAGAGTGAATTTTAATAAGATTTGACGAATCTGAACTGAGATTTATCCGTGACCATTACAAGAAATGTTTCTTGACAGACTTTGCAAGGCGATACTTGTAGACTTCAATTTTTTTTTCGGTTCAGTTTCATGTTTAATGATTGAATCTTTTTGAGCAAGAAAAACTCCATGTCTGGATAGTTTTTGGCTTGCCTTCAAGCCTTTTCTATGATTTCGTACATATGCAAATCGTTTTCACGTTCTGTACAGATGCTGACCTAGAAAAGGAAGAAACTACTTCGGCTGCGGCTGAGCTACAGCTTAAATTGAAGTCTAGCTGTTTCCGGTACCAGGGCTGTGAAAAGAAAATGAACAGGTTCCGTCTGGGTTGCATAGAACTACCAAGAGACTTCTACTCAAGCGTGGCATATGAACCCTCCGAGCCTGAGCACCATCTAAGCTTCAATGCCAATGCTTGAGACTGGCCTGCAGAGCTAAATGAGACCGAGGACGGTCTCATTTATCAAGAAAGGCCGTGTTGGAAGGTAGACGAGAACCAGCCGGCGAATGATTTAAAAGGCGGTGCGCAAACGCCGCGCCGTCACTTTACCTCGAGCCACCGTCGTGGAAACATCGTCCGACATTTCATTTCTCTTTCGTTAAATTGTGTGGAATCGCTGTCAGATTGTTTAACTTTTGATTATTTTTGTTGAATTATAATTGTCAGAAGTAATTCGATGTTTTATTTTTGAAATAAAATCTGTTCAAGTATCCAAAATTATATTAAATTTAGGTACTTATATTGCTATAAATTTTAACATTAAATTTTAAAGCATAACTTAACTGTAGAAATTTAATTTACTTTACTATAATTATATTAAATATAGTTAAATACAATTAAAGTAAAAATCTTCTGGTGTCTTTATGCTCGCTGAAATAAATAATCTATTGATGCAAATAGCGTTTTCAAAATGGTACTAAAAAAAATATTATTATCAGCGTGAGGTAGATAATAATGGGTGTCCGACACCCAGCCAGTATTGGTGCTAAGTGTTGTCGTTTTGTTCGCTAATACTATTATCCACTAAGCTTCTAAAACTACATTATCACTACTAGCGCTCTTAAGATATAGTAAAAATATCAGTCTAGTTTGATCTGGCCCGATCGGCTAGCTCGATCTCCGCACCGGAACTTGTGAGCACAGGAGATAACAAGCGTGACGTTTCAGCGGGTTGCACGTCCATGCGGGAGTTCTCCGCCACTGAACGCGTAGTCACACTTGACGCTAAAGAAATGGCCGGAGAAAGCGCTGCTACAGGTGCGCGTCTGAACATAGGTTCGGGCTGGCGCGGGCGCGGCAGTGCCACCGCCAACTTATGCCAAAACCAGGGATCGTCCCAGCGCAAATAAGTATGAGTAGTCATATAACGGCGCAGCTCATTGTCCATCTCCAACCCAGAAATGTCCTCTAGCAGGATGACCAGAAGCCGTGGCTTAGCATCGAGCATAGCCGCTGTGTGAGCCTCGCGAAACTCAAATCGCGCCCACATACTGCTCAAAAAGTGTCGTGAAACTAGCGCTACTGTTCGCCGTGACAGACGCACTGACTCTAATATCTGATCGGGAATCCGGAGACCTGGAACCCAGTCTCGGGAGTGTATGCATAGCCGGTAAGTTGGTTCGAGTCGTTCAATTAGCTTGAACACCATTGCCTCTTCCTTATGCGAGAAGGTCACGAAAACATCGTACTGGCGGTCATCGTCTTCTTCCGAGCTGCAACACAGGCAACCCCACCGATGTAGCACTGCTCTAATGAAAAGCCGCCGTTCACGTGATGCGAGGCACACGACGCCAGCGGTAAACGTTAACGATAACAGTATCAGGAGTCCAGCCACCATCCAGGCTATAGGTACCGGGCAATCCTCGATAGATGCCGTTTTGAATTCGCTACCATCGGGACAGGTGATATTTTCCAAATCTGTGTAAAAGGTAGCGCGGCTGCGCAGTGCGCGCAAGAGTGGAGCAGCTTGGCACGAACAGTCAAACTGGTTATTAGCAAGACGCAGCATGCCATCTAAGTGAGCCAATTTCATTGCTGCCTCTTCATCCACTTGTTTTAAAAAAGTATTGCTTAAATCCAGACCCTGAAACAGAATACAAAGATTTACTATAAACTATAAAGATTAACTTTAATAGTCGATTTTACTCGTGCGCATAAATTGGCTCCGACGTCGTTAAACAGCCGTTAAAATGTAATATGGTTGATCTACCTTTTACCTATTTTATCTTACTCACTCTTAGCACGTCTCTCTCTCTCTCTCTCTCTCTCTCTCTCTCTCTCTCTCTCTCTCTCTCTGTTTCTCTTCTCTTTATTTCTTTTTGATATTACAGCTAAGTATAAATAATCTGAACATTACTATGTTCAATATACTAACTCGTACGTTGCGAAGCTGACTAGCATCTAGATTCGATATGTGGTTGTGAGCCAGCAGCAATTCATAGATCCGCACAGGAGGTGCAGCGACAGCAAGCGGTTGTGGTATGTGGTCAAGCGAGGCATTCTCGCAGTTCACGCGTACCAGCCGCTGATCCTGTGCAGAATCACCATCAGGCCGATAGGCACAAGAGCAGACGGCCGGCAGTCCAGCCTCCGTGCACTCGTCAAGCCGCTCGCACACCATATCCTCGGCGGGCAGTACACTAATATCGAGTGGCCGCTTGCGGCCGGCCACGGCGCAGCGCAGCTCTCTAATATAGTCCAATGCAAGTAAGGAACTTTCCAGCATTCGCCGAGTCCAGTACATGCGGCAGTCGCATTCAAGTGCTGCGTCAATATGCACTAGAGTGTTGCTCCTTGATGCCGATGCCGCGTTCTGGAAGTCTTCGCGCGTGGCTACTATAACAGATATCGGTGTGTTCAGCAACGTCACTTCTGAATTCACTACTCGAGTGAACTGCAGGTCCTCCATCTGTAAATGAAAACAAGAACTGAATATTGATGTCCTTACCTAAAACAATGCAACTCTTTCAACAGAGTCATGTTTTGTCGCCAATCTCGGCATATACGAGTCAAACCAGTACCGTTCAATAACAAATACTTCAGTTTGGTCAAGTTGCTAATCGCCGAATAGCCTGTAAATGATAAAAATAATGGATAAGAATAGATATCACATTAAAAAAATATATTGCTTTTTTCATTTAGCTTGAAAAAACTGACCGTTCTCATTGCACACTTTGCTTATGCGCTTGTTATGCCCAAGATTGAGCATTTCAAGTCTCGTATGATGCGCAAGCGCTGTAAATGCACTATTGTCTAGATCGTTTCCGTCTAATTCAATCGTGCGTAATCTAGGCGCATACCCCAGTAGCCGCGCCGGCAGAGTTTTAAGGGCACCTTGTTTAAAATAAAAACGTGTGATCGCATGATGTGTATCCGTCAGCAGGTTTGAAGGCAAGTGGGTCAGATTCCAAGCACTTTCAACGAAAATTTCTGTAAGACTAGAACACTTCGCCAGCCAATTTTGCGGCAACGTGTGAACCCATGGCGACTTCAAGTGTAGGCTTCGAAGCGAGTGGCAGCGCTTCAGCGATTCCGGCTCCCGCTCTAACCAATTAGTAAGCGATAGGGATTTTAGTGCGGGTGGCTGGGGTAGCCTCTTCAGACGGGCATCATCCAGGTCCAGTTGAAAGAGTGAGGGTAATGCGTCTAACTCGTCTGTGCGCAGTTTAACTTTTACTGTCTGAAGCAAAAATAAGTCTTGTAATTTGCTGATGAAGCCGCTTTGGGGATTCAGACGCTTGCCCTTTTCCGCGGTAATCTTTAGACCGACGAGAGGCTCAAGGCCGACGAAGTGTGTGGCTTTGAGGATTGGCTCGGGCGGCACTTCAATAAGCATAAGTAAGCCAACCGGTGTCCCTACCGACTTGCTGTATATAAGGGAGACGTTAAGCGTAGAGAGCGTAGCTGCCAAGGAAGCATCGCCAGCTGGTAGTGGGCAGCGCTCGAACGTCACCGCTGTCAACTGCAATTCTGGCCAAACACTCGGCAGCGCGGCGGATCCTAACACATCGTGACCATTGCATATTACTTTTAAATACTGAAATTCGTCAGTATTGATCGTTATTTCTTTATCTGAAACAAATAAACCAAATAACATGATTTTTACTTTATACAATACAATTTAAATGCATTGCAAGTCATGACTCCAGAAATGAAAGATAATTTTTTATGCTTACCCGTTTTTGATTTCTATTTACTCATCTCATCATAGATAGGATGCGTTTATGGGTTTTGATATAATTATCAGTCACATACCTTCTATTTTAAAGTTATAAACGATCCCATTGTCGTATTTAAGTGTGCAATTTGGATGCCGGCAGCGCAACACATCAGTTCTGATTCGCGCCTCCAAACTTGTTGTCGCCGATAACACTACTGTTATTAACACCCACATTCTACCTATCACTTTTGTGTAGTATTTTTACTTCTATAAAATGAATTTAACACTAGTTGCTGTGTTAACACAATAATCAAACTTTTTCTAAGCTTTTTCATTCGATTCAATAAATTTTAGTTTATAAATGTTCTTTATGATATTTGTTCATGATAACTTCATGCGGTTCTGTGACGATATACCCACGAACCTGTGAATACTGTCACGAGTCAGTCCATTTACTGACTGTTATTATCCCATTTTTCCTTGTTATATTCCTTATAGGTATTTGTTAACAATCTCTTATGTTACCTGTATGCTTGAGTTGACCTCATAAGTTTAATTAGCTAATAGGTGTGTTAACGGTGACTGTATTTTGGTAAATATGTTTATATTAAGTATAATTCGTCCATATTATTTTTATTTGGATAGTTTCTGTGACGTAATTATAGTATTTTTAATATGCATTGTTAGAAAAATTGTGACAACTAGCTTAAAACAATCATACCCTTGTATTTCAAACCCTGGAAGCCTGAAATACATCATGCCTGTTTCCAATATAAACCCAGTATGAAATATTCTTTCTTAAATTTACAAAATAAAACATCTTAAGTATCGATGAACGGTGTATTTGCCAAAAGATAACATAAGCAAGACAGACTTCAAAGCTGAGTTTTAATAAAATGTGGATAAGCGGCGCACAGGGCTAGCACCTCCCGTGCCGTCCCAGCTCGCTCCCTACCCATAAAATATTCTCATTGAATTACACTCGTTTCATATTCACTCTATTCCAAAGGCGACTTGAATAACTGAGAATACTGAGATACGCGACTCCTCGAGCCGGTGACCTTTATAAAAATTTTATGATCGAGCGTCATCAGCTCGCGAGTGCTCCAATTTTCATTCTCTGTCATGAAATCCGATAGGTTTTATTTTAATACGAGGTGTGAATATTCTTCAAAGGACATTTTCTGTGTCAAATGAGGTGATTTTATTATGATTTCTACTCTGCTCGTAGCTATAGTAAAATTGTAAGCCGTCATTACAGGTAAGATTTTTTTACTTGTTTTGTCGTAGGTCGTCCACCCACGAGGTGGACGGATGACCTTATTAGGACCGCAGGATCGCGCTGGATGCAAGCCGCTATCAACCGGTCTTATTGGAAATCATTAGGGGAGGCCTATGTCCAGCAGTGGACGTCCTATGGCTGAAATGATGAATGATGATGATGAATCATAGTCATGGTTACAAAGTGCCTTTGATGAAATTTTGCTTTGCTGCCCTGATCACCCGGATACTCTAAGAGTGAATTTTAATAAGATTTGACGAATCTGAACTGAGATTTATCCGTGACCATTACAAGAAATGTTTCTTGACAGACTTTGCAAGGCGATACTTGTAGACTTCAATTTTTTTTTCGGTTCAGTTTCATGTTTAATGATTGAATCTTTTTGAGCAAGAAAAACTCCATGTCTGGATAGTTTTTGGCTTGCCTTCAAGCCTTTTCTATGATTTCGTACATATGCAAATCGTTTTCACGTTCTGTACAGATGCTGACCTAGAAAAGGAAGAAACTACTTCGGCTGCGGCTGAGCTACAGCTTAAATTGAAGTCTAGCTGTTTCCGGTACCAGGGCTGTGAAAAGAAAATGAACAGGTTCCGTCTGGGTTGCATAGAACTACCAAGAGACTTCTACTCAAGCGTGGCATATGAACCCTCCGAGCCTGAGCACCATCTAAGCTTCAATGCCAATGCTTGAGACTGGCCTGCAGAGCTAAATGAGACCGAGGACGGTCTCATTTATCAAGAAAGGCCGTGTTGGAAGGTAGACGAGAACCAGCCGGCGAATGATTTAAAAGGCGGTGCGCAAACGCCGCGCCGTCACTTTACCTCGAGCCACCGTCGTGGAAACATCGTCCGACATTTCATTTCTCTTTCGTTAAATTGTGTGGAATCGCTGTCAGATTGTTTAACTTTTGATTATTTTTGTTGAATTATAATTGTCAGAAGTAATTCGATGTTTTATTTTTGAAATAAAATCTGTTCAAGTATCCAAAATTATATTAAATTTAGGTACTTATATTGCTATAAATTTTAACATTAAATTTTAAAGCATAACTTAACTGTAGAAATTTAATTTACTTTACTATAATTATATTAAATATAGTTAAATACAATTAAAGTAAAAATCTTCTGGTGTCTTTATGCTCGCTGAAATAAATAATCTATTGATGCAAATAGCGTTTTCAAAATGGTACTAAAAAAAATATTATTATCAGCGTGAGGTAGATAATAATGGGTGTCCGACACCCAGCCAGTATTGGTGCTAAGTGTTGTCGTTTTGTTCGCTAATACTATTATCCACTAAGCTTCTAAAACTACATTATCACTACTAGCGCTCTTAAGATATAGTAAAAATATCAGTCTAGTTTGATCTGGCCCGATCGGCTAGCTCGATCTCCGCACCGGAACTTGTGAGCACAGGAGATAACAAGCGTGACGTTTCAGCGGGTTGCACGTCCATGCGGGAGTTCTCCGCCACTGAACGCGTAGTCACACTTGACGCTAAAGAAATGGCCGGAGAAAGCGCTGCTACAGGTGCGCGTCTGAACATAGGTTCGGGCTGGCGCGGGCGCGGCAGTGCCACCGCCAACTTATGCCAAAACCAGGGATCGTCCCAGCGCAAATAAGTATGAGTAGTCATATAACGGCGCAGCTCATTGTCCATCTCCAACCCAGAAATGTCCTCTAGCAGGATGACCAGAAGCCGTGGCTTAGCATCGAGCATAGCCGCTGTGTGAGCCTCGCGAAACTCAAATCGCGCCCACATACTGCTCAAAAAGTGTCGTGAAACTAGCGCTACTGTTCGCCGTGACAGACGCACTGACTCTAATATCTGATCGGGAATCCGGAGACCTGGAACCCAGTCTCGGGAGTGTATGCATAGCCGGTAAGTTGGTTCGAGTCGTTCAATTAGCTTGAACACCATTGCCTCGTCCTTATGCGAGAAGGTCACGAAAACATCGTACTGGCGGTCATCGTCTTCTTCCGAGCTGCAACACAGGCAACCCCACCGATGTAGCACTGCTCTAATGAAAAGCCGCCGTTCACGTGATGCGAGGCACACGACGCCAGCGGTAAACGTTAACGATAACAGTATCAGGAGTCCAGCCACCATCCAGGCTATAGGTACCGGGCAATCCTCGATAGATGCCGTTTTGAATTCGCTACCATCGGGACAGGTGATATTTTCCAAATCTGTGTAAAAGGTAGCGCGGCTGCGCAGTGCGCGCAAGAGTGGAACAGCTTGGCACGAACAGTCAAACTGGTTATTAGCAAGACGCAGCATGCCATCTAAGTGAGCCAATTTCATTGCTGCCTCTTCATCCACTTGTTTTAAAAAAGTATTGCTTAAATCCAGACCCTGAAACAGAATACAAAGATTTACTATAAACTATAAAGATTAACTTTAATAGTCGATTTTACTCGTGCGCATAAATTGGCTCCGACGTCGTTAAACAGCCGTTAAAATGTAATATGGTTGATCTACCTTTTACCTATTTTATCTTACTCACTCTTAGCACGTCTCTCTCTCTCTCTCTCTCTCTCTCTCTCTCTCTCTCTCTCTCTGTTTCTCTTCTCTTTATTTCTTTTTGATATTACAGCTAAGTATAAATAATCTGAACATTACTATGTTCAATATACTAACTCGTACGTTGCGAAGCTGACTAGCATCTAGATTCGATATGTGGTTGTGAGCCAGCAGCAATTCATAGATCCGCACAGGAGGTGCAGCGACAGCAAGCGGTTGTGGTATGTGGTCAAGCGAGGCATTCTCGCAGTTCACGCGTACCAGCCGCTGATCCTGTGCAGAATCACCATCAGGCCGATAGGCACAAGAGCAGACGGCCGGCAGTCCAGCCTCCGTGCACTCGTCAAGCCGCTCGCACACCATATCCTCGGCGGGCAGTACACTAATATCGAGTGGCCGCTTGCGGCCGGCCACGGCGCAGCGCAGCTCTCTAATATAGTCCAATGCAAGTAAGGAACTTTCCAGCATTCGCCGAGTCCAGTACATGCGGCAGTCGCATTCAAGTGCTGCGTCAATATGCACTAGAGTGTTGCTCCTTGATGCCGATGCCGCGTTCTGGAAGTCTTCGCGCGTGGCTACTATAACAGATATCGGTGTGTTCAGCAACGTCACTTCTGAATTCACTACTCGAGTGAACTGCAGGTCCTCCATCTGTAAATGAAAACAAGAACTGAATATTGATGTCCTTACCTAAAACAATGCAACTCTTTCAACAGAGTCATGTTTTGTCGCCAATCTCGGCATATACGAGTCAAACCAGTACCGTTCAATAACAAATACTTCAGTTTGGTCAAGTTGCTAATCGCCGAATAGCCTGTAAATGATAAAAATAATGGATAAGAATAGATATCACATTAAAAAAATATATTGCTTTTTTCATTTAGCTTGAAAAAACTGACCGTTCTCATTGCACACTTTGCTTATGCGCTTGTTATGCCCAAGATTGAGCATTTCAAGTCTCGTATGATGCGCAAGCGCTGTAAATGCACTATTGTCTAGATCGTTTCCGTCTAATTCAATCGTGCGTAATCTAGGCGCATACCCCAGTAGCCGCGCCGGCAGAGTTTTAAGGGCACCTTGTTTAAAATAAAAACGTGTGATCGCATGATGTGTATCCGTCAGCAGGTTTGAAGGCAAGTGGGTCAGATTCCAAGCACTTTCAACGAAAATTTCTGTAAGACTAGAACACTTCGCCAGCCAATTTTGCGGCAACGTGTGAACCCATGGCGACTTCAAGTGTAGGCTTCGAAGCGAGTGGCAGCGCTTCAGCGATTCCGGCTCCCGCTCTAACCAATTAGTAAGCGATAGGGATTTTAGTGCGGGTGGCTGGGGTAGCCTCTTCAGACGGGCATCATCCAGGTCCAGTTGAAAGAGTGAGGGTAATGCGTCTAACTCGTCTGTGCGCAGTTTAACTTTTACTGTCTGAAGCAAAAATAAGTCTTGTAATTTGCTGATGAAGCCGCTTTGGGGATTCAGACGCTTGCCCTTTTCCGCGGTAATCTTTAGACCGACGAGAGGCTCAAGGCCGACGAAGTGTGTGGCTTTGAGGATTGGCTCGGGCGGCACTTCAATAAGCATAAGTAAGCCAACCGGTGTCCCTACCGACTTGCTGTATATAAGGGAGACGTTAAGCGTAGAGAGCGTAGCTGCCAAGGAAGCATCGCCAGCTGGTAGTGGGCAGCGCTCGAACGTCACCGCTGTCAACTGCAATTCTGGCCAAACACTCGGCAGCGCGGCGGATCCTAACACATCGTGACCATTGCATATTACTTTTAAATACTGAAATTCGTCAGTATTGATCGTTATTTCTTTATCTGAAACAAATAAACCAAATAACATGATTTTTACTTTATACAATACAATTTAAATGCATTGCAAGTCATGACTCCAGAAATGAAAGATAATTTTTTATGCTTACCCGTTTTTGATTTCTATTTACTCATCTCATCATAGATAGGATGCGTTTATGGGTTTTGATATAATTATCAGTCACATACCTTCTATTTTAAAGTTATAAACGATCCCATTGTCGTATTTAAGTGTGCAATTTGGATGCCGGCAGCGCAACACATCAGTTCTGATTCGCGCCTCCAAACTTGTTGTCGCCGATAACACTACTGTTATTAACACCCACATTCTACCTATCACTTTTGTGTAGTATTTTTACTTCTATAAAATGAATTTAACACTAGTTGCTGTGTTAACACAATAATCAAACTTTTTCTAAGCTTTTTCATTCGATTCAATAAATTTTAGTTTATAAATGTTCTTTATGATATTTGTTCATGATAACTTCATGCGGTTCTGTGACGATATACCCACGAACCTGTGAATACTGTCACGAGTCAGTCCATTTACTGACTGTTATTATCCCATTTTTCCTTGTTATATTCCTTATAGGTATTTGTTAACAATCTCTTATGTTACCTGTATGCTTGAGTTGACCTCATAAGTTTAATTAGCTAATAGGTGTGTTAACGGTGACTGTATTTTGGTAAATATGTTTATATTAAGTATAATTCGTCCATATTATTTTTATTTGGATAGTTTCTGTGACGTAATTATAGTATTTTTAATATGCATTGTTAGAAAAATTGTGACAACTAGCTTAAAACAATCATACCCTTGTATTTCAAACCCTGGAAGCCTGAAATACATCATGCCTGTTTCCAATATAAACCCAGTATGAAATATTCTTTCTTAAATTTACAAAATAAAACATCTTAAGTATCGATGAACGGTGTATTTGCCAAAAGATAACATAAGCAAGACAGACTTCAAAGCTGAGTTTTAATAAAATGTGGATAAGCGGCGCACAGGGCTAGCACCTCCCGTGCCGTCCCAGCTCGCTCCCTACCCATAAAATATTCTCATTGAATTACACTCGTTTCATATTCACTCTATTCCAAAGGCGACTTGAATAACTGAGAATACTGAGATACGCGACTCCTCGAGCCGGTGACCTTTATAAAAATTTTATGATCGAGCGTCATCAGCTCGCGAGTGCTCCAATTTTCATTCTCTGTCATGAACTTCGATAGGTTTTATTTTAATACGAGGTGTGAATATTCTTCAAAGAACATTTTCTGTGTCAAATGAGGTGATTTTATTATGATTTCTACTCTGCTCGTAGCTATAGTAAAATTGTAAGCCGTCATTACAGGTAAGATTTTTTTACTTGTTTTGTCCTGATTTATTAAACTTTTACAGCTCAGTAGATTAATTAATTCCATTAGTATGGGATACATTTTATAATATTACAGACTAACTACTATCTAAAATCACTAACTAAAATCACTGAATGTTTTCAAACAAAGAGTTAAATTGCATTACCTGTCTTCTTAGGTACATTATTGTTTCTGCTCGCTTTATATATTTATTTATTTAAGTAAGTATAAGTATTAATAGAATGTAATTATATAAGTAAGTTTATTTTTGTATTATGTAATACATGTATGTTTATGTGTCTAGGTAGGCATATATATTTATTTATTGGTTAGGTGTTAGTATTGCTTATTTTTTGTTTGTTATAAGTGTTCATTGTTTATTGTTTAAAATCTTTTTTGCTAAGGCCGCTGTTTTAGTTAATGTGCTAAATAGCACATGTCCTTTCATGGTTGCCTGGAAGAAATCGCTTGAAGCGATAAGGCCGCCATTTAGTATAACTAATTTTTAATGTTTTTATTTTTAATGTGTTTGTATTGTATTTGGTTAAGCTAATAAAGAATTATCTATCTATCTATCTATCTATCTACTAGGGGCCGGCAGAGACAGCCTAAAATATACATACGATTAAATTATATTTAAGTGTATAAGGGTGTCATGTCTTAAAAAACCCTGGATAAATAATAAATGATTTAAAAATGAAATCTAATTATGTGCTAATAGCGCACAACATGAAAGCTGGTACTCTTGGCAATACTACTTGTTATGTAAATGCCTCCATATACTTACCTATATCCAGAAGATTGTGATAAAAAACTTAACTTAACACTTAAATTTGCAATAGGTACAACATTTTTCTATCAACACAAAAGTCGCATTTTGCTACCTACGTATGTTCTGTCGAACGCGTTTCATACCATGTCAATTTCTTACAATCTTGACAATCTTGCCGAAAACTTCTACATTTCCGATTTCCAGCGACTCAGAGAATAGGGATCGATAAATCTGGACATTCACATTCAGCACCGGTCTTATATTTGAGTTCCGAGAAAATTTCAATTTACTAGAAAGTTCCAAATGGGAGTTCTTACTCGTCCCATTTTTAAGACAACCGAAGAAATCCGCTCTTCGACAATTGTTTGTTTCAAAAAGTGGTAATAAAAGAATACTGTAGGAAAAAACAAAATCCTTTTTGAAATTTCCTTCGGAATAAAGCGATCAATTTATTTCACGGAGTTGTTACGTTTTGAATAATTCATCTTCTAATTAATAAATGCGAGCATGGCGGCGCCAGAATCTGCGGATTGGATGTATCTCCGACAATAATCTTTTGCATAAAATCGTTAATTGTATATTATTATCCCACTTACCGTATTATTCGCATTTTTTTTTTAAATCCTTTATTGAAAATTTTGTTATACAATACAATATAACTTTATTGTACACCAGAAAAACAGCTTAAATAACAAAGTATAAATTTGCTTAAAATTAGGTGGTACAACGGCGGCCTTTTCGCCTTAAGCGATTTCTTCCAGGCTACCTTTGGATGGACAGAAAATCAAGAGTACAGATATGTGGTTGGTGGTGTATAATAAAAGTAAAATGTGGAAAGAAAAAATAATTACTTATGTTGTTATATGTAATTATATAGACAATAAGCCCGATTACAGAGGCGCCAGCGTAAATTAATTAGCAACATAAAAAGCGTTCTCTTTATCGAATGCTTAAAGTGAAAAAGAAACAGAACTATGCTATTTAGCTAATATAGTTACGATGGCGCCTCTGTAATCGGGCTTACTGTATTACTATTATTACCTAATTAAGCACTTAGGCGTTTTTGACAAAATAATATCGAACAGTTCAATCTTGAACAATGTAATCCATAATTTTAGTACAAAATAATATAATATACGTAGTAATAACGTAGGTACGTCTTACCACAAGATATCTTGCATCGTCAAACACTGCCTAAATTGTGTATAAATATTTTTTTGCTAGGCGGTTAGTAATTAACATACCTAGTGGTTATATTATTTTGTAAATTTTGTTTGTTTTATCATAAAATGGAATAAGTTTTATTACCTAGCTGCTTCGTAGTCAATAGTCATGAAAATCGTATTAGTCCTTTATCTCAAACATAACTTATATCAATGTTAGGTTACAAGATTTATTTACGACAAATAAGTTTCTTGCCAATCGCAAGCTCTGAAGGTCTAGAAATGATCAGTATTTGGCAATTTTCTGTATCAGCTCATTGACTTTCTCAGTTGGCTTCTTCGAGCAAATATCTACAGAGCTACAGTCCCTAACTGAAAGTAGTAAAAAATGTCGTGGAGCGCCGTCATACATACCGACTTAGATATCATATATTTGGATTAAATAATTCACAATGACCCGTTATCTCGAATCTCGACGTTATGTCGCCTAATTAGTGCTTGTAACCGAGCACTCTGGCATCGCGCGGCGTTGCAGTCATCTTGCAATTGCCTTATGACTAACTAAAAAGCCTGCTCACTACGTAGCTTGGGCAGGGTTTTGGCACGGACACTTTTTTTGCACAATTGTGACTCTATAGATATTTGCTCGAAGGTTGGCTCGCAGAAAAACGAAATAAAATGTGAATAAATATTTCAATGGGCGCCGGGCGCGACGTCCGCCGCCTATAGGATTATAAACTCGATTCGTTCCCTGGAAACTTTCAGCAGAATAATTGATTCGATTCCACAATCTGTGATTCTTGGAAAAATATTATCGAATTTCTTGGCAATTTCTCGTGGCTTTTGAACGTCACGTCGAGGCCTCGGTCTAGATACGAGGTCCTCGACTTCTTGATCCAAATATCTGACGAGTTCTAATATGGCAGAGGGTGGTCGGTTCGTGAGCTTATTTCGGCAGATAATTATACAAATGAGATGATTTCTCGGGAAAATATTTTTGTTTACGCGTGAATCTGTGTCTCAGAGATAAAATTATGTTTATTTGCTGAAATGAGTACGTACGGCCGGGTTGCTAGCCCTGGTGTCAAGGTTTTTAAGTCGACAGAAAGTTTTTGATATATCTAAGCGGTTGGAACCGCACCGAGGCCTACAACTTAACGTGTCATCCGAGCTACGGTAGCGTTGAGTTGGAAAATACATACTCAGTGACCCATCCGAAGACTTGACTTGACGTTACTTAACTTCAGTGATCATTGACATACATCTAGCCAAATTGCGTTATTAATTTTACTAAATGTTACTAATCTGTTCAAGTGTACGCAACGAAAGTGACGCAATGAAAGTGCGTGCAGTTACGGTCGAGCTTATTAGTGAATATAGACTGTAAAACCCATCGATTCTAAAAATAGTTTTTACATTCCAAATTGATGGTAGATTTTACTTTATTTTTTCAGTCGTAATGATAATAAAATTGTGTTGCCTCTAGTAATGACTGACGCTTACAGTATCTTAGCCTGCCACTCGCACAAAACCAGGTAACTGCTTGTGCCGAACATACAAGAAACATTGCAGCTTGGCATAATCAGGCCACCAGCACTTGGTGCTAAGGGGCCTCGCAACGGGTCGAGCAGGACCAGACAGCTCAATTATCCCCCGGGTTTGTCATTGGCATAACCGCCGGCCAAAGCAGTGTGTAGGAGCCCTTATACGGAGCGGCGCCGCCCTCAATGATCAGTCCAGCGGTATGAGCAAACTAGTACGCTGTAATACGTGAATTAGGCAGGTATTTGCCAGGAGGAATTCGGAACCAAACATCACGAGTACCAGAGAGGTTTATTCCCTCGTTGGTTCTGCTATGATTGAATGGGATTGTTTGTGATTGAATACGTAGTTTAATTGGGAGTACCATAACAGTTTTATTATTTGTTCAATTATCGTAAAGTTTAAGGTG
The DNA here is from genome assembly GCA_949316475.1 of Hypomecis punctinalis. Taxonomy (NCBI): domain Eukaryota; kingdom Metazoa; phylum Arthropoda; class Insecta; order Lepidoptera; family Geometridae; genus Hypomecis; species Hypomecis punctinalis. The sequence goes on along the minus strand of OX438802.1, from coordinate 1,034,492 downwards.
CCTATTCGATAAAAAATATCTTTATACTCTGCTTAGTTTTTTTGAGTCAAATAGGTATAAAATTATTTTATTATTGAATAAGCAAAACACAATGTTATCACTGAGCATTTACAATTCAAATACTTACTCCTCTAAGCCAAGCGAATGAAACTTTATAGTGGCTGTAAAATTAGCTACAAGCTGCGCAAAACCCAATTCTCCTGCAGCTGTTAAGTACATATATTTAGTCAGGATCGGGGTATTCGCAGCTAACTAAGCTTCACAGCCGCCAAGAAGTTTGATTCCGGCTATATACAAAATGTGTATGAAAAAAGGCAGGACTAATAGAGAGTATAGAATCAACAAGATTACTGAATAATCTCGTCTTTCTCAATTTTACTGTGAAAATTCGTAGATATAACGTAAATCGGTATGTTCTTTGCTTCCACGGCACGCGGCGTCCTAGCGTCCAAATAACCAAACGTAGCGTTATTTCAGCTCCATGAGCTTGCCGCCCCAGATAAACGCGCATTAAGCCGGAAACATACTATCGGACGCGGCTGACGGACGCGACTGACAGCCACGACTTAGCAATGTGCACAGTCTTATAACATCCGGTGTGCCAGATCGCTCTCGGACGTCCGAACGCTCAAGGTCGTCCGAAGGTGACGTCTGCGACTTATGTCCGATAGCGTGCACGGCTCAGTGTACTTTCATAGTCTAGGTCGCGGTTGTCAGTCGCGTCCGTAAGCCGCGTCCGATAGTACACATATGTTTCGAGCTTTATAGAAGGGTACGCCGGGGTCTACTGCTGGACCGTAGGTATGGACTATGCGGTCTACTGTACTGACAGCGTCAACATGCAAATAATTCGCTAATTCTCGAGCGTAAGCGAAGATATCCGTTTTAAGCTCGGCAATTATGCTTTCGTTTGTCTAGGTGTTGGATTTGTCCATAGGTAGCATTTTTCAACGAATCTCGACAAAACCTGGTAGGTAACCTACAAAGGTTTTATAGACTAACAGATTTTTGTCGTCGGCGATTCTTGACAGAAATCCCTCAAAACAGGGGGAAATTTGCTGTTGCGCTATTTATCAGCCGATTTCAACAATATTTAGCAAAGTTGTTTATTATCTAAATCCTGACAAGATTGAAATCGTTCAAGAGCGAGTCGAGATATACCTGGGGTTAGGTATGAATATTCAGTTAAGGAGATACGCAATATCTACTGTTCGAAGAACTACCAGTGATAGGTAATAATATTATAGCCTTATCACTAGAACTGGATTTCAAATCATATAACTAACTTGTATTAACAACTTTTGAACAGTTGGACTGGTTTCTTTACTAGCAAAAATAAATTGAAATTGAAACTAATGGAAAAGTACAGTGGTTGACATTGTTGCCTCTGAAAGAAATAGATAATTCTAAAGGTTTTTTATATTTAGTATGAAATTCTTATGAAGACAAAATACTTATATTGTAAAAGTTTCAATACAATATATTATGCTCTATTTAAAGTATTTCAATCATTATATGTTGTGATGATAATAATCCAAAAAAACACTATTTCCTATGAGTGTACAGGCGTTATTTAAGTAATTCTAAAATGTATATTTCAAAACTTATTCCATTAATCTGCATGATCTTAATTACTCATTTACTTCTACAATTCGTACTATAATACTTATACAAACACTATCAAGTATACAATTTGCTCTTTTGCTCCACTTTTCATTTCAGTTGTACTGACATCACCTTTAACAGATTATGGTCGATACCTTCCGTTACTGTATCTTACGTATTCAAATTCAGTTTATACGCGTGTCCGGCCTTGCTGTCAAGCTGAAATGGGACCACTTAAATATTTATTGTCGTCATCTCGAAATAAGACAGAAAATAATATCGGCCATCGAATGGGTCGACATAAAACGATACGGTGGGATACTATCGATCTACGGGTACAACCGATATACACGAATGACCACGTAAGCGGTTCTAACGGCCGTCACAACCTTTCACGTGTTAGAACGAACACATTTTCGTGGAATTGGATTTTTGGTTTTGCAGAGCTAGCTGCTACAGAAGCGTTTTAAAAAAGCTAAGCGTCTTGTCGATTAATTTGCATAAACGAATCAAACGCCCGCGGCAACGCCCGGCTTGGATATCGCGGCGAAGCAAAATCAAGGGCTCTGTATGTACTTTCGTTAATCCAGTTTGCAGATATCGACTGCTCCAAATAAGGGCCAGCAAACTCGGTTTTGAACCAAATTGTATTGACACAGTGTCGGTGCAATTTGACTAAGTGATGAGGGCGTGATACAGTCGGTAATGTTGACTAGACTGGCGTTTTGGATGTCGGCAGTTATTTGAAGCGCTGATGGTAAATTGGCTAAATAATTAATGCAGTTATCTGTTCCGTTATTTAATACGATATGCAGATACTCATGTCACTCTACACTTTTTTTATTCGTTCGGTGACAAAAAGCTCTTTAGGCAGTGGAACGTAATCGTAAGAAGTTCTTTTAACAAATGAATCGATCTTCAAATGTTCGTGTCAAGAGTGCAAGAAAAGGCCGGTCGTGTCCCTTCCCGAATATTTAAAGTTATAGAAGCCATTTTGTGACAGGGCCGTAAATCAAAACGGCAGGACAATGCGCCTGTAAAGTGCCACGTCCTCGGCTGACCCTTCGCTTGTCGATACAGTACCGAAGCCCTGCCAAACTAACCCGTTGCTTTCGACTTTAAAAGTCCGATGAAATAATAATCGCAAAAATATGCGTAAAACCGTATTATTGAGACTATTTTTAATTTAACTATGGAAACTAGCGTACTTTTTACTCATTTGAAAAACATAACACATTTTATTCACGTTTTACTTAGTAGATGGAAGTTCTAATTTAGTTTCGAACGCATTTGGCGATCTTTTTCATGATTGGAGTACTAGCACACGGGCTCGTCTTGCATAGCACTGAAAACCACGGCACGCAGGGTTCTAGCTGTGACCTGACCTAGCGGTGCCATATGGCACTCGATTTTACCTAAAATTTGACAAAAACTTTACTTTCCAAAATATTAAATATAAATACAGCAAAACCGTATTAAAATATTAAACAATTCAAAACACTAAAATAATTCAGGTCATAACGGCTTAATCATAACGGTAATAAACCACGATTAATGGTAAAAAATATAAATTATTATATGTAAATAAGCCGTGGTAGTCAAGAGGTAGTGACACCCGCCTTACAATTGTGAGGTTGTGGGTTCAAATCCCCGGTCCCGTCCCTACCAATGAGTTTTTTGGAATTTTCGTACGGAATTTCACACCACTGGCTTTTCGGTGAAGAAAAACATCGTGAGGCAACCTGCATACGTCCGTAAAAGAAATTCGATGGCGTATGTGAATCCACCAACTTGCACTGGGCCAGCGTGGTGGATATGGCCTAAACTCACCCTTCGTGGGTAGACCTACGTCCTCCAGTGGACTATAAAAAAAGCTGGTAGTACAGTACAGTGAAATGGTAAAAAAATAATTGAAACGGTCTAATTTGAATTAGCTTAAAAATTCAAGCTATTTTTAGTGATTTATCATTATAAATTGTCACTAATGAGGTTTGATCTCATGGCCTACCACTACTACTAGATTAGGCTTCTCTCGGTAGCCATGGATTAAAATTAGCAAAGAGGATGCACGACAAAGCTCGTAGCCCGTGCCCGTAACCTACAAAGTCATCGTCAAGGAGGTTGCAATACTACGAATCCGATACTACTAATCTGCCCGTTTCTTACCAATGTTACTACCAATCTTACTACCAGTAAGAACGGTAAACAAATTACCATTCTTACTACTCCAGTTGAAAGTGGTTAGTACGGAAGCATAAATTGAACCGCGCGCGCGCTTTTTAAATAAATAATAAGGTTTGACTTCGAACTCGATCTTATTTTGTTTTAATAATATCCATTTAGTTTTTTGTGTGAAACTTTTGTTTAATTAATTTTGTTTTAGTTTTTATTTGCAAATTAGCTGACCCGGCGAACTTCGTTCCACCTAACAGTCGATTAACGTAGTCTAAATTAGGTACTCTTTATTACATCAACTACCTGCCAATAAAAGTCCCGTCAAAATCGGTCCAGCCATTTCAGAGATTAGAGCCGGAACAAACAGACAGACAAACAAAAATTATAAATTTGGTGTATATTTATATACTTCATATGCATGTAGTAAAAAAACGGTTATTTCAATATTACAAACAGACACTCCGATTTAATTTATTTGTATGTATGTATAGATATAGATAATATTTTTGTCCGTAGATTTTTGGACATTTAATTTGACATTGCTGCCGTCTACAATTAGTGCTTTATAACAGTGGACTTGGTGTACACTAACTTAAACCAGTGCAATTATAAAACATACCTAACAATTGAACATTAATTTGTGTCAGACTACTGATAACTCGCCTATTGATATTGTAAGTTGTATTATACTATTAAGTAGGTATCTATTTAGTCTCTTACATGGAATGTATTATGTATCTATTTTATTTGAAATTTCACTTAAAGATTTCCATGTTAAAACTTAACAAAGTAAAAGTTAGGATTACTTATGCGCAAATTTTGCGATCGAATGATGCGATAAGCACAGCATTATACTATCGGTGTTTGTATAGCCTGAGTAGTATTATACTAGGTACCAGCTTTTGCCTGCGGCTTCGCCCGTGTGGTGTTTAATTTTCGTATCTAGTAACCCATGGAAGCATTTATTATTTAGAGATAAAAAGTAGCATATGTCGCTAAAGCTTTCCGTCGTTTAAGCTACTTTCATGCCAAAAATCAAGTCAAAGAAGATCAAACCAATAAACTAACAAACCAATAAACCAACAAACACACTTTTAGATATATACCTACCTAATATTAGTAAGGATAGTAGGATAAAGATAACTAGAAAACTGTTTGATTCAAGCCCACGTACTGCCAGGCGCGAAACCCTTTGGGTCATATTAGGGTTGGAGCAGGCGATCTGCTTAAGTTCGCGATGACAGCTGTATTTGGAGAATCTGTTAATTTATAGCCCTAGGGCGGAATATTGCGGGATCAACAGGGAAACAATGGTCACCCGGAATAACTTCCTAAGCATCACTGTTACGAAAATGTTACGCAATAAATGTGTAGGTATTATGTTACTTATTTTATTTGTGCTTCTAAGTCGTTCGTGCAAAAATTGCTTTAAGTAGATTGTTTCTTATCTAAAATAGGATAACTTGTGCTGTTTTTAGTAGTTTTCTCTATGATTCTACTACATAGATTTATTTTGGTTGGTTAAATAGTATATACTGGTTACTTTTTCTATAAATTGTGATCATTATTTTTTTGGCAGGATTTCAAAATTATTTTTATCTCCACATATTAGGTAAAACATTAAATCAATTAATGAAATAATGTCAATATACTATCTTTTTTATAGTACACATTGAGTTTCGCGGAAAAAAATTAAATCATTTAAAAAAAGTTATTTAAAATTATATTATTTGTCCCAAAGTCCCCGCATTTAAAAGTAAAGTTATCAAAACCGTTATTTACGTTGACTCATTATAAATTTTACTAACTTTGAAGGGCTCTTCATCCTCAATTTAACTAAAATTCTCGACGTTATCGCCGGAAGCCCACCTTTCAGCGAAGTACGCCGACCTTTGCCCAGCCGTGGGCCCGATAATATAAACTGCAGCAGGTCCCCAGATAGCGCGAAAGGACGCGGATTATGAAACGACAGCGCCCTCTGCCCTTCACAACGTAAATTTCCCTCGGTCCTCCCTTCCGCAACAAAGAAGCCCTCCAAAGGTAAATTAGACTCGCGATAATTCTCGCGGAGGTGTCGAAAAAGTCAAAAGATTTACAAATAACAAAAAGTTTTTTATTCCCCACGATGGAGTATAATGAATCCTCATTTTTTTATCAGTTAAATAGCCAAGTGGGAGCGTAAACAAGGAAAAAGTGGGCTCATTGACGCAATAATCTGTGAGCTTTGCTTAAAAAATGCTCTTGTTAGGGAGCCGGGGCAGGAAGACGAATTGTTTCTGTCTTTCTAATTAAAAAAGTCATTTAGTTTTTGTTGCGAGCGTCTGGTTGCTGGATCTGGTGATTTCTTGCTGCGAGCTGTAAACAGGAGGTTACAAAGTGAGGAATCAACGTTGGCAATCAGAAAAACTTGTAGCAATTTTTACTGTGCCGCGGTTACGGCGTAGTAGCCGCTACGACGTAGATTAGCCGCTACGACATGAAAAGCTTTGCAACTAAGCACCTAATTTGTTTAAAGAAACCGTGGAGAATTTTGTATTAAAACTAATAGAAACAACATAAATCAATTAAAAACAGAGTTTACCTGTTTGTTTGTTACTATTTCACGAAGGAACTGAGCAAACGGATAAACTTTAATGTTTGCATTAATATCAATATCAATTTATTTCACGTTACCTACCCCGGGTCTTTTAGATTAGTTTTATTTTAGTATAAGTTTTAGTGTTTAGTATGAGTTTTTATCTTAAGTAGGTTACTTTTAATAGTTATAGTTTATAAAATGTTTTTCTACTACATAATTATAATAATCTAACTGCTAAATTTTAGATAAAAATACTAGATGTATAAAATTAAAATTAGCCTAAAATTTTAACTTGATAATTAATTTATTTCATATTCCTAAATTCAGTAGTGCAATGAGGGATAAACAAACCACCGAGTTTAGTCTATCACACAAAGTGTAGTAATGTAAAAAAAAATCGTTGGTTGAGTATGCGGAAAAAAATATTCTTCATTGGCAACTAGCTGCCAACAAAGAGGAAAAACTCCTTGTACCCAACCAGTTGCAAACATTGGTTGCATGCGCGGCCGAAAGCGAATAAATAGTTTAAACGGTAGAACATGTCATAGGTTACTTTTATCCCGAAAAAATTAGAGAGTTTTGTGGGACGCCACTTGAAAAGCTAGTCGTCTATTGTTATATCAGCCGTACGGCGTCATAGTCCTATAATATTATATTTCAGGGACAAAATTATTCAGTGCTCTCAGACATATAGTATTCGGCAGGGCACATAGCTCGGAGGACTGATGACCGATGGGGTCGAAAAGTTCTCGAGTGGTGATCACATACCGGCAAGTGCAGCGTAGGACGTCCACCCACAAGTTGAATGGATGGCCTCATTAGAACCGCCGTATCGCGCTGGATGCATGCTGCTACCAACTGGTCTTACTGGAAATCTTTAGGGGAGGCCTAAGTCTAGCAGTGGACGTCCTATGACTGAAACGACGAATGTATGCAAATTAAATAAATAAATATTTTAGAACATCTTACACACGGCCTCTGACTCCAAACTAAGCAAAGCTTGTGATATGGCTGCCAGAGACTGATATACTACATATACTTATTTTTAAATACATACTTATATAGATAGTAACTAAATAACACCCAGATTCAGAGCAAACACCTATGTTCATCACTTAAATATTTACCCTGGGTGGGGATCGAACCCACGCCTCTTTGATCCAGAATTGGCGGTAGCTGTGGCTATATGACGGAATACATCACAATCAGTAAATTATCTTTCAATAGCAAATATGGCAAGAATACACGATTAGCCGACGGGAGCGCATTTCGGAGCTGATCCGTTCGTCCGGCCGCGCTCGTCACTGTCGGATATTACATTACTGTATACGTAACGCTTACACTGACTTGCAAGCATTAGGCAACGCTCATTATATTATAACTAACTTTTCCCACGGTTTCCGTACCTAAAAAGGAAAAAACGGAACCCTTATAGGATCAATTGTTGTCCGTCTGTCCGTATGTCAAGACCATTTATCTCGAGAACGCGTAAAGTTACGAGTTGAAATTGAAACCATAAACGAATATCTGCGGCCTCTTGCAGTTGCAAAAAAGTCATACATCTCATATCGGAGAAAAAAGTTATCCGATTATGTCGTAAAAAACGCATGTTTTGACAATTCCGAAAGAATCAAAACCTTTATGGTGCTGCCCATTGATCTAGAATTATAAAATTTGGGAAAAAGCATTGTCTTAGGTACCTACACATATAGGAATAAATCTGAAAACTATATTTTTTTAATTTACTCACAAAAAATAGGGCCTAATTAAAAAATGAGCTTTAATGTCAAAATAAATTAATAGTATCATGTGGGGTATCATATGAAATTTCTTAATTAGCACAAGCTAAAACAGGTTTTCAATTATTTATGTGTGATTTACGATGCATGACGAGAAAAGTAAAAAATACCGTTTTATCGAAGATTATGTTATGGTTACGCTTTGAGGTTTTAACAACTTAGTTCACAATTTCAGTTTGTACGGAACCCTCGGTGTGCGAGCCTGACTCATTCGGTTTTTTTACTTTTGTGCTATTCCATGTATAAGGTTTCTTATCTTTTACCTTATAACCATATTTTTTCAGGATAAAAAGCCTAAGACACTTCACACGTTTGAACAATATCCATGCCAAAAAACAAGTCATCCCGTTGTTATATTGCTGCGTGAAAGAGTAACAAACCAATACATTTTCATAATTACAATATAAAATTACATATATATTTTTTATATAATGATATGCCGATACATACAACGTATATAACCTTATACATGATGTATGGATTTCATCAACGTTATTAACAGTAGGAAATCCTCCTTTATGGATTTAAAATATTTAGCGGTCTTAATTCGATCATAATCGTGCTTAATTACTTTTACTTTGACAAAATTATCTAGTAAGTCTGATATTGGTCCCAAAACATCTAAACCATGTAAATAATTTGTACATAGTTAAAAAAAATGTAATAAAAAAAATAAAAACGAATAAAAAAAATAATTTGTCTAGCCATTGGCACGAGATGAATGAATGAATGAATCTAGTAAGTATGATTATTATTGTAGACTAGTCTACCCGTGACCACGGTCGATGCGACTCTGCTGAAACGTCGGGATGATGAGGTATTTATTTATCTCGTAATTTTAGTGCGCGATTAGTCCCGTAGTAGGTTCCTATACAATAATAATGTGTTCAAATCGCGAAAGTTTAAAAACAACACTAGTAAGTAATATATGATTGAATAATATATGTCGATTTGGTACATTGAATTCCTTATTTTGAAAGAATTACCCAAATTTCACCCACACAAATATCTCTTCCATCACAATCAGTTCTGATGATTATTATTATGTCATATTCGGGAAGTTTTAAATCCTCCTTTTCAATGTGAGTACCTAATCAAATATTTTATTAAAGACTTCTACTTTTTTAGTTTAAACATTAAAAAGTTTACAATTTTTTTAGACTGTGCTTACGTTATTAGCCAAATATTTTTATTGTATTGGAATGAAGCTCTTAAAATACCGGGTCTATCTACTTTCCAGACTACTAGCGCCATCTCTGAGTAGATGATTTCACTACGCTTAAATTAACTTTGTAAAAAGCGTTTCCTTTTGTTACTTTTGAACCTTTATCTTTTCCTCTTTTCCTGTTCGAATTGCCGTTACCTTTTGAGGATAATTCACCGAAAACTCATTGTTAATAATACACAGAAAAATCTTTCCATTAATGTTAACTGAGAGTTAAAAACTAAGTCAAACACAAAGTAAATAATTTATTTGCATGATAGTGGGTATACAAAACTTTACATAAGCCGCCTTATCGCTATAACCAATCTGTTTTAGACAACCTACTGATTGTGGATGAAGATAGCTCAGGCGGATTCGGAGAAAAGAAAAGATGGTCTTCAAAATATTTTCTTGTATATTGTACAGGTTTACAATTTTTGTTTTGACAAGTGAGACAAAAAAATCGGGTTACCAGAAGGGACTTAAAAATTACTAAAAAATGTTGCCAGCATTATGTTGATAAAATTGTTGCTTGAAATTTATACACCTACCCAGAGAACATTGAAGCAATAGGCAAACTGCGAGGTCATTTTTACGTAGGTGATTTGAGGATTTATAACGACATTTAGTTATTATACAATACCTACTGGCTTTTTCCCGCGACTTCATCCGTTATATTTTGACTTTATCATAGGAAACTTTTATTTTAGTGGGATAAAAAATTAGCTTATATTATTCTCCGACCTCCGACCCATATATGAACTATCTGTTGTTAAGTGAAATAGTAACAAACAAACACATATCGATTTATAATATAAGTACCCACTGATATCCTCTTGAATATATGTATCCCATAATGCTAAATACATAATTTTGATACTAGACACGTTATCTACGTTAAATCAGCGACATTGCTAACATTGGTTAAGCTAAATGACATGTGGTTGAGCTCAGCGAATCGCTTTAGCCTGCTACAGTGCTATAATGCTGATTAGGTACTGATTACAAGCCAGAGCAAGCCTCTAGGCCTCTGTTAGGTTAATGTCTGGAGTGCCACTGTCTATTGCAAATTAACTAGAATACCTACTACATAACCTACTACATACTCTACAAGACTAGTTATGTAAGACTATATTGATATCCAACTTCCAAAATAGCAAGCTCTCTCTAAATTTGATCGCACTTCTATGTACCGTTTTTTTTAATTGCATCTATTATACCAATAAATGGTACCAGAATTTTATAGAATAGATTTCAAATTGTTAAAGATTTACTATGGAAATGCAGTTTGCGCTCACTGAACAAATTTCAAAATAAATATAAGAGCAAAATATCGAAATATTGCTAACACTTTTTCCCAAAAAATAATAATGTAATATGCATTATTATCGAAAGTTAAACTAACTCTACAGTAGTCATTGGCATAGAGTTAGTTTAAATTACCAGGCTCCATTATTTTTTTGATAAATCTTACTTAACTTGCACATCATCAGGCAGCAGTTCTAATTAAAAGAGAGGTATCCCTTCCAAAAACTACGTAAAATATTTATCGATACTGTTATTCGAATTTTCACGCACCAAATACTTAACCGTCCATTCCCGAAGGCTATAGCCGAAGTTAAATTACAAGTTTTGGGCCAAGTTGGGGGCCAATAGTTATCGAATCCTCGGCCGCCGACGGGCCGTGACGATCAAAGGGGCCATTAATTGGCCCAGCGGCGTTTAATGGCCCAGAAACAACTCGTTATTCTATTTGGGCATCTCTAATCTGACTGTCTGATCCGCAATCGGCGACAGTGGCTAAAAACAACGATGTAGAAACTAGCAGTTTAAACAAAATCAGTGTCAATTTGAAAATTAACTACTTATCTGAGCTGTACTTGATCTTTGTTGATAATAATAAGTTATAGAATGCAATGTAATGCCCATTCCATGTTATGCAAAAGATCGTGCGTAGCCCGTGATGTGAAAATTAAATAAAGTGAGGTATACATACTGTTTACAAGAACGGATTCAAATACAAATACAAGTAAATATTTTTATTGGGTCTTAAAATTACAAGTTACGCGATTCTCAGCATTTAACAAATGTAGGAAAGTAAATAATTTATTTAACACGAATTACTTTAGTAGGTTTCTGTTATAAGAGGCTACCCTCTAACATATTAGTTTTTAAAAGGATGCAATAAAAAAGCACATATATTGGAAGGAAATTAGAGACAACAGTATTGTGGAAATTAAAGTTAACAGTAATTTCTTAATTTCTTATGTATACCAATAGAAATAAAAAGCTAACGTAAATTTTGATCGTATGTATGGCTGAGCTCGAACTCCTAGCTAGGTTTCCCTGTGTTTAGGATATCAGTCCCTTCCTGTTATCTCGAAAATTTTGAAAAATTGTTTAGAAATTAAGTTAAGTTACAAAATTAATTGCCATTGAAGTTGTTCGTAGGTCCCAGTTTTATTGTGGTAAGCAAAACACCTTATAAATGTATGACAATGTTTTGCCTTTTTTCCAAACGGAAAAATCTTATATAAACCGATATGCAGGTATTTCTAAGTATTTGGATAAAGTCAACTTAATTTATGCTAAACCAATGAAACGCTAAATTTCCGTCATTTACAAACAAACTTCAAAAGAAAATAATCCGCAACTCGATCAAAGGTGGCCGATTCCGAAAGACGTCGCATTATCTCCCCCGATCAATCGGCCGTAATTCCAGAATCATATCTCAAAGGATGTCCCGGCGCAATACTCGAAAGCATTCCACTCTTAGAATCGCAATAAAACATTTCAAGGGTCATTTGTCCGTCGATACCGCACAAAAAGCTGGTCCTTAAATCAGTGGTTACTTAGCGGTGTGAATGGTCCCTATCGGGCCGGGTGAACGACAAAAGAGCGCTTTCTGCTGGGGCCTCGAGAGGCACAATGAATATACGGAGGCGGATCACACACTTGTAAGTTTTTTAAGCAAGTTCGTATAGGCCCGGTGGCTTACCCTGGTGTCAGAGTTTGCTGCCTGAAGGCCTGTGACATGGTTATTTGTTAAACGGTTAAAACAATCCGGGACCTACAATTTAACGTGTCATCCGAGCCACGGTAGCGCTCAGTTGTAAATGCCACCCGCGGTCACCCCTCCGAAGACTGATCATGCTGAACGTTGCTTGAATTCGATGATCCCTAACGAACGCCTAGTCAAACTACGGAGACCAGACGAGACAGACTACAGTTCGAACTACCAAAATTTTATCATATCTCATGTAGAGCTAAGCTTCTAACTCTACAATTTTTTAGGGTTCCGTACCTCAAAAGGAAAAAACGGAACCCTTATAGGATCACTTTGTTGTCCGTCTGTCCGTCTGTGTGTATGTCAAGACTCTTTATCTCGGGAACGCGTAAAGATATCGAGTTGAAATTCAAACTGTACACGTATACTCGTATCTATGGTTTCTTGCAGTCGTGTAAAAGAAAAACTTCTCAGTTATCGTTTAAAAAAGTTAGAGCCGTTTATGTCGTAAAAAACGCATATTTCGACACGCACATAAATCAAAACCTACAGGGTACTTCCAGTTGACTTAGAACTATGAAATTTGGCGTGATGCATTGTCTTAGAGTCCACATATATGAATAAATCTGAAAACTGTACATTTCTTTATTAAATCACAAAAAAATAGGACCTTATTTAGGCCCTGTTTTTTTGTGATTAACAATTTTGGCCCAAAATTCAAAGTGAGTAAATCGTATCATGCGGGGTATCATATGAAAGGGCTTCATTAGCACATGTTAAAACAGGTTTAACTTTCGATTTATGAGAAGAAAAGTAAAAAAAAAAATTTCCATAATTATTTATTTATCCTATAGAAATTTCAACGTTACAATTTTGTGATATATAGGATACATACAGGATTTGTACGGAACCCTCGGTGTGCAAGCCTGACTTGCACTTGTCCGGTTTTTTTACTTTACAAACTTTACACCTTATTCAATATATTTTATGCGGTTTGGCTGTTTCGTCACTACAAGAACTATTTGTATAGCCGAGAAGCAATGAACGCATACAAACTTTCATCCCCCAATTTTAGAGGTTGGGGGACGAAATTTCCAAGTTTTAGAATTTTATTGTTATATGTGTACCATTACTAGTCTACAATAGGTACACCTCAGTTTTCTAGGACTTCAGGGAATACTCTATAAGTTTTGATGATCATCAGTGAGTCAGACAATCAGTCAGTCAGTCAGTAACGAAATCGGTTTTTTTTTAGCTATGCAATTGAAACTTTATATGTTTATTAGGTATATTATGCAAGTGATACCCACGGAATTTTATCTATGTAGTATACTCCAAACCCAAGTCATGAGGGTTCAAAAATCGGCGAACCGTTTCGAGAATAAGGTAGTGCCCTTGCGTTTCGCTTCCCTTGGCTCGTCTTGGCGTGGACACTACCGTGCCCCCAGATACATAAAATTTCATAAGTATAGTTTTTAATATTTAAAATCGTAAGTTGCGTTTGTTTTTAATTTTGTTTTTGTCGCAATAAATAACGTTCTATGTCAAATCGCGCAAAGGCTTAGGCTTGTGTCCAATAGCGGGCGTTCTACAGCTAACATAATATTGTAATATTGCTTGTAATATTTTTGGAACATCTTTAACAACACAATTTGACAATAAATGATTCTGATTCTGACATATCGATGACTATGTTGATGATTCATTGCGCGCTGTAGAAAGCAAACTCAACTGTTCTACCCGAAATGTCCACCCGTGTGTTTCCATCTAATGCGCCCCTTCGCACGATCCGTACTTAGGTCACGCGCCGCGGTGGAAAGTATAGAAAATCCTTTTTATCCCAGCCGGAGATATGGCCGCGTACTATAACTGGTTACTACGTACATACGATTCAAACTTGCTAGCCACAATACATGAGCGTACGCGATTTTTCTTTGTTTCGTGTTACAATCTATAATATCGACGGGGAAGTGATAACTATTCCTAACTTACAAAAACAAATTTTACAGGAGTCGCATACCAGTAGAGGCGCAATTCAAATCTCTATCGAACTGAAATATGTCATTTTCGTAAAATGTAAGTCAGGAGTTGTTAACACGTCCACATCGCTATGTCTCTTAAATATTATAAAGTACCTTCTAAATGTGTGTGCTTCATCTTCAAGCTTTTCTTACCATGAGGCAAGTTAGTGGTCAAATTGCCAGGGTAAAAAAAAAAATATAGAGTTTCATTTTGGCACATCATCATCATCTTGCCCTTATCCTTCTAGGTAGGGTCGGCATAGCACGTTTCCTTTCGCCACTTCACTCTATCATACGTCATCTCATCATCAACTCCTTTCTCTCGCATGTGATCTTTCACACAATTCATCCACACTTTTTTTGATCTTCCCCTCCCTTTTTGCCACTTACCATCATTTATATTAAGAGTTCTTTTTGTGACATGACTATCCTCCCTTCTCTTCTCTAAGTTTCAGTTTGGCACAATAACAGTATAATACAATAATCCATTTATAATACAGAGTTTAAAGGTACTACCATAGTAATTTCAGACCATAATTATGAAAAACATATACCAATTCGTGGTTAGAGAAAAATCTACTTGTCTGTTTCTTTCCGTTTTTTTTCTGGTTGCCTGGACGAGTTTAGCTTCAGCTATAAGGCCGCCAATCGTTTTGGAACTGAACAACTTTTAAGACCTTTTGTAACCACACTTATTGCGAATAAAAAACTTTTGATATTGACAACGGCTTTATTGTGTTCAACTTGTTTTTTTTTTTCTTCTTTTCTATTCTTGTCTACTAAGGTGTCTCTCCAACACTTGTACCATGTCAAAAAGGTTTTTATTACGAGTATTAAGCTGTAATTGCTACGTAATAGGACTCTCAATTTATTAGACGCTGGGAATATTGTAACCTTATTATTTATAATGAACTCGAGTGCGTTTTCAATTCGGTAATTCTTATATTTTTGTTTTTAATCTTTTTATTGTTGAACCGCCCACTTTTCATACGATCTTATTTGATATATCGATGGCGGTTGGCTCCAACCTAATCAGAACATCTCTGAAGCTTTTTAAGAAACAAGTAAGCAATGACTATTATTATTATCTATACATATAGACTCTACTTTATAACGACATAGCTTTTAGCTCAGGCCAAATAAAAAAAATCAAAACAAAATGTTATGAACACAACAAATGAGGCAGGCAAAACTACGCCTCGCCGTGTACAGACACATTTACACACATGCACGTACAACAAAACTGCGCCTTGACTCGTTAGTAGAACTATGGCGGCGCAACACCGATGCACTCATCTCATGTATAAAAAACCAGCCTCTCTTGTCTGTTCACGACGTTCTGTCTTGATTTCTTTAGTTGGTCTGAGGCTTTTGGTATCAAAGTCAACGTCAATCAAAAACGATTAAACTATTCAAAATAATCGCTATTTTAATATTACAAGCGCTACAAAATTTTCAACATCTCAAATAAACTAAGGGCCTAAAACTAATTAATTAATAATTAAGGCTATTAATAAAGTAATTAATCTAATTATACGCAGATGTTGTTGATTTTGCGTGAACAAAGTTTGAAAGTAGACGGGGTGAAAGTTAAGCTGTCGACAGCAACTGCCACTGGCTGCTGCGGAGCCATTCTAAGTACTTTATAACCACGTGTAAACTTCCATCGGCTAAACTTGGAAGAACTCACCTGCCTACTTAAATGTCGAGTTCATTGATTTCTTTTACCGTACCTATTGCGTAACTAGTGTACAATCAAAGCCTCATGAAAATTCAAGTACAATTTCTGAATAAAACCTACAACTAAAAGTGCGTGCCCACTCTAGTGTAGACCTTAATAGGAACGTGCAAGGCATAAAAAGTATTAGGTATTTGTATTGAAATATTTGAGACTATGCATCAGCATAGACATCACCGACCAGAGCCTTTAGTTTAGATTTTGCTTAGTTTACTTACTCAAACATGCGCTTTTGCTAGTTTACTTACTCCATACATTTTTGTACAGCGCCCCTGCCGGAAACGAAGAAGAACTAACAAAAATGTATTGAGTCATACATAAACTACTGTTGTTTCAAATTACGAGTTAACTTGTACTAACTCCTCTGCACAATTGCGTACTACGCACGGAGAGTTTACGTACGTATGTTTGTACCAGCGGACGAGCATACGTTCGTTTCATACGTACACAATTATGTTCGTACGTGTGTACATATAGCCCTGTTGTTAGCGTCTAAGCCGCTTGCAGGCCTATGACATGGCTAATACGATCATGGTATGGTACGTTATAACGAGCAAACGCATAAGTCCCATCTTGATTACATCAGCCTTTAAACAAGTAAAACCGTATCGAAATCGGTGAATTCTTTTGGGAACTGTCTTATACACAAATATAGATATAAGACACAGAAATCCACACCAATCTATATCATCATTATCATCAAACTTACAACACTCTTTTTTGCGTCGTGATTTAAAACTCATGCCCAAAATGTTAATAACGTAAACATACGTTATATTATACAATACTTAGATATTTGTTATAGGTATATTCTATGCTTGAAACCCTGTCACTCGTGTGTTCACACCTTTATATAAATATAAATTAAAATAATATAATCTAAATATCATCTGTTCATAAGCTGGCTAATTAAATTAATAAGATAGATAATATTTCCCAAATTTTGATATAAATAATGGAAATTCAAGAGTCTCCCTCGTTATAACTTCAATTTACTTAAAGGCAGGCATTCGTTCAATAGGTATTTAACTTTCTAAAGAACATTACTTTTCCAAGAAGGTTTTTTATAAATTTCGGGTACGGAAACGGCCTGACTTTTACATAAAACCGGATTCGAGTCTTTTGAAAACAAATTTTGTGTTTACACGCACCGAGGGCCCCGAATAATGCGATCAGATGTTAAATGGACGTCGGCGTAGTCGCGGCCCGACCAATAATCCTTTTAATGCTTTAAAAGTACTGTAACCACCCGCAAAATGAGTACAAGAAGTTCTGTGCCATTTCCTCTCATTTTGAGGGGCTGTAATGGTTCGGTGGTTTGTACGTTACAGATTAGATTGTGCGTTGTTTGTCCATAGCAGAATTTTATTTTAAATGTGTATTGTGTATGCGGCGACGATATTTGTACGAGTAAATCGGGTTCAATCTGGTCAATCATACTAATATTATAAATCCGAAAAGTTTGTTGGTTTGTTCCTCTTTCACGCCGCAACGGAACAACGGATTGGATTGATTTTGGCATGGATATAGTTCAAGGGCCGGAAAGTGACATAAGCTACTTTTTATCCCGAAAAAATAATAGGTTCCTGTGGGATAGAACAAAAGTCAAAATACCGCGCGGGCGGAGCCGCGGGCAAAAGCTAGTATTAACATAAAACCAAGATGCAGTGTTCTTATTTTGAAGAGCGTTTTGGTGACAAAAACCATTAACTGGTCACCTAACAGAGAAGACTTGGGATTCAAAGCCACTTCAGGCTACTTTTACTTTACGACATGTGGAAAAACCATTGCGTACCTAGTAGGTAAAGTTTTCACTCCTTATAGATAAATTATCAAATAGGCGACACGATACTTGGAATGGTTGGCAACATTGTCCATATGAGTAACATACTAGAAGAGATACATCTTCACAGCAGAAAATTGCAGGCTGATAATGATCAAAACTTTTACGAACCTAGCAACTGCAAAAAAAAACTTTTTGTAAACTTTTGTTCTGGAATAGAACAAAATATCATTTCATAGCCAACATTACGTGTTTAATCAGAAAAACACACTGGTCTCATAATTTAACGGACAATACGCATGATGACTAAAAAAATATAATTAGTTCGTCAGTTACACCATCAAAAAATATTAGGCACGTATTTTTTTTTTTGCCAATCAAACAAAAATTGATGACGATATAGCCCGTCAAAGTTCTGCGTGACGTCACAAGTGCCATACAAATGTATAGACTTCTGTAAGAGGAGTGACGTCACGACCCCACTCCCAAACTTTGACAAGGTTTATCTTTGTCATTTCTTGTTTGATTAACAAAAGAAAAAACAGGACAAGTGCGAGTCAGGCTCGAACATCGAGGGATCCGTACAAACACATTGTTAAAATGATTAAAAACCTGTTTTAGGATGTGCTAATGTGGTTCTTTTATATGATACCTTACATGATACGATTTACTCACTTTGAATTTTGAACCAATATTTTGTGAATTTTGAGGCCCTATTTTTGTGATTTAAATAAAAATGTACAGTTTTCAGATTTATTCCTAAATATGTACTCTGAGACAATGCTTCTCGCCAAATTTCATAGTTCTATGTCAACGGGAAGTACCCTGTAGGTTTTGATTTTTATGAGTGTCGAAATATGCGGTTTTTACGACATAAACGGCTCTAACTTTTTTATACGATAATTGACAAGTTTTTCTTTTACACAACTGCAAGAGACCATATGACTATTAATTAATATGGGGATAATTAATTTTATTATTTCGATGAGTTTATGGTGATTTTTACTTTTATCTTCGAATATTATATTAATTATTAAACTCTATAGGGTCTTCTCGTCTTTTTAATAAATTTTAACTTTTTAAATAAAAAATTAAATTCTATAAATTATACGTATACAGTTTAAATTTCAACTCGATATCTTTACGCGTTCTCGAGATAAAGAGTCTTGACATACACACAGACAGACAGACGGACAACAAAGTGAGGTCCTATAAGGGTTCCGCATTTTCTGTTTGAGGTACGGAACCCTAAAAATAATGGTCCGATATTTTTTTGATAATCTAACTTGTGGACTAATTATAATAATGTTTATATTACCCACTCATCATGCTTATTGTCTTTATTGTCTTTATAGACTACAAATAAACAATTCAACTACATAAAAGGCATTTGACAAACTTATCCTAGAGTTAATAAGTTTTAATTTTGCATGGGATTTTTTTATTTCCTTTGGGGAGCCCTAAGTCAGGCAGTGGACATCTTACGGCTAATGGATGGATGAATAAATGATGATGAATTTTGTACAGCACTATTTGCTAACATAAAGTTGGTGCAGTTTCTATCCATAAGTAATTTTTTCCCGTTAATTATACTGAAAAACAAAATTTCCCAATTTGGTGATGATAAAATACCTACTTATATTAATTATTATTATCAATGTACATTAATTACTAACGAGGGAAATGCACTTGATATCAAAAATATTGTTGTTAATAATACAATACCACAAACTGCTCATTAAAATACCCACTTACAGATAACAGCAAAACCTAATATGTATGTATATAAATTTCCTGTTGATTGTTGAAAACGCTGACTCACATTTTTGTCTCGAAAATTATGTCAATTAAAATTAGGTATTTTTCGTCGAAAATGGCACAAATGACTTCAATTGTGTACAAAATTCGAACAGTTCGCTCATATCTATGTATATTGTATATCTACCATTTTAGACTATTATTGTTGTTTTTTCATAAGCGGCTCAACTGATTGCGATAAAATTTAAATAGGATCTACTAAAGAAAGAAGAACATACAAAGCAAAAAAAAACCGGACAAGTGCGAGTCAGGCTCGCACGTTGAGGGCTCCATACAAACACGTTTTTAAAATAATTAAAAACCTGTTTTAGCATGTGCTAATTAAGTTTTTTTATATGATATCTTACATGATACGATTTACTCACTTTGAATTTTGAACCAATATTTTGTGAATTTTTAGGCTCTATTTTTTGTGATTGAAATAAAAATGTACAGTTTTCAGATTTATTCATATATGTGTACTCTGAGACAATGCTTCTCGCCAAATTTCATAGTTCTATGTCAACGGAAAGTACCCTGTAGGTTTTCATTTTTGTGAGTGCAAAATATGCGGTTTTTTACGACATAAATGGCTCTTACTTTTTTAAACGACAACCTAGAAGTTTTTCTTTTGCACAACTGCAAGAGACTATAGATATACGTATATAGTTTAAATTTCAGCTCGACATCTTTTCACGTTCCCGAGATAAGGAGTCTTGACATACACACAGATGGACAGACAGACAGACGGACAACAAAGTGATCCTATAAGGGTTCCGTTTTTTCTGTTTGAGGTACGGAACCCTAAAAATCATCAAAATCGATTCATAAAATTGGCAGAACAATCGCGCAATATACCGACAACAACCATACAGTCGAATTGCGAAGGAATACCCTTTTTTAAGTCGGTTAAAAGGCTCATTGAATAATTAAATCACAAAATAGTTTTAGTGCTCAAATATTTTTTTTTACTAATGAACTTTATATATCCCATTAAGTAGGTATTCTTACATTTAAAGAAATACAATTAATTATTATTCTAGTATGTAGGTAACGTGTCATAAGTACCGACTTGGCACAATCGACCACTGAAAACAGGAAGCAAAAGCAGAGATTTTGCTGTTTGATTTCTGAAGACACTTAAATTTTTATCAATTTTCATAAAATTGCGGCCGAACTTCTGCATCAAAGTAAATTAAAATACACCGGTTGACAGCAGCTTGCATCCGACGCAATCCTGCAGTCTTGATGAGGTCAACTGTCCATCTCGTGGGTGGAAATCCTACGCTACTTGAGAACTTTTCAACCCCATCGGTCATCTCTCCTTCGTCCGGCCAACTGCCATTTCAACTTGCCAAAACGCTGAGCTACATTACGTCGGCGTCGGTCACTTTGGTTCTTCTCATTTCTAATTCGATAGCTCGTTGAGCTACTTGGAGCTTATTAAAAAGGCCCGCAGTAAAAAACCACGTTCACGACACGTCAAACTTGCGTCACATAACGTATAACCCTTTTTTGTGTTAGTGGCTAATAACTCAATATGAAGCTCTGAAGCCTATAACCGAAAGGTAGGTCTAAGTTCCGATAAAAAATCAATCAGAAAGGCACCGATTCGTAACTAGGTGAGCTTCGATCCTCTTCGATATCTCTCAATCAACTACCTCGTCTGTCAGACGCAGGCCGGGCTCTTTACAGAAATTTCTAGACCACGCTATATTATATTACTCTCGTACATTTTGTCGAAACGTTTGAAGGTTGTATCAAGTGTCTAAACTTTGGAGAACACTAACTTTTAAGTGGGACGAGAGCTATCAAATTCTAAGCAAGTTTAAGTTCTATAAGGGGATAGCACAATGCCTAATTTTAGCAAACTTTAGCTTTTGTGGACTTAAGAATTTGTATTATGTGTTTGTTTTACTGCAATCGAACATGTACAGTACAAACACATTTTGTAAAATAAACCATTAAGAGGATAGGATTTTAGATAGTGAATCGACCACTGTTTTCGAGTTTTCTGTAGAATATCGAGAGATTTTAGCATTTTAAGACGAGGCATCGGGCCGAGAGACATAAAAACGAGTACTTTTGAATGCGCAATGTGAGAGGACGAATGATATTGATTAAAAAATCATAGATAGGAAAAAATTTTGAAAAATTTAATTAACCGGACAAAATTTCGAAAAGTAAACGACTTTTTTTTAAAAAAAAATACTAATTTCTCACAAAAAAAAGTTTAATAATTCGAATGCTTACAATTATCAGCGACAACACCCCATTATTTTTTACGAATAAAATAGCTAAACCGCTTTTCTATTAAATGGATCGAGAAGTTATTTTTTTTAATGTGTACATTATGAGTAAATAATTAAAAACTCACTGCCGCCCGCCACTCTGGCGCGATCCCGTCGAGCGCGACCGCGTAAAATATATCCGAGTGAAAGGAGAATTTTCGAAACAATAGTTTATCAATGCGTCACCTTAACTGCATTTACACCTGTCACATTTGCAGATTTTTTTAAAAACATTATAATCACTCTGCAAGACACTAAGATAGAAATATCCTACATTGATGAGTAGTTTTACCTCATGTTGCCCTTAAACATATTGGTTATTTGAAAGCTTGCCGATGACTTGATTTTCTTGATCTATATCTTGTATTCTTCATGAGGTAACTTCCTAATTACTTCATCTCCCTTATGTGTTACTATTAAGCACAAGAATTTACACGATGTCGTTTTGTTATCTAGTTCTATTTATCATAATATCATTCTCGGATGTAACGCGCCGTAAGGTTTAATCCAAGTTAAGAATGCAAATTTAACATCCCTATTATCTGGCGAAAAGGTTTTTAAGAAAGACATAAATGGGGTAATTTGAGGATTTACAGTGTTTCTGTTCTGTCGTCTAATGACGCCGGGAATCGTCGAGCCGAGCATTTACTGAACGAATGTCCTCTGGCTTTTCTGTTTTTTCAAGTTACGCGTTCGGAAAGGTAATGGGTGACAGCGGGGACGATAACTGATAACTTCTGAGGAAAACGTTGCTTTGAATATTTAATGTAAAAAAAAGTAATTTAAGCAACCGTTTTAAAATTGTTCTTTTGTAAAAAAAGATAGCAGCAATTTGAAAGAGACTTTAGAAAACGAAATGTAGAGGCGACTCTTTTATCACTGAATGAAAAATATAGTAAAAATAGTCGTGGTGGTCAAGAGGTAGTGACACCCGCCTTACAATCGTGAGGTCGTGAGTTCAAATCCCCGGTCCCGTACTAATGAGTTCTTTGGAATTTATGTACGGAATTTCACACCACTGGCTTTTCGGTGAAGGAAAAAATCGTAAGGCAACCTGCATACGTCCGTAGAAGAAATTCGATGGCGTAGGTATGTGAATCCACCAACCCGCACTGGGCCAGCGTGGGGGATATGGCCCTATCACCCTTCGTGGGTAGGCCTACGTCCTGCAGTGGACTATTAAAAGGGCTGTTACAGTCCAGTACAGTACAAAATGAAAAATCCTTCGACGTAATAATTTCTTTCATAGGGATTTTTTTTATCGCAATAACTTTCATGTTAGTGCAAAGCGCTTTCAACCAGTCTTAACGTAAATCTAGAGGAGAAGCCTATGCCCAGTACAGCAGTGGGCTCATGGCTTATAATAACGATAGCATTCCATTTTTATTTGTAGTTAAGGCGGATAATACATTTTGATTCACATATTGTAGCAATTTCTTCAATCAGATACTTTTTTTAAAATCTTATATTTCTATTGAAAAGAGCAAATGCTAGACAGTTTTATTT
The DNA here is from genome assembly GCA_949316475.1 of Hypomecis punctinalis. Taxonomy (NCBI): domain Eukaryota; kingdom Metazoa; phylum Arthropoda; class Insecta; order Lepidoptera; family Geometridae; genus Hypomecis; species Hypomecis punctinalis. Next base: position 1,010,988 of record OX438802.1, on the reverse strand, counting down.
TCATTTTTTAAACCAGCTGGAAACGGAAGTGTATGCAATTTGCGGACGCCTCCCTGGAGCTATCGAGCGACATGACGCACCAACTTATTCCCAAAGTTGGCGGAATGGTGCAACTACGAATTCATAACTTTATTCAAACAAGTAGGCATATTTCATCTACTGCCATTTTATTGAAGGCGTAAATTATTGAAAGTATCGCCTTGTCTCATCATAATGAACACTTTGGGTATTAGAGGTTTTTCGCAATACATATACTGTTAAAATACTCGTCATTTATTTAGAAAAAAAAACTAGTTTCGTTGTGATATAAAGCTAGTAACAAAATTATCGCATAGTTATCACACATACCTACATCAATCTTAAGTAAAAAACACGTGATGAATATACATTCTACAGATGTGTATCAACTGATTTTCACGTAGCTTTTGGTTGATGCACTTTTGTACAAACAATCAACTACAAATACAAAATCGTTTATTTGTTCAATTAAGAAGCACAATTGCATACATGAATTATTGGTCTTAGCGAAGACCAATAATTATGCACAATTCACCCATGCACAATTGATTTCTTGGTTCCCTGCCCCTTTTGGCTAGGTCAATAACCTGTATTATAAGAGCCAGTACTTTCCTACCTACAATGACTGCTAACAAAAAAAATACTTATATCTAACTAGCTTTTACCCGCGGCTTCGCCCGCGGTATAATTTGATTTTGGCAACATAAGTTTATATCGATGCCTCCCAATTTTAGTAAAATATTATATTAAAAATATAAATTTACGCTGGCGCTTCTGTAATCTGACTTGTTTTGCCATTCACAGTATAAACCAAGTCAATCAGTTGCTTTGTTGCTGAGAAAAAGTTTTTGCCCTATCCTACGGGAACTATGACATTTTTCGAGATAAAAGGGAGTCGATGTCACTTTTCGTCTTTCAAACTATATTCGTGTACTTATATTCGTGCATTAAATCAAGTCAACCAGTTGCTTCGCTGCTGAAAAACAGTTTTTCTCCTTTTCTACGGAAACCAAGATTTTTTTAGATAGAAAGTAGTCTATGTCACTCTCCGTGTTTCAAACTATGTCCATGCTAAAAATCAAGTCAATCCGTTGTTCCGTTGCTGAGGAACAGTTTTCAGTTTACAGTTTTTGTCATATCCTACGGGAACCACTAAATTTTCCGGGATAAAAAGTAGTCTATGTCACATTTCGTCTTTCAAAATATGTCCATGCCAAAAATCAAGTCAATCCATTGCTTCGTGCTGAGAAACATTTATTGTCCTATCCTACGGGAACCATGAACTTTTCCAGGATAGTAAGTAATTTATGTCACTTATTGTCTCTCAAACTATGTCCATGCCAAAAATCAAGTCAATCCAATGCTCTGTTGCTGAGAAACCGTTTTTCTTCTATCCTACAGGAACCACATTTTTTTCAGGATAAAAAGTAGCCTATGTCACTATTCGTCTCTACAACTATGGCTATGCCAAAAATCAAGTCAATCCGTTGCTGAGAACAGTTTTTGTCCTATCCTGCAGGAACCTTGAATTTTTCTGGGATAAAAAGTAGCCTATGTCACTTTTCGTCATTCAAACTATGTCCATGACAAAAATCAAGTCAATCCGTTACTTCGTAGGTGAGCAAAAGATTTTCTCCTATCCTGCGGGAACTACGAACTTTTAGAGATACAAAGTAGCCCATGACCTTTCTCAGGCTCTAGAAGTCTAGACTATCTGTGTACCAAATCTCATTTAAATTGGTTTAATAGTTTTGGCGTGAAAGCGTGACAGAGAGACAGACAGAGATACTTTCGCATTTATAATATTAAATATATGTGTAATTGTGTATTTAAGTAAGGATTATTTTCCTCGCTAGAGAGCTCCGATAAACACGTCCGATCACTGCTAATCATAAAGTGCTATAGGGAGAATAGGCGCGCGCTGCCGGCCGGGCCGGTACCGCCGTACAGCTATGCCCCTGTACTTTAAATCTGTAATATCTTCGGAAATATTAATTTAAATTCATACTGATCTATATTGAATGGACAATGATTTAAGGTACTTAATTGGATAAGGATTAATGCTGTATTGCTTAAAACAACTTCCTAAATATGCAATTTTTTCCAGTAAAATGTAAAGGATAAAAACGGTTACTGTGGGTTATCCTTAAGAGATAGACATATACTGTTGGGGACTTTTTTGTTGACCTTTTTAAGTTGTACAATACCGTAGTACATTATTTTGATTTTTCTCTTGGGGTTCAGTCAGCATTTGAAATGTAAGCGCAAAAAAATGTGTTTATTTACGACATCACTTTAGAAACCTGTAAATTTATCAGTGTTTCTCTACAATATTATGCATGTATTATACATATAAACCTTCCTCTCAAAACACTCTATCTAATACTAAAAAGCGTTTCAAAATCCGTTTCCTAGTTTTGAAGATTTAAGCATACATAGGGACGGACAGACAGCGACAGCGACTTTGTTTTATACTATGTAGTGATAGTGATAGTACATTGTACACCGAAGGGAGAAAACGATCTATTTATGTTTGAGAGTATGTTTAAGCCCGACGCGCAGCGGAGAGCTTAATGGAAACTCAAGAACCGAAATAGAACTTTCTCCCGAGTGATACCCTTAAATATTATTTTATTTTTATTTTTAGTTGTTGTTACAGCGGCAACAGAATTACAACCTGGCGACAGACAGACAAACGGAAAGACGGACGGACAGCGGAGTCTCAGTAATAGGGTCCCGTTTTAACCCTTTGGGCAGGTACAAAACCCTAAATAAAACTGTTCTGGGTATGGATGTTGAATTTTCTTCGTTTGTATGTACGAGTGTTCGGTGTTCCAGGGCACATCTCGATGACGGCATCCTAGTTCAGCGGCTATGAGTGTAAATCGTTGTCCTGTCACCTATGTATAATATATAAAAATCTCGTGTTACAGTGTTTGTGAACTTCTTTTATTTCTTTATATTTACACTAGCTACCTGTCCCGGCTTCGTCCAGGTACGATTGTTATAGCTGCAAACCTATTCATTGAAATACTCTAAAAGATAGTGAAAACCGCATTCGAATCTCTTGTATACATAATTATATAGATTGGAAGCAATGACATTAGTTTTAACTGTCTTTGTTTGAAAGGATACACAGATGGGCAGACTGACATACAGAAATAGCGAATTTGCCTTATAATATGTAGTGATTAATCTGAGAACATATAATACTAGCTTTTGCCCGCGGCTCCGCTCGCTTGGTATTATGACTTTTGTGATATCCCACAGAAACATTTTATTTTTTCGGGATAAAAAGTAGCCCATGTCACTTTCCGGCCTTTGAATTATATCCATGCCAAAAATCAAGTCAATCCCTTGCTCCGTTGCTGCGTAAAAGAGGAACAAACCAACAACTTTTCGGATTTATAATATTAGTATGATATATCAAAAGTGATAGGGGTGGCAATTACTTATAGGGCAAAACGTCATTTACCGGGTAGGCTAGTTAGCTAATTTGGGCGCTAAAAGAGCATATCACAGAACATACATACATCCAAATCTCCATGATTATATTCACATTACACAGTGTAAACACATTTCAAAACTTACATTATTTTTTAAGTATCCGCACTAAATAGGAGAGTGGCTCCACCACGCGACTGCACGTATAAGTCGGTATTCCCACAGAGTTATCGTCCGTCTGGCGCTGGGATCCCCCGGGAGAGTATTTCTTGCGTCGTTATTATTCACAGCGCCGTACTAGTAAGAGCTACTCTATATGACTGCTTCAGTGGCCCAGTGATTAGTAACCCTGATTCCTGGATCAAAGAGGCGTGGGTTTGATTCCCACCAAGGCCAAGTATTTATGTGATGAACATAGGTAAGTATTTGGTCTTTTTCTGGGGGTTACTATCTATTTATGTATGTATTTAAAAATATATATGTGTAGTTTATCAGTCTCTGGCTACCATATTACAAGCTTTGCTTACTTTGGTGTCAGACACCTAGTACAGGAAAAAAATAATTTAACTTTACACAATTTTTTTTAAGGTTTTCGATCACTTAAAGTCCGATTACAGAGGCGCCATCGTAATTATAATAGCTAAATAATATAGTTCTGTTTCTTTTTCACTTTAGGCATTCGATAGAGAGAACGCTATTTACGTTGCTATTAAATTTACGCTGGCGCCTTTATAATCGGGCTTATGCTAAGCATAAAATCACAAAATGATGACAGATCCAGATGGAGCTTCAAGCGCCATCTTGAAAAAAGGTTTTTGGCCGATATATTGGAAACTATGATATGGATAATATTATGTCCCCTAATGTTGTTTTTAAACTATCGCGATTTGAACACATTTTTATAATATTCACGTCCTCTGTACTATGTCCCCTAATATTCATTTATTTATATAATACTGCCTTCAAGGGATTGAACTTTTATTTTAATACTGCTTAGGGTAAAAATATATATAAACATTATTAATTATTAATTACTATTTAAAATTGCATGATCACGTTGGATGCAATGATCTGTTTTCTTTGGAAATCTAGAGTTATCTGTGGATGAGACGGCTAATTACTGGGTATGTTTTCTAAACTGTTTATGTAATAGCATTTTCTTAATTGTTTTATGAAACAGTTTTCCGTTTTAATTATTTGGCAATATATATTAAATACACCGCTTGCAACCGGTCTATGGTTTTAAATATATATATATATATATATATATATATATATATATATATATATATATATATATATATATTTGCATCGCGGAGTTGATATTACGTCCTACATGGCGGTTTTTACCGATGATGTTGCGTCCGACTGACTTGTTGCATCCTGTATATGGACGCAAGATTGAACATCTCTCAAATTCAGCCAGAAGTAGTGCAAAGGTTAGTACAATAGCTGGGTGAAATATTGGCATGGACGTTGTTTTGTCACCGGAGTGTTTTTCGGCGTATTTCTTAGTTCCGCTGTTTGGCGCGCGAATTTTGGAGGGCGCTCCGGTGCGCCGTATATCTGTGGCGTATATTCGATATTTTGTTTACGTATAACACACCGATAATGTGGCTTCTGTATATAATAAAAGTTTTTATCAATTCTAATCTGTGATTTTATTGCGTCACACAAAGCGACTTCGCCCCAGAGGAAACGTCGGGGTGACAGAGGTGAGGGGGTGGAGTTCGCACGTTTTGGTTTGCAAGCGGCATGTTTTTGGTTATATATCTATTATTAGACGGCCAGCGCGGACGTAATGATGCTTCTGGTATAAATATTGTATACTGGAAGTAAAATAACAGGCACCATGAAAAGAAACTTTCTTTTTGTGATAAACATTTAAAAAATTGACGCGTTCGCAGGATTTGAACCTACATCCTCAGGGATTCCGGCCCAGATGCTTTGGCCAAAAATAATTTCATTTGATTAAGCAATGCGTTATTTCTCTTTAATGGTAAGAAGTTCTAATATTTCACATTAAGTGACTGACTGGTTTAAAGCAGTTCTCACAAATGGCGCTTCAAACAATGTAGTAATTGGTAAAAATGATAAACACTTTCACTAATTTTGGCGCCTTCGCAGAGAGCGTTTTAGCTTAATTGGCCAAAGCATCTGGGCTGGAATCCCAGAGGATGCAGGTTCAAATCCTGCGAACGCGCCAATTTTTGAAATGTTTATCACAAAAAGAAAGTTTCTATACACCTAGTGTGTGAAGCACGATAAAAATAATTTCAATTGATTAAGCAATGGTAATTTCTCGTTAATGGTAAGAAGTTCTCATGATTTCACATTAAGTAACTGACTGGTTTAAAGCAGTTCTCACAAATGGCGCTTCCAACAATGTAGTAGTTGGTAATAACGATAAACACTTTCACTGATTTTGGCGCCTTCGCAGAGAGCGTTTTAGCTTAATTGGCCAAAGCATCTGGGCCGGAATCCCAGAGGATGCAGGTTCAAATCCTGCGAACGCGTCAATTTTTGAAATGTTTATCAAAAAAAGAAAGTTTCTATACACCTAGTGTGTGAAGCACGATAAGAATAATTTCATTTGATTAAGCAATGCGTCATTTCTCGTTAATGGTAAGAAGTTCTCATAATTTCACATTAAGTGACTGACTGGTTTAAAGCAGTTCTCACAAATAGCGCTTCCAACAATGTAGTAGTTAAGACTAAGTTTAGACCGCGAATTGGGACCAATGTATTTAAATATCTATACTTACTAATATTCTAGAGACGAAATATTTAATCATTGGTTTATTACTATTTAACTTACAAGACTACTGAACAAATTCAAATAATTCTTTCACCATTAGAAAACCACGGTAATGAGAAGTGAAATAGTCTATACAAGTGTCTCGAAACTCAACGTCAAGTGATTCCGGGTGATGGGCTGGGCTGTACAGTGTTCTGAAAAAAATTAAAAAAATCTCGACTTGGTGACTTTGTTCATTCATAATACATGAATGAACGAAATAAATAATAATGAATGAAAATCGACACCCTTGACAAGATTTTTGGTCACTGTGATGACATCCTTCCAGATTTTGCAATGTTTTTTTTAATATTATCCTTATATACCACTTTATATTATTTCCTTTTTATATTATATACTGCTGTCACAAAATATAGAGTAGGTATAAAGTGTAAATTTTGAGAAAAAAATTGTTTCATAAAGTCTTAGCCAAAAAACTGTAGGTAAATGCTAACTTTATAGCTTTACTTATTTTCCTTTTTCATGCAATAAATTATTAAAATATTTTTTTGTAAGAAAAGTACCATAATATTATGTCGTACCACTACAAATTCTTGATTAGATGGGTTAATTTATTTAATAACTTACCTAAAGTAGTTTAGTACATTTTTTTGAGAAAATGAATGTCTAATTTAACATAGTAGGTATGTACTGTTTTTGGTAATATTATATGAAACTGTTTTTTATTCTCAAAATTTACGTTATACAAAACACTTACACTAAGAAATAAACCTGGTAAGTAATTGTCTTTCTAAATTTGTCGTTTAGTCTTAGCTCTCTATCAATATCATTTATTTCTGTCATTCTTGCCGGGTGGTTACATGAAACCTAGTCATTTATTTTAACATAGTCGTAGTATTTTATTTATAATTTTCTGAAGTCAGAAAACTGGTAGGTATAGTTTGTAATTCAGGTACCTATCCTGATAAACACGCTAAAACTCTCGAAGAGGGGCGGGACTCGACCAAAGTGGACGACTCGGACACTTTTGGATGTTTATAATGATATCTTATTTAACAACTCATCTAATCTTCAAGACCAGATTCTTTGTATTTTTCGACTAAATGTGCCAAAGACAGTAGCTTGTGACTGATTTAATTTAAGCATAATCTCACCATATACATTATTTTGTAACGTTTTAGTTTTTATTACATTTTATTTTGTTTTTATATTGGTTTGTTTCCAAAGTGATTTGAATATAATTATATTGTCATTTAATTTAAGTAATTAATATTGTGGAAACTTTCTTTTTGTGATAAACATTTCAGAAATTGACGCATTCGCAGGATTTGAACCTGCATCCTCTGGGATTCCGGCCCAGATGCTTTGGCCAACTAAGCTAAAACGCTCTCTGCAAAGGCGCCAAATTAGTGAAAGTGTTTATCATATTTACCAACTACTACATTGTTGGACGCGCCATTTGTGAGAACTGCTTTAAACCTGTCAATCACTTCATGTGAAATTATTAGAACTTTTTTATTTTATTTTATTTTATTGGCACACAAAACAAAATACAGTTACAAAAAATATAAAATTAATATTACATAAGTTTAGATCTAAACTATATTTCTAAATATGTGTACACAACATGATTAGACTTATAAAAGCAGAAATTTATACAAAATTAAATTTAAATTAACTTAAGTATCTATATAACATCCTGTGAAATAAATTATATGTATTACTTGTCACTGTTATTATATGCCGTGAAAACAATATTTCTGACGTTTGTTTTGAATTTACTTAGCTTTTGATCAAACACGTCAATAGACGCGTGATGTTTTTTCAAGATCTCATTGTATTGGCGACACATTCTTACTATAGGATTATAGAACGAGGTATTATTTTTATATACTTGTAGTATAAACGTTTTGGAAAAGCTATCGCGAGTTCTAGGTTTAGTGTTTATGTTTATATTTGAAAGAAGTGAAGGAGAATCGATCTGGGAATGTAATATTTTGAATAAGCAAACTAAATCAGCACTTGACCGTCTGGATTCAAGGGTTTGTAATTTATATTTGACTAATCTATCCGAGTATGAACGAAGCTTACGTTTAAGGCTATAGCATAGCATCTATATCTATAGCATAGTATATTTAGACATTTTCTTTGTACGCGTTCGATACGTTTTATATGTACATCATAGAAGGGAAACCAAATGACAGAATTATATATTCGAGTATGCTACGGGTCATTGTGAAGTATAGATTTAAAAAACTATGAGGGGTTTTGAATTGTTTAGTGATTCGTGATATGAAACCCAAGATTTTGTTACTTTTGTTTATGATATAGTCATAGTGGTCTCGAAACGTAAATTTCTCATCGAGTACAACCACAAGGTCCCTAATCATCGCTTTTCTTTCTAGACTGTGATCATTGATTCTGTAGCCATAAACTATTTTGTTAATTTTTTTAGTAAATGTTATAACAAAGCACTTTTTAACGTTCAAAGACATGATTTTCTTGACACCATTTGGTAATGATACCCAAATCAGTTTGTAGAGCTTCAGAGTCAGATTTATTGCGAACTTCAGCGAACAATTTTAGATCGTCAGCGTACAAAAGATATGAGTGATTTAGCTTGTCTATAAGATCGTTGATGAAAGCAATGAAAAGCAATGGACCAAGATGAGAGCCTTGGGGGACTCCAGAAGTGATTTCAACAGGCGATGATAGGAAACCTTTGATTGTGACCAGTTGGGTACGTCTTGAGACATATGACTCTAACCATCTTAATAAGTTGCCATGAACTCCATACTCAGATGCTATTCTGTGAATTAAGATTCTGTGCGACACTTTATCAAAAGCTTTTGAAAAATCTGTATATACGCTATCAACCTGAGTGTTCTTGGCAAAGGCACAACATATATAGTTTTTGAATTCAAGCAAATTCGAAGTGGTGGATCGATTTCGAACGAATCCATGTTGTTTAGGGGATATAAGTGGATATATATGGTGATATAGAGTGTCATACACTATCGACTCAAATACCTTTGCTAAACAAGACAATATACTTATTGGTCGATAGTTGTTACAACAAGATCTATCGCCAGACTTAAAAACAGGCACAATATGAGCTGTCTTCCATACGGTTGGAAAAATTCCTGTGTGAAACGATGAATTAAATAAAATGCAAAGTGGTACCGATACCTCCTTTGAACACTTTTTAACTACTAATGGAGGTATCCCATCTGGACCAGCTCCCTTGTTAACGTCTAGTTTGGCAATTTTAGAGAGAATAAATTCTTGCGTAATTACTAAGTTATTAAGGATATTTGTCGTTTTGTCGTTTGTGTTTTGTTGTCAGTACTTCTCGCACTCGAAGAAGTAGGCGGTTCGAAGACTGAGCTGAAATAGTTAGAAAAAAGCTCACATATTTCCTGTTGATCCGATGACATTCGATCCCCACTTTTCATAGTGTGATGTATTGAAGGTGATCCCTTTTTACTATTGACATAACTCCAAAAATGTTTCATGTTGTTTTTTTCTAAAGAAGACTCTACTGAATCAATATATGCATTATAATCTCGCTCTATCAGTTTCTTACCTCTCTGACGCAACATCGAAAAAGTATCGTAATCTTGCGGGTTTTTAAATTTTTGGTAACGACGGTGAAATTTTAATTTTTCTTTAAGAGTATTAATTAGGGAGAACGAAAACCAAGAAGGATATTTTTGAGAGTTAGCTTTAGCTAAAGGAGTGTGCTTAACGAGTATACCATTAAATTCTTCATAAAATTTCTCAGCTAATTCATCAACATTTGGTGAGACGAGAATTTCAGACCAGTTAACCATGGAAAGGTCTTCATTAATACTGGAATAGTCGCTCTTTCTAAAATTTAGACGCTTTGTGTTGTTAGGCTTAAATATTTTTGTGAGACCTTTCATAGTTTCCAATTCAATAAGTAAGGCGGGGTGATATCGGTCTTGTTTGCTGATAGGCTCAGCGCCATGTACCTCTACTGTAAACAGGGTTGAAAGAACCAGATCCAAATATTTGCCATATCCATTTGGTATGTTATTATGTTGGTTTAACTTGCATAAAGTAATATGTTCTAAGAGAAGGTCCGCTTTTAGGCCGTGGGGATTACTAGGAACCATAATGTGTGGATTAACAGATTTTGTCCAGTTAATGTGAGTAAGAAGAACTTCTTATCATTAACGAGAAATAACGCATTGCTTAATCAATGAAATTATTTTTATCGTGCTTCACACACTAGGTGTATAGAAACTTTCTTTTTGTGATAAACATTTCAAAAATTGACGCGTTCGCAGGATTTGAACCTGCATCCTCTGGAATTCCGGCCCAGGTGCTTTGGCCAACTAAGCTAAAACGCTCTCTGCGAAGGCGCCGAATAAGTGAAAGTGTTTATCATATTTACCAACTACTACATTGTTGGAAGCGCCATTTGTGAGAACTGCTTTAAACCAGTCAATCATTTAATGTGAAATTATTAGAACTTCTTACCATTAACGAGAAATGACGCATAGCTTAATCAATGAAATTATTTTTATCGTGCTTCACACACTAGGTGTATAGAAACTTTCTTTTTGTACATTTCAAAACTAATTTCATTGATTAAGTATGATGATTGATTGATTAAATATATAATTAATAATTTCTAAATGTGGGAGCATTTTATTTATGTGAGCGGGTTTCATAAACCTAAATATAATATCCTTAGTATTCTTCAATTAGGCTAGCGGAGTTAGCTAATTATAATTTAAAATTTAATTAATCTATGTATTATAGGAATAACTTGTTTTTAATATCTATTATGTAATCCAAGTGATTTAAATAGGTATTTTAATCGACTTCATAAAAAGAGATGATTGTCTATTCATACATAGGAAATTGACTAAGGAGATTAGTAAGGCGAGTGTGAGTGGTCAAGCCGGAAGGGGTCGGCCAAGGCGTACATTTAAGGAACAAATTGTCGTTGTTCTGCGTAAAGGCCGGGTTAAAAGCATCCGCAACCGACGAGCATGTATGAAGAATGTGATGAAAGTTGATGAAGCAAGAGAAGTATGTCAGGATCGTAGCAAGTGTCCCCCGTTGGGGTAGACATAGACCACGTCACGCAATGAATTTATTGGGATCTATTATATAATTAGCTATGTAAGTATGTATGTATCGATATAACATATATATATATATATATATATATATAGGGGGAGGCCTATGTCCAGAAGTGGACCTCTTATGGCTGAAACGATGATATTTTATAATGGCTCTAAGTAAGTTTTATAGTAAACATGAATTAAAATACAACTGAAACGATTTAAATAACAATATACCTTTTAACTATTTTCCTTTCTAACTTTTTTTTAGCTGAAAGGAACTCAGAAATGTGTACAATTTAGCAAACTTATACGAAAGTTGAATTAAAATGGCATCTTTGAGATGAAATTTGGGTTTTTTTTAAATAACACGGTATTTTTTTACGTTTCTTGGTGATCGGGGTGAATCCCCTAGCAATATTTTTTTTACCAAAGCAATTTAGGTGTTATAGGTATCTCGGAGCGAGTGATCATCGACTAATTGGGTCCAACTTTGATATGAAATTACCACTAATGAGATGTATTTACTAGTATTTCTATTCTTAATTTCAGCTGAAAAGTTTTATTATCAATATCATTAATTGCCGTCAGGCATCTTTCCAATAGTGCTATCCTTGAATCATACATGATGTAATTGGGGATAAATCTACAAAAAAGAGTATAGGGTAAAACTATACAATACGCCCCACTTTTTTTTAAATATCGATAAAAACATTATTTTTAAAGCATTTGCTTAATTTTGTGGCGTTAAATTAAAAAGCAATAATTTATGAATGATTTGACATTATTATTTGTCGTTTTTGAATGATCAGTTAAATACAATGATGGTATTTTTAAAACCTTAAGTGGGGCGTTTTGTATTGTCATTGCTTGACAAGATGCCTCACTTGTATTACAAAATGCCTCAGTGTAAATAACAAACAAATCATGAATAATAAAATATTTTATTGTTTATTCATATATTTTTACTTTATAGTTTAGGTAAATATCAACTTTATAATTTATTATGGATCTCTTATAATTATATTATTAAAATTTCAGAAGTTATTCTAATAGAGAACAACTTTCAAATCACACATTTTAAACTTATCTTATTCTATAATTCTACCCTATTTATTCTTTCTAATTTCTTCACTTCTAGCCTTTTTTTCACAGCTATTACATAGGTAGCGGTTTATACATTTTACAGAAATTGTTCAGGATCAACACTCTTAGTGTTTTCTTTAAATTCATTGCGGGTAGCTTTGACACAGGATAGATTTTGGCCAAAACTTTTGATGGTTTCTGTTCAGGGGTCTTAGAAGTGGATGGCTGTGTGCATATTATTTTAGGTGTTGCTTGCGATGGCTGTGCCGGAAGTACCAATGGCTGTTCTGATGATTTTTCCAAAGTATCTATCAATGATTGCTGTGGTGGTAACCACAGCAATCACATCTTGTTGCCTCAATTATTTTTTAACGTGTTTAAAGGTCTATTAAAATAGGAGCTCCCGTTTTGTTCATTTGCTATGAGTCTGATAGCTCCCACATTTTGTTTATCCGAAAAAAGTAAGAAATTTGTAATATTTTTAGAAATTAATAATATTGAGCCGTATTACCCCTTGATAATTGGGGCATCTTGCAAATACCTAACTACAAAATGCTCCACCTCAAAAGCCGGCGCCGTCAAACGTTAATAATAGTGAATAATACGCCAAATCGTAGGTTATTTATCAACGATTTCGTATATTTCACTGTAATTAAGAAAATAAAAGCAGCACATTAGATTGGAAAAGAAGGATGCGCGAGCCCATTCATACCAGGACCTATATACGAACAGACTAATTTTTCCTCACTTATTTTCTAAGAATGATATGTTCACCAATGTGATTTATGACGCTTCTAAAACTGTTCAAATATGTACAATTTGGCTAAAATTGAATATAAAATAACAAAAAACAAAAAACAATTTTCAAGCTATAAGTACCTATTTATAGACATGTATACACACTAAAGATTATGGATTGCCAGGTTTGTTATGTTCAGAGTGCTAAAATGGTGCTCGATTTTCTGGTTTAAGATATTTATTTCCCATAAAAGAACACAAATGCATTCACTTACAATGAGAACTTAATATATTCTTAATGTCTAGGTAAGTATAAACGCAGCGTGCAAACGATACAATATACGATAAGGTAGATACTTAAATACATTGTGGTACATTACACAAGTAAAACAATCAAATTAACCGCGGAATCAAAAATATAGTTGATTATCAACATAGCGACAGATTATAAACATATCTGTGTAGTACGTTTAAAAAAATAGTTTAAGGAATATACAACTATGTAACTAAAAAGATAATAGGTATATAAATTGCATATTATATAATGAAACTGTTGTGTAATATACAATACTTAGGCTATTTTAATAATTATATATACATGTGTTAGCTAGGTCCAAATACATGTTACTATTCAGGTATTTTCAGTACTTATGTTTGCGTTCGTAAGATAAATAGGTATATTTTAATAAGGTAAGCAGATAAGGTAAGTAATAGTTATGGTTTGTTTTGTTTGAGTGCCTATGCAAGTGATGTACCTGTCTCATGATTAGATATAGCACAACACATTATTTACACTTTGAAACAAAATTCTTAATTCAATCAAGATATCAGATAATTTTTGCATACGCAGATATAAGTTTAATAATTTCGTACATCGTTTCAATTAGGTAACAATAATAATTTATACCTAATTTCAATTTGGTAATGTATATGCTCGTGAAATAAAGAAGGGTATGAATACATAGAAAACCTATTGTTCCCGCGGCCAAAATATTTTGAATCCAAATCTATAATAATTGTAAGTAAGTAGGTATTTGTTAGATTTTGATGTCGGTAGTTGTGTCTATTGGTTAAACAAAGTAGGTATAAAATATAATACATAAATAATACTGACTACAAAATCGCTATCAATTAATTGTTAACAGAAGTAAACAACATTGACAAGAAAAGTAGGTATTAGTTAGTTTTCACTTGAATAATGGTGGGGATTCCTTTGATGTATTTAATAGTTCAATCTCGTTCTCCATTTTTAAATCTATTATTCAATTCTTCTCGTAGATTTAGCATCACATTCTTCTGGTGTGGAGTTTGATCAGAAAAGAGTTTTACATTAGGAAACTTCTTTGAGACATTGCAATTTCGTAGTATGGATTTTGCTGTTTCTGCCGAGGCAAAACATATTTTAATCGGTCGTGGTTTGTTAATTTTCAATGTTCCGATTCGTTGGTATTTTACAGGTTCTTCCGCAGATGGGTTTATAAACTTAATTATTTTATTGATTTGTTGTTTTTCGTACTCTAATTTCTCAGCAATGTTTTTCGTTGTAGATTCAGTTACTCCGCAAATTACTACATTTTTCTGTCTGGTAGTACGTTCTTGCAATTCGGTAATTATATTTTCATAAGTTCGGCTCGATGTCATGGAGGTAATGTTAGATGTTGTTATTTTTTTGAAATCAATACTATTCCTTAGTTTTGTAATTTGTTTTTCCAAATCTTCATTAAAGGCTTTCATATTATTTAGCTCCAGTCGTACTCTTTTGTTATCTTCGGTAAGATGATCTACGGTGGTTTTTAATTTAGATACTTGTCCTGTTAGTACAGATATTTCTTGAGATATTTGATCTAACTTTTTAGCTTGATTTTGCGCCATGTTTGTTAGTAAAATTATTATCTTGTTTTCAAATTGGTCGAATTTACTGGAAAGATCATCTCGATTTTAAAAACTTGATGTCATGTATTTTTAGTCAATATTGTCTCAATGATATTTATATTGATTTTTAAAACAGTGCATGTCATCTTGTCTGTATTATCAGATTACTTTTTGGAGTTCATCGATTTATAAGACTTTGTCACGTCAAAAAAATCAATGTCTAGGACTGATATAAAAAATGGAATGATAAAGAAAATTCGGTATTCATCCATTTCATTAGCAAAAGTACAAGAACCGCAACTATAAGTTAAGAATATAAGTAAAGCAGCTATTCGAACCTCGGCTGCAGCCTGCGGATGCAGGTTGCGAATGGAGGTAGCACACACATGAGCCGCTGCTTGTATCCGCAGTCGGGAATGATTCCGATGCTGGTTGCCTACGTCATACATCGCAGGTACGTTGGACTTGTTTAAACAGGCTAACAACACTTGCAGCCGAGGCTCGGTAGCACATGCTGCCGCAGCCGTGTTCGGAATCTTTTTGTAGAAATTCATACAACTACGTAGATAACCAGCGCCCTTAGTCCAGGTTTTGTGTTGTTTACTTAAACTTTTGCGTTCGCGTGTGGCTCCATACATTTTGGTTAGTTCTTCATCGTTTCGGCCAGGGGCGCTGTACAAAAATGTATAGGGCAATATCGAACAGATGTAATTTCAATTTATGTGTAAACCTGGACTAACGCCTCAGTTGTGTAGCCACAGTGCAGCTGCTGCAAGTGTAGTAAAGCAAGTGAAAGATTCGAATAGCACCCTTAAGGATTATTACGAGTAATATTAAAATTGCCACGAATTTCTCGGATAACTTCAACTACTGCTTTTTGTTTTTAGTAGTAAAGTATATGATAAAAAGAACATATAAAAATAATAAGAATATTCTTTCTTTTTGATAATCTTTTAGTATACAAAAATGTATGTTTTTATAAAAATGTATAATAACACCTCAGTTTGTAAACATTACGGGCTAAAACGACTTAACGCAGGATTATGTGCCAATAGTTAAAAAAAAAAATAATTATTACATCAACACGTCAACATTTCCAAAATTGCTAAGTCTGGATACCGGAACGAAGTCTGGCAACACTAAATACGTCATCTGATTGACTGAATTCGACATTTCCTTTTTTTTTGACAGCAACAGTAATAAAAGATTGTTTTTTTTTTTTTCAAATAATCCGCCCATTTTTGGACACTAAAGCCTTTAAGACCATACCGCCACTTCTTATGTATGTAATCCGTAATGTAAAAACAATAAAAAAATCAATGTAATTTTTCTGGTGGGTTAATTTTAATTTTAATTAGTGATATGAAAACAGCAAAAAATCCCTATATTTTTGAAGCACATATCATTTTTAGAAAATATGTTTGGTTTTTTACTAACAAAAAAAAAAAAAAAAATATTGACAGGTTAATTCCGTGCATCCTTCTACTCGTCACAATATGGTTGAAGGACAAATTTACTGATTTTATCGCTATTTCAAAAATAAATGCAAAAATTACGTACTCTTGTCAGAAAAGTTGAACAAGTGCTGGCGGCCATGCATGTGTGCCTTTGCGTGTCGCCTATCTGCATTTGTCTGAGTGTGAGAGCGGTGGGGCGTCTTGTCTGCTGGGGCGTATTGTATAGTTTTACCCTACCTATTACTTTAAACAACCAAACAATATTCAATCTTCTATTATATAAAAGGCTTCCCTGAGTGACTGACTGACAGACAGCCTACAGCCCAAACCGCTTAAGATATGAGCTTGAAATTTGGAATATAGGTACATTGAACGACGTAATGGAGCACTAAGGACGAAAATTTTGAACTTTCGACCTCTAAAGGGGTAAAACGGGCCCTTTTCGTTTGTATGTAACTTTTTATTCCCTGTACCGATTGACTTAAAACTTTGTATACATGCTTTTCAAACAAAATAAAAGTTACGTTTTTTCCTTTTTTTCCGAATTTTCCTCATCTAAGGGGTCAAATAAGGTCCCAAAGTTGGTGAAAAAATCGTCAATTACATCGAACCAGCTGAACGGTTATGGTTGAAAATTGGTATGAAGGAAGCACACAGCATGTTTTAATACAGGAACTAATAAAATCCAGGAAAATCTATAAGGTTCCTTAGGGATACGCAAAATTAATAATTTTAGGCTACAGCCCAAACCGCTGAAGATATGAGCTTGAAATTTGGGATATAGGTACATTGAACGACGTAATGGAGCACTAAGGACAAAAATTTTGAACTTTCGACCTCTAAGGGGGTAAAATGGGCCCTTTTCGTTTGTATGTAACTTTTTATTCCCTGTACCGATTGACTTGAAACTTTGTATACATGCTTTCCAAACTAAATAAAAGTCACGTTTATTCCTGTTTTTCCGAATTTTCCTCATCTAAGGGGTCAAATAAGGTCCCAAAGTTGGTGAAAAAAGCGTCAATTACATCGAACCAGCTGAACGGTTATGGTTGAAAATTGGTATGAAGGAAGAACTCAGCATGTTTTAATAGAGTAACTAATAAAATCCAGGAAAATCTATAAGGTTCCTTAGGGATACGCAAAATTAATAAGTTTAGGCTACAGCCCAAACCGCTGAAGATATGAGCTTTAAATTTGGGATATAGGTACATTGAACGACGTAATGGAGGACTAAGGACAAAAATTTTAAACTTTCGACCTCTAAGGGGGTAAAATGGGCCCTTTTCGTTTGTATGTAACTTTTTATTCCCTGTACCGATTGACTTGAAACTTTGTATACATGCTTTCCAAACTAAATAAAAGTCACGTTTATTCCTGTTTTCCGAATTTTCCTCATCTAAGGGGTCAAATAAGGTCCCAAAGTTGGTGAAAAAAGCGTCAATTACATCGAACCAGCTGAACGGTTATGGTTGAAAATTGGTATGAAGGAAGCACACAGCATGTTTTAATACAGGAACTAATAAAATCCAGGAAAATCTATAAGGTTCCTTAGGGATACGCAAAATTCATAAGTTTAGGCTACAGCCCAAACCGCTGAAAATATGAGCTTGAAATTTGGGATATAGGTACATTGAACGACGTAATGGAGCACTAAGGACGAAAATTTTGAACTTTCGACCTCTAAAGGGGTAAAACGGGCCCTTTTCGTTTGTATGTAACTTTTTATTCCCTGTACCGATTGACTTGAAACTTTGTATACATGCTTTCCAAACAAAATAAAAGTCACGTTTTTTCCTGTTTTTCCGAATTTTCTTCATCTAAGGGGTCAAATAAGGTCCCAAAGTTGGTGAAAAAAGCGTTAATTACATCGAACCAGCTGAACGGTTATGGTTGAAAATTGGTATGAAGGAAGCACACAGCATGTTTTAATACAGAAACTAATAAAATCCAGGAAAATCTATAAGGTTCCTTAGGGATACGCAAAATTAATAAGTTTAGGCTACAGCCCAAACCGCTATAGATACGAGCTTGAAATTTGGATTATACGTACATCGTACGACATAATGAAGCACTAAGGATGAAAAACGTACCCAACTCTAACTTACGGGGTAAAACGGGCCCTTTTTGTTTGCATGTAACTTCTTATTCCCTGTACCGATTGACATGAAACTTTGTATAGATGCTTTTGAGACTAAATAAAAAATATGGCTGTACCTGTTTTCTAAATTTTCCTTAAAATAATCCTTAGGGGTCAGATACGTCCCAAAACTTCAATGCGCTTTTTTAAATAATGTAGTATCTAGGATTATGATAATGATAGTTTATCTTTAAATGGGGCAAAATGGGTCCCCAAAAGTTTACGATTTTTTTTTATTTTGTGAGCCAATAGACTTAAGCTTAGCGCACATATGGATCAATATAGGTATTTTACTATGGGATCAACCCTGACAAGCGAAAATTACCGACGACGACATTTTCCATACATTTTGTCGCGGGTCAATGAACTTTTTGTGTTGAACAGCTGATTTTATTCACGTGCTTTTGGGGTTGGTACCATTGTAAAAGTTAATCAAATTATGAGTATAATAGCATCCTAGACCATGCCTGACTAGAATTACGACTTGTGTGCCATTTTTTCATTTGCCTGGAAAATTAAATTTCTAATGACTTAATGAAACCTGTCGAATACCTGTACCGGCCTTAATTAATAGCGCACTACTGAAAATAGGTACTACGGATAGCACTACGGATAATAGAAACAGATGGGTCTTAAGATGAACATGGACAAGACGAAAGTCATGTGTAATTCCCATGTTTTACCTACCCCGATTGCTGTTGGAAACTCGGTTCTTGAAGTCGTTGACTCGTACGTCTACCTAGGACAAGTAGTCCAGTTAGGTAGGTCCGACTTCAACAAAGAGGCCAATCGACGAATTCAACTCGGCTGGGCAGCGTTCGGAAAAGTGCGTAGTGTCTTCTCGTCCGACATACCTCAGTGCCTCAAGTCGAAAGTTTTCGACCAGTGTGTGTTGCCAGTGATGACTTATGGCACAGAAACGTGGTCTCTCACTATGGGCCTTATTAGTAAGCTCCAAGTAGCCCAACGAGCTATGGAGAGGGCTATGCTTGGAGTCTCTCTGCGAGATCGAATCATTAATGAGGAGATCCGTAGAAGAACCAAAGTTACCGACATAGCCCAACGGATTGGCAAGTTGAAATGGCAATGGGCAGGGCACATAGCGCGGAGGGCTGATGACCGTTGGGGTCGAAAAGTTCTCGAGTGGAGACCATGTACCGGCAAGCGCAGCGTAGGACGTCCACCCACAAGGTGGACGGATAACCTCATTAAGACCGCAGGATCGCGCTGGATACAAGCCGCTTCCAACCGGTCTTATTGGAGATCCATAGGGAAGGCCTATGTCCAGCAGTGGACGTCCTGCGGCTGATGGATGACTGAAAATAGGCCTATCCGCGAAGGGTAATTGGGCCATATCCATCACGCCGGCCAAGCATGGGTTGCTGAATTCACATAGGACATTGATTTTTTCTACGTACGTACAGGTTGCCTCAATGTTTTCCAGCAAAGAAAAGTGAAATTTCTTACATAGTTACTTATACAATTATTATTATTGGCTCCCTCGGTGGCTCAGTGGTTGACTCTGACTCCTGGGTCAAAGAGGCGTGGGTTTGATTCCCATAGGGCAAATATTTATGTGATGTTCATATGTGTTTGCTCTGTGTCTGAGTGTTATTAATGTATTTTTATTTATTTATTTAATACTTTATTGCACACTATTTGTACAAAAGGAGGACTTAACGCTAAACAGCATTATCTGCCAGTCAACCTACATGTATAAATAAATAAATAAATATATCTACATTGTACACAGAAACACAGTACAGAAACTATACAATATGCTGTACAATGGCGGCCTTATCGCCTTTGGCGGTTTCTACCAGGCAACCTTTGGATGGACTGGAATTATTCTAAAAATAGGAGTATGGTCGGTGGTGTATACAATACAGTACATACATTGAAATACATGTATATGTAGTATATCAGTCTCTGCCAGCCAAATCACAAACTTTGCTTAGTTTGGGATCAGAGACCGTGTGTGAGATGTCCTCCAATATTTATTTTATATATTTATTTATTATTGAGTTAATTTCAGAAATTCGGCAATTTATCATCCAAAAATTCACGTATGTACTCTGTAATAAGCTTTAGATACAAGTAAATTAAATAACCAAATACTGAGACAATTCAGGCTAAACCGTAGGCATTATTTTGCAAGTAATACAATAATAGGTTCAGTTATGAAGACGCCATAGTAAATATAATAACAACATAAAAAGTGTTCTCTCTATCGAATGCTTAAAGTGAAAATAAAACAGATATAATTATGATAATTAGCTATTATAATTACGATGGCGCCTTCATAATCGAGCCTAATGCGGGCTTAACCACGAGCTACTATTATTTTAAGTAAGTGCCAAGAAAACGCGGGCCTAACTGTGGGTTTTTATCATTTTAAGCAGTTACGAAAATAACGCGGGCCAGACCGTGGGCTATTATCATTACAAGCAATACAAAAACGCAGGCTAACGGCATGCTATTATAATTTTAAGGATTTATTAAGACAACACGGGCCAGACCGCGAACTATTAGATATTATTGTAAGCAAATGCCAAGATAACGCGGGTTGAACCGCGGGCTGTTATTTTAATTAACTAAGTATTAAAACAACGTGGGCCAAACTGTGGGCTTTTATCATTTTGAGCAAGTACTAAGACAATACGGGCCAGACCATGGGCTATTATCATTGTAAGTAATACGACAATGCAGGCCAAACGGCGAGCTTTTATAATTTTAAGCAAGTATTAAGACATCGCAGTCCATGCTGCGTTCTATAAATAACCATCTTAAGCAAGTTCTAACAATACGCGGGCCAAACCGTGATCTATTATCATTATAGGCAAATACTGTAACAATTTTGGCCAAACCGTGGGCATTATCCTTGCAAGTAATTTTAAGCAAGTATTAAGACAACGCGGGCCAAATTGCGGACTATTAGATATTATTATAAGCATGTACAAAGACAACGTAGATCAAACCGCGGGCTCTTTTCATTTTAAGTAAGTACCTATGTACTAAGACAACGCGGGCGAAGCCGCGGGTTTTAAGCTAGTATCGTATAAAAACCCAACAAACTAAAATTGACTCGTCTAATTTTGGTACACCAATACACGCAAGGACTACTAATATAATTATGACAGACCCGCGGTTTTGGCGCCATCTTGTACAATTGTGTGTACTCACATACGTTATGTGTGTTACTAATCTGTTGACAAATTTCAAGAAGGAGACTTTCCTAGAGTTTACTTAAAACCTTAAAAGATATAGCCTATAATGTAACCCTGATCTCCTGTAGTAGGCCACGCGTGTACTCTGGTGCTAAATTGCTACTACACAAAAATAGTGCGTGGAGTCCCTCCGCGCGAAAGAAGTGAATCTTCGACGTAACAGTGCTTTCATACTCCCTCCATGGTAGCGTTAAACGTTAAACGCAACCTTGTTGGAAGTCGCATTAGAAGTTTCACTTCAAAAAGCAGTTGGATCATCCAAAGGTCTTTGAAGATCTGAAGATAATCCAAATGCTTAAGCCCACTGCCAGTGGGCAGCGTGCCCAGCATGCAGCAGCGAAATATACACCAGCTTTTTGGTTACGCGTCGCGTCCACCAGACGCTCAGAAAAGTTTGTGAAAACAAGTATCTGTTCTTTTAAGTGTTTTATTTCATTCTTCTTTGACATCACATTTTAATTAATAATATTTATTTTAGTTTGTAAAGTTAATAGCAAAACCGATGATAAGTTGCTGAATGCCATTCTCTGAAGGCATCGAAACAATCGGAACTCTGGATCGCGTTTGCACCACATGTCTCTTTCAACCAATCTTGAAATTTATTTTTATTAAACTTCAACTCCGTAATTATATCGTAAATATCTATTGCCTGTAATGAAAAAAAAAATAATTAGGTACATCACAAAACAAGTAAACGATAATTGCTTTATCAATACTAAAAATATTGCTAAGGAACTGCTTGTGAAATATTTAGCAATATAAGATATTTATTCCTAATTTTACCTTACGAT
This sequence comes from Hypomecis punctinalis, assembly GCA_949316475.1. NCBI lineage: Eukaryota > Metazoa > Arthropoda > Insecta > Lepidoptera > Geometridae > Hypomecis > Hypomecis punctinalis. The sequence goes on along the minus strand of OX438802.1, from coordinate 988,361 downwards.
AACCATTTTCCTTAAGTTTGTTTCCTAAAACCTGCCCAATGCCGGGCACTGCGAAAACTTCTTGCTGGAGCAAGTTCTCGGAGACGTTTTTATATCCAGCCATTCTGTCACTGCAAAAAAAAAATAGAAAACACTTCTTCATTACGTCAGTAATGTTAAAATCTATGTTTAGTTTTAATATGACTAGAATTATTATTATGACAACTAACTATTATGTCCCTGCACCGTTATTCGAAGCCTTTTAAACATAATATATTGAGATAGCATCTCCCTTTTCCGGCCGTCTTTGCGGTTGTAGTTCCGTTTGTTGGGCTAAATATGGCAACCCAGGCCGCCATTTTCACCAGGCAGCTAAGTCCCGAAATGGTTGTATTCATTGGCGTTTTAACTTTGGTGCCGTTAAGTTACTTTAACGCTGTTAGCGTCCATCGTTATTTTAAAATAGAAAAATTTCACAAAATTATTTTACAATAGGCATTGATGACTAAAAAAATATAATTAGTCCGCCAGATAGGCTATCAAACAGTGTTAGACACGTATATTTTCTTTGCTCAATTAAACAAAAATGTATGTGCCATACACAAGTGCCATACAAATGTATAGACTTCTGTAAGAGAAGTGACGTCACGACCCCTACTCACAAACTTTGACAAGGCTTATCTTTGTCATTTGTTGTTAGATTGACATAAGAAAAGATACATGTCCAATATTTTTGGATAATCTAACTAATTATATTATTGACATTTTTACCTAGTCATCATGCCTATTATTCTAAATAATTAAGGTTGTAGTTTCTTAATATTTTTTTAGGGTTCCGTACCTCAAATTGAAAAAACGGAACCTTTATAGGATCACTTTGTTGTCCGTCTGTCCGTCTGTGTGTATGTCAAGACTCTTTATCTCGGGAAAGCGTAAAGATATCGAGTTGAAATTTAAACTGTATACGTATATCTATGATCTCTTGCAGTTGTGTAAAAAACTTCTCAGTTATCGTTTAAAAAAGTTAGAGTCGTTTATGTCGTAAAAATCGCATATTTCGACACTCACAAAAATCAAAACCTACAGGGTACTTTCCGTTGACATAGAACTATGAAATTTGGCGAGAAGCATTGTCTCAGAGTACACATATATGAATAAATCTGAAAACTGTACATTGTTATTTAAATCACAAAAAATAGGGCCTCAAAATTCACAAAATATGGGTTCAAAATTCAAAGTGAGTAAAGCGTATCATGTAAGGTATCATATGAACTTCATTATAGCACATGCTGAAACAGGTTTTTAATTATTTTAACTATGTGATGTATGACGAGAAAAGTGAAAAAAAAAACTTTTTTATAAATAAAAAAAATAAAAAACTTGGTTATAGTATAGCGATTTTAACAACTTACTTCCCAATTTTGTGAAATTTTCTGGATTTGTATGGAACCCTTGATGTGCGAGCCTGACTTGCACTTGTCCGGTTTTTCTTAAAGTGAAATAGGTAATTTATATTGATATTTTTTATGTTTTTAGATCAAGATCGAATGGACTCAAACTAAAGACTTTTTACTTGGTCTGAGCGAATGGATGACATGTTGTTAAAGATATTCTATGACATAAAATTCAGTAAAAAACCGCCACTATTTTTTTTTCAAAATAGCAACAATTTTATGCTATTAGAAAATAAAAAAGAGAAAAGCAGTCAGATATATTATCATAAATGAAGAAATAACAGTACTAATAGAGGAAAGAGAAGCTTTAAAAAAATTGTCCGCAAACAACTCTGCAGAAAAACAGACTTCGACATCTACCTCAGGAAAAAGATGGAATATTGACGGATACAGTTATTGCTATAACAGATAGGCCTTTAGCGCCTCAGCTGACCAACATTTTTATTATTATTATTATTGAAAAAGAAGAGACTCCTGAAGACTGGCAATACTCTTTAATTACGTTACTATACAAAAAAGAAACATCAAAGATAATTATAGGCCTATAAGCTTACTACCGACTCGCTACAAATTGTTCTTATCAGTAATATTACTCGTATTTCGGATCACAAAAGCCTTAGATGAACAGCAGTCTCGGGAGCAAGCTAGGTTTCGCAAAGGATACTCAACTGTCGAACACATAATATTTACTCTAGCGCGTCGATTACACGAAGACGATGGGGTCAAACGACCCCATCTCGAACAAATTTCTTACTTATTCGCAATAAAAAAAATGATTTGACTAAGTAACTATTTTATTTTGTTAAAACGGATGACCTCATTAAGACTGTAAAATCGCGCTGGATGCAAGCCGCTACCAACTAGTCTTATTGGAGATCCATAGGGGAGGCTCCATGTCCAGCATTCGATATGCCTATGGCTGAAATGACGACGAAAACGACAAGGTCGCCTTAAATTCTATCTTTATAATTAGGTACTACTATACTATTTACAGGGTTATTTCTAATCAATAAGCATCGTTTTAGGGGCTTATTCTGTACATCAAAACGAACAACTTTTGTTCTGCGACTTTTGTTCAAACTCAAAAAAAAATCAGCTGTTCCATACATTTGGTCGCGGGTGAACGAAATTTTTTTAAACGAACACCAATTTTTTTTTTAGTTTTGACAATTGTCGCAGAACAAAAGTTGTTAGTTTTGATGAACAGAATAAGCCCTTAAAAGGATGCTAATTGATCGGAAATAATCATGTATAATTAAATAGATGTTTGTGCTGCAAGAAATAGTTTAAAATAATCGAACGATAATCTAATAGTATAAATTTAAAATAAGCTTTGAAATACTTTCGGAACTTTTGACTTAAATAATCAATGCAAAAAGCTTTAATAATACCTAAAAATTATCCTGAAATATATACAAATCAGGGGAATAGGTGAAGAAGGACGGCTAATTCTAAAAAAAAATCTAGGGCTAGCTGGCTGGTGTTTGATCCAGCGCAGTCCGTGGCGCTCCAGCGATGCAACGCGGCAATTGACAAGTTTTCATATTTCACAAGTCTATGAAATTCCAAAACCATTTCGAAATATCGGGATGCTGATCATTATGCTTATTTTTCCAAAATTTTTAGTGCAGTAACTGCTAAGATATTAGATAAAAAGTCTCACCCAAGCCGTTTCGGGATTCATACTAAAAGTTCAGTTGCCTATGATAAAAAAAAATACTAGCAATATAAAATGACAGTTAACACTGGCAGTGTTGATACATAAAATGTAGTTTAAAAATAAAATATCAGTGAAATTTTCAAATTACTTATTTTGCTTTAGCCCGAGAGGTAAACGCAAAAAATGCAAATACTTGTCAAAAGCTGAATTATTGGTACATAGTTATCAAAATGGTGTACATCAATACCCTGGAGTCAGTCAGCTGGGTTCCCTAGCATTTGGTGGAAGAATCCATTTGAATTTTAAAAGTATCTTGGAACGATTACTTCTTATTCTTCTTCTTTTAAGTGGTGCTAATTTAAAGCCTATATGGCAGACCCTGTTACATATTTCAGGTGATTGGCAGTTGTTAAACTTGTTTTATATTTTTCTTCCCATAGTATACCGCGGTACATAGTGGACTTTTTGCACTGACCTCCCGGCCTATTTGTTGTGAATTGTGACGGATTGATTGGCATTGACAGTGACAGTAACGCTAGCACCTATTTTTTTCTAATGTGGCTTCAGTAAAAAGGTTTATGAGTCCTAAGTTTTGCAGTTACGTCCTTTTAGAATAAGCTACTTTTCAAAACTTAATTTTACGGAAAATATAAGTCGTATTGGTAAAATAAAAAATACGTATATGTTATTTTGCAATATTCTTTCAGATAATAAATAAATAATACTATGTTAAAAATTTGAAATGTAGTCAATTGCTTTGGGTACATTTAGTTCAGCGCGCCTCTGACTACAGGACTAATCTTGTAATTAAGTAGCAGATTAAGTATCTGCCCATCTGTTATTTTGATTATTTTTCATTTATACAAGATCACTAAAATACTATATGAAAAACAATTTGTTTATATACAGACTGCAAAAGCTCTAGAGATAATATAATTGTTCATGCCCACTGTCAGTTGGCAGCGTGCCCAGAATGCTGACAAATAAACACCAGCATTTAATATTCAATAGTAGTCACTTTAATGTATTAAATTTACTTACACAGAAACGCTTGTAGATACACAAAAAAACCCGTTATGTTGCTTAATGATTAAAAAAAATGTTTTTCTGGATAAATAGGTAGAGATTCTCGTGCTAACGTATATGTGCTAACTCTTCGGCAGCAAAACAATAAGTGAGTAGGTAGATGTTAATGTTCAAGTTTTATTCACCACACGCCCCCAGACCATACTAATCATAATCCAAAATTAAACATTATGCAGTTTGAATCATATTCGCCGCCACATCCTCTTCAGATAATAGGTATATGGTAGGATTGGTAGGTGCATGATTTCAAACATGTATTTTGCGCAGTTATAAAATAAACCTAACTTCCCGTTGATATAGAACTGTAAGATTTTTCAAGGATCATTGTTTTAGAGTACACATAAGAATAAATCTGAGAACTTTACGTTTTAATTTAGTCACAAATAAATTTATAGATTAAAAACCAGACAAGTGCCAGTCAGGCTCGCACATCGAGGGTTCCGTACAAACACGTTGTTAAATAATTATAAACCTGTTTTAGCATGACGTGCAAATGAAGTTCTTTTAAATGATATTTCACTCACTTTGAATTCATTCGAGTCAGGAAATGGATTTACATATTTGCAATCAATAATATCTCCGGAACGCATAGACAGCTCGTACATAGACGGAGAAAGTTAATACCGCAGGCTAACTTGACGCCAGCGCCATCTAGTTTCGATGTGAGTAAATACTGAGATTTAAACTGTTGCTTTGAGAATTGATTTTATAACTTATTTGATTTGATTGCTATTAAGTTTGATGTTTTTTATATTTATACAATTATACATTTACATATAAATTTATATTTGAACATATTTTTAGTTTAGACAGAATTTTTTTTGTGAATTTTGAGGCCCTATTTTTTGTGATGTAAATAAACATGTACAGTTTTCAGATTTATTCCTATATGTGTACTCTGAGACAATGCTTCTCGCCAAATTTCATAGTTCTATGTCAACGGGAAGTACCCTGTAGGTTTTGATTTTTGTGAGTGCAAAATATGCGGTTTTTGCGACATAAACGGCTCTAACTTTTTTATACGGCAACTGAGAAGCTTTTCTTTTACACAACTGCAAGAATTCATAGGTTTACGTATATAGTTTAAATTTCTCGATATCTTTACGCGTTCCCGAGATAAAGAGTCTTGACATACACACAGACGGACAGACGGACAACAAAGTGATCCTATAAGGGTTCCGTTTTTCCTTTTGAGGTACGGAACCCTAAAAACACTAGAAAAACACGCTTATTTGAAAACTTTTGCTTAAAACTTTCCTATGATATCCAAAAAAGCTATGATACGATTTTCCATCATAAAGTTCCAGTTCATATCTTCCGGCTCCATCATCAGATCAGTTCGACAGTATCATATTATTGTATTGTCATCAGAACTACATACAGCTGCCTATTTTTATTACGTATTATACGTTACGACCCTTGGAAGATGGTTAAATTAGTTACCTTAGATTCAGGATGTGTACGGAACCCTCGGTGCGAGCCTGACTCGCACTTGTCCGGTTTAAATAGTTTCAATTTTCAATTTATTTATTTATTTGGACACACAGATTACTATAACAGAATACGGCTAAAACTCACGTTATAATTATACGGTCGATCCGCAAGGAATCCGATCAGTTTCGGAGTATTTAGTACTCCATACTCAGGGAATACGCGTGCCCCCGTCGACTGGCGCGCGCGCACTCATTACAATGGAATTTTTGATATAACAACACATATACCTATACAGAACAAAACGTAAGGAGATAATTCCAAGTATTTTCAGCGGCCCCACACTAGGCTCAGAGGCCCGTATTGTGGCGACCAGAAAACGAAACGCACAAAATATGATATGGTGTGGAGGTGTCCTAGATTACAACAAAAAACGTTACAACAAAAAACTTGGTTCTACTTAACATAACATACTAAGATCAGTTATACAATAAAAATAATAAATGGATCAAAAACAAAAATTAATATATATAGCAATGAAGTTGATAATGATAATGATAATGATAGCCTTTATTAACAATCAACTTATAAATCTACACAAATGTGTCTCTAACTATTTAATTTTTTTTTTTTTTTTTTTTTTTTATTTTGAATAGGTTTGCGTTTGACTACACACTGCCTGATGTTAAGCAGATGTGCGGTCTAGGATGTAGCACGCTTACCTAATTACTTATATTATGCTATATATAATATATGATGCATAAATAGAACTATTTCGACACCAGTAATCTGATTCATTATTTTTACTTTTGATCGTCTTGCTTTTCAGCATAGGCCTCCCCAAGAATTTTCCAAAGTGATCGGTCTCTTGCTTTTCTCGTCCATGTACTTCCTGCTACTTTTTTAAAATCATCTTCCCATCTACGTCTCTGTCTGCCCTTTTTTCTTTTGTATTGTCTAGGGCACCATTCCATGACATCTTTTGTCCATTTGTCTTTTTTGCTCCTTATTATATGTCCTGCCCACTTCCACTTCAGTTTTTTGATGCAATATTTGACATCGAGAATTTTTGTTTGATTCCTAATGGTGTTTAACCTTACTTTGTCTTTTAATTTTATGTTTAGCATACTTCTTCTTGAGAAAAATATTCAACACCTGTATTTTACCAAGTATGATATATGGTTGTCAAACCTGGAGTTTAACAAACCAAAACATGAAAGCATTGGAAACTTGCCAACATAGCATTGAAAGAAGCAATGAAGTTACTGAACAGCAATTAGTAAGATTAAGCACTCTGTTTAGTTTACGCCCATAGTGTATGTGTGTGTGCATATTTGTGTAACAATGTTTGTGTTTGTATTCGGCGTTTACCCATCTTCTCTTCTTCTTGAGGTGCCAGCTCCTACCGGAGGTCGGCTATCATTAGGGCTATGCGGATTTTGGAATAAGCTGCACGAAATAGTGATCTTGTGCTCAGATTGAACCACGAACGAAGATTTTTGAGCCACGAAGTTCGCCTTCTTCTGGGAGGTCGTTTTCCCTGGATCTTTCCTTGCATGATTAACTGGAGCAGGTCATATTTGCCATTACGCATTATGTGTCCAAGGTACTGCAGCTTGCGCTTTTTAATTGTTTTCAAAATTTCCACCTTCTTGTTGACCATCTGCAAAACTCTCTCATTCGACACTCTGTCTGTCCATGATATTTTCAAAATTCTTCTGTACACCCACATTTCAAAAGCTTCCAAGCGCTTACTCATAGTCTGGGTTAAGGTTCATGACTCGACACCGTACAAAAGAACCGAAAAAACATAACACCGTGCCAAACGCACTCTTGTAGCTATTTTGAGAGAGCGATTGCAGAGATGACTTAATTTAAAGAATGCGTTCCGCGCTTGCTCTATTCGGCACTTAATTTCAATGCTGTGGTCACATTGGTCATTTACTATACACCCAAGATATTTGTACGAGTGAACCCTTTGCACAATTTGATTTCTGACGACTATATCAGCTGCTGTAAGATGTCGTGACTTACCTAGTATCATGACTTTAGTCTTTTTAAGATTTATGTTAAGGCCGTAACTAGCACTTATGCTGTCATCACGAGTTAGCAAACTTTGCAAGTCGTCTAAATTAGATGCCAGTAATATAGTATCATCTGCATATCTTAAATTATTCAGTGCATGACCATTTACTAAGATACCTTCTTCGGCGTTTTCTAAGGCTTCTGCAAAGATTGCCTATGGACATATATGTTGAATAGCAGAGAGTACACATCCTTGCCGCAGTAAACTCCTGATCCACTCGCACACGGGACGGGACAGGAGGGTGGCTATGTGGGAGTCCCCGCCCATTTCTGGACGGTATACGCACCAAAACCCCTGGGTGTTCCACCACTGCGCCTGGAGTCGGGGCTACGGGCACGCTTTCGCACTCCTCCGCGGCACTCGACAGCGCTGGTCCAAACCGGGCCCCACCTCGGAGCGTAGGATCCCTCCAAGATGACGATGTGCCGAACACCAGACACATCATCATCCCCCACCTGGGACCAACCAGCACTGGGCGTCAGACAGTACCCGTGTCCGACAGCCCTGGTCCCGATGCAACTGGTCAATTAAAGTGGCCCCGCGCCTGCCACTACGGCTGCAGAGGATAGGGAGAGCGGCCATCGCGATACCGATACGCCTCTTTCCCTGCAGCCCCACCGCCTCCGCCCTTTGTCCCTTGGGAAGTACAAAGCATTTGTACTTCCCAAGGGACAAAGAAATTACAAGAAAATGTTCAGAAGCCAAAGAGAAATGGATCAACGATGAATGTCTTGAGATAAAGAGCATGCAAGCTAAACATTACTATTTTAGTATGTTTAAGAAAATAAAAGAAGTTGCAAGTTGTACAAAGCATTTGTACTTCCCTTCATCGACAGTTTTTACTTTTAGTCTTTCAGACATTAGAATAAGGAACGTCCGCATGTTGCAAATGCTCTATGCTTAGACCGTCATGGCCGGGGGATTTTCCCCGCTTCATGTCCTTCACCACTCGCGCAACCTCTTTCGCAGTAATGCGCCTTATAAGATCCCCAGTATTCAATCCACTCATATCCCCCGTGGCTGGTCCCAGCGGAGAGCACACTTTGAAATGTTCACTAAACCAATTGGCGATATGGACCGGATCACTGATACCCCTCTACACTTACGGGAACACTCGGCCTAGGATTCAGTTTATTGGTCTCCTTCCAAAACTTACCAAAGTCTTTAGCTGCGTGTTGTGTCGCTAGAATATCCATTTTTATTTGAATTTGATTATCTTTACACCATTTAAGTTTAGTTTTGAAAGATTTACGCGAAGTCTGCATTTGTTCATATATATAGCCAGACTTAGGCTTGCCATGGAGAACCCAATCCTGAAACCGAAGCCGAGCCTCAGCGTGAAATGGTTTGACATGCTTGTTCCAGCCTACTACTAGTACCTTTTTCTTTATCTATACTATAATAATATTATAAAGAGGAAAGATTTGTTTGTTTGTTTGTTTGTTTGTAATGAATAGGCTCCGAAACTACTGGACCGATTTCAAAAATTCTTTCACCTTTGGAAAGCTACACTATCCCCGAGTAACATAGGCTATATTATATTTTAAAAAAAATTAGGGATCCTTACTAAAACTCCAATAATGTAACATAAGGTGTAAAAAAAGACTTGAAAAATTCCTTACGTCGCGTGCGCTGCGAAAACTATTGATGATGGAATAAAATAATGTACTACGACTTTATAGAACACACCATAATTTACAAAAAATGTCGCGACAGCATCTATCTAACTATTATAGTTAAGCCGTAATAACTGTTCTTTTATTCTTAAAAATTAATTGAAATACCGTCGCAGGAAAAGGATCTTAATTTGTATCTTGGTATTAATGCTTATCAAAATAAATTATTTCATATTCAAGACTGTTTCAATAGCTTTATGCAACTTTTTAAATTATTTAATTCAGACATTTTATTACAAAGATATTACGAGTTCAAAAATGTAAGTATTATAAAAGTTTCGTTTCGCCGCTCACTCCGCTTGGTAATTCATGTACTTTGTACAATGTACAGTATAATACAAAATTCACTTCGAGCAAATATCTATAGAGTCACAATCGTGAAAAAAGTGTCCGAGCCAAAATCCTGCCCAAGCTACGTAGTGGGCAGGCTTTTTAGTTAGTCGTAAGGCGATTCCAAGCCGACTACAACGCCGCGCGATGCCAAACTGCTCGGTTACAGGCACTTATTAGGTGACATAACGTCGAGATTAGAGGAAACGGGTCATTGAGAATTGAGAAGGGTGCTTGAGCCATATCCACCGCCAGTGCCAGGGCCCAGTGGGTTGGTGCAGATTGCCACACAATATTTTCCTTCGCCGAAAAGCCAATGATTTGAAATTCCGTACATAAGTTCCAAAGAAACTCATTGATACAGGATCGGGATTTGAACCCACCACCTCACGATTGTAGGACAAGCGTTACTACCACTAGACCACCAAAGTTATATATCTCCGCCATTAGTGTGTCGATTTATGTTTTATTGGTAGTAAATAGGTATGCAGTGGCGTAGCGTGCCTTGGAGGAGCCCAGAATCAAACATAGTTGGGGAGTCGAAATCACTCATTTCTCACAAAAGAAACAAATATGCTTGCATTAAATTGAAATAAATATATACCGCCTTACCGCAAAAGATTTAAACACTGTTTAGCCGTACAATTTGTACTGTTAAAACTTTAGTGGTAAGACGGTTATTTATAAGTTGTCACTTCCTCCTAGAAATTGAGCTAGCCAAACAATTCAAATGAAATATACACTTTTCTTGCCTTTTTTTCAGGAAATTGATAATTGATAATGAATAGAATATAATTACCTATATCAGCTAAGTAAGTCTAGCTGAAGACGATTTCAGTTGTTATAAAATTTCTGCCTCTTAGGACAACTTTTGGAAGAATGCTTAACCCGGGAAAAAAAGAGATGATTTTTTTTCGGGAAGCACGAGATTAAGTCACATTGTGGATAACATTTTACTAGGTTTTGCTTACACACGTTAAGGCCCCTGTAGCCCGGGAGCCCCGTATTATTGACACGGCTGATATTGCGGTAGCTACGCCCCTACACATAGTATGTGAAACGAATTGTCGACCTTAAAGTTCTCGAATGTAGACAATGTATTGGCAAGTGTAGCGAAGGTCTTCACGTGAATCTAAGATCTGGTCGTGACGTCCGGAATACGTTGGATGCCAGCGCTTCGATTCTTTCCATCACAGCTCTTTGGGTTAGCAAGTTGAAGAGGCCTTAGGTAGGGCACACAATTCGTAGAAATAGAACTGATGTCCAATGTTTTTCAAAATTCTCGAGTGAAGACAAGATCAAGAAACTAAGTTACATGGGTAGAATTTATAGACTGTGGGTCTGTAATATTTTAACGTCGCTTTCATTCTCATCATTGTCATTTTCTGAAATCAGGGCTATATATTATTATGTACAGCCACCCAACACATACGAACTCACTTTTATTTAGATATGCCAATACCTACTATCTCTTTTTCATAAACTTCGAACAGTTTAAGACTACGGAAACTCTCGCGATTTGGGTAGGTTTTAACTCATCATAATGGTTCATCCGGTATGTCTAGCATGTGTGTGACGCATACCTACATTACGTGGTACGTATATGTATAGCCAATCATACCCGGGCAAAGCCGGGACGGGCAGCTAGTTCTATTTATATTAGAACTACAAGTAGAAGCCGCTTTTCTCAGAATATGAACTATTTGATCATACATTGAGTCAATTATTTTCCTATGATCTACATTACAACAAACCCTATCACTGCACTTCTGAAACTTTACGGGGAAGTCGACATCACGCAAACCACTTAGAACTTTTGATAAAGTTTTGGCTATAACTTCCTTGAAGTTATCCCAAGTTCGTACAGGATCTTCAGGAAGCAATAACTCCTGCTGTTGTAGCTCGTTAACGCGACTGTTAAGTTTAGCTTGCAGTTTAAGTCTTATATCCCTATGTCTCAGTTTGGCTACATCTATTCTGGGTCTCTTTCTCGGAAGCAGCAACTTTTTCACTTTGACGGAAACGGTTGCCACTACGGATCATATCTCGGATGTGATCAGAACTCACATATGCCCCCGGGTATGTTTTACAGATTTAAAACTATTTTTATATAGTTTGTTCACTAGTATATAGTCGATTTGGTTCCTTACTATGTGCAAGGGGGTATGAGCTGGAGATGTCCAAGTATATAGACGACGAGGTGGTAATTTAAAGAAGGTATTGGTTACGACAAGCTGTTCCTCTTGACAGAATTGGACCAATCGATCACCGCGGTCATTTCTTTCCCCTAAGCTGAAATTACCAACTGTGTCACAGACAATTCCCTTGCCAATTTTTGAATTGAAATCACCCATAACAATATCACGTTCATGAGCCTTCAGTTTTTTCATGACTTCCTTGATTTCCTCGTAAAATGGTTCGATTAAATCGTCTTGACTTTTAGACGCAGTAGGGGCATACACCTGTATTATATTGATGTTGACAGGTTTCGCTCTTAGCTGTAGTAGCATAACGCGATCTGAAATGGGGTGAAAATTTTGAACAGAACTTTTGAGGTGTTTCTTGATCATAATGGCTACTCCATTTCCGTGTTCTTTATCATTATTAACACTATAATAGGTAATGGTTTCATCTGATGTTTCAATTCCAGTGCCTTTTAATCTTGAATCACTGATTCCTAAGATGTCAATATCCAATCTTTGCATCTCTTGGATTACGTTTTTAATTATTTCATGTTTGTACATACTCCTCACATTCCATGTAGCAATCTTTGTACGGCACACCCGGGGATTCTTCGCACCCTCTGACCATCGAAGGTGTATTAGCCATAATGATTGTCCTGAGAAAAAAAATAATGTGGTGGGTTTCCCTTTGCCTTCCACATCGCTTTTTGTTGCATGGCAACAATGTTGATCATCAACTGTACCAATCTACTTGATCTCCACTTGGTGACCTATTGCACCTGCAGCTGCTCAGGAGCAGGGAGTGCTTATTTACTAACTGGCGGCACTAACTCGCCAGGACACAGATTTTTCATTGGGTCTTTTGTAGCATTTTATAGAATATCCTCTCCCAAGGAATACCCACTACACCTTCCAAGATCTGCCGTTGAATGGTCGGGGACTGCCGAAACAGCTAGCGGTAATATCTTACCGCCGTTCCATTATCCGCCACCTATGGACCCCGGTAGTAGCTCACAGCTCAGCCATACCATGCACTCTTATATTTACCCAACACTGGCTGGGTATTGTTAGGTGTTACTTCATTTTTGACCGCGTGGCACAGCGGGGGCAGTGCGGTGCGGGAGAACGCTCTGAGTAATACTGTTGCTATCTATAGTCGACTATACCTGAAAAATAAATTGAATATCGATAGTTGACGTAATATCAATAGTTTTGATGCCTATCGATAGTATCTGCAATATTGATATTGTAAATTAACTGATATTTGCAATCAATACCTAGTATGAATTTGCGATATCGATAAAACATATCGATATTCAATTCAATTCATTTATTTGTCATAGGAACACAATGTGAACACTTAACAATGTCAAACAGAACAAATAACATCATCATAGTATGATAGTACAATAAATTCATAAAACAATAATAATTCGAAAGCGGCTGTAAAATGGCCTTGTCAATATTAGAAACAAAAAATACAGGTGGTAAATAAAGTGGTAATAAATAGTTCAAGTTACAAATAAATTAGCGGCTGTAAAGGGGCTTTGTCAATGTAGGTAGACGTCAGAACCACATCTTTCCATGCAGATTTGTCTTCGACATAATCTCTAATTCTGTAATAAGCTTTACTAATCAAATTATTTTTTACAACAGTTTTAAATTTTGTTTCGTTCAGGTCTAGAATTTCTTTGGGAATTTTATTGTAAAACAGTACCGAGTTTCCTAGAAAAGTTTTGCTGCTTGCCTGCAGCCTAAATCTGGGGGGCACCAGTTTATGTTTGTCCCTTAAGTTGTGTTCTATTACATCACTCCTTTTTTTAAAACTGTTTATATGTTTACGTGTATACATTATAACTTCGTACGCGTACAAAGATGGCACTGTCATAATGCCTATCTTTTGGAAATGATTCCGTAATGATGTTCGTGCATCCATCATGTATATAGCTCTTACAGCTCGTTTTTGTAAGATAAATATTACATCAATGTCAGCAGCTGCACCCCATACCAGTATTCCGTAACTCATGATGCTGTGAAAATACGCGAAATATACAAGTCTTGCAGTTTCAGTGTCGAACATTTTCCTAATTTCTCTCACTGCATATGCTGCTGAGCTTAACTTTCCACTGAGAGTTTCAATATGTTGCCCCCATTGCAACCTATCATCTATTTGCATCCCTAAAAAACAGTTGATTTAACGGCCTCTAGTTTATAACCCATTACCAAAACATCACTACTTGCTGGTTTAATTTGAGGTAATGAACATTTTAGGCATTTTGTTTTTGATGGATTTAGTAAGAGATTATTGGCTGCAAACCATTTGCATACCGAGTCCAATACCTTATTTACATTACTTACATCCGAGCTGCCTCTTTCTGTTTTAAATATAAGTGAAGTATCATCAGCGAACAAGATAATTTCGGCTTGATGTTGCTTTTCTATCATAAATGGTAAATCATTTGCATATACAACAAACATAAAAGGACCCGCTATTGATCCTTATGGCACTCCCATATGAATTGGAGCCCCAGATGATAGTTTGTCATCTACAGCAACGCTTTGTTCTCTGCCAGACATAAAAGATTCGATGATATCCAAAGCTTTATCTATAGCACCGTAAAATTTCATCTTTTCCAAAAGAGTTGCATGGTGTACGCAATCGAACGCTTTGGAAAGGTCACAAAAGACACCAACAGCATCCTTTTTATCCTCCCATGCGTCTAGTATGCATGATATCAAGGCAGCTCCGGCATCTGTCGTTGACCTTCCCTTAGTGAATCCGTACTGTCGATTATGCAGCAAATTATTGGAGTTGAAATGATACAGTAATTGGTCAAGCATTAACCTTTCAAAAATTTTACTTAAACATGGTAAAATTGACACAGGTCTGTAGTTACTGGGGTCATGGTTACTACCTGATTTAAAGATCGGAATCACCTTACTTAATTTCATCGCGTCGGGGAAAACCCCTTTTTCAATACAACTATTAAAAATATTCGCCAAATCATTTGCGATGGATAAAATAATACTAGTTATGACTTTAACAGATAATCCCCACAAATCTTCTGTTTTTTTTTTATTTTGAGAGATTTGAAAACTTTTACGACTGCAGTTGCCGTGACAGGATGAAATTCGAATGTCGGTCTAGGTAACTGTACATTTTCGGCTAGTAAGTTTATAGAAGTATCTACAGAGGAATTTAGAGTACTAGTTAATTGTACAGGTATATTAGCAAATAAATTTTGAAAAGTATTAGCTATTTCTTGTTTGTCAGTGACACGTTTATTGTCAATTTTTAATTATACAATTTTAGTTTTACTGCCAGATTTACCTATCTCATTTTTTACAATTTTCCAAGTTGTATTTGTTTTATTACTAGATTTAGCTATTTTATCTCTTACATAAATTGCCTTAGCCAGACCATACACTCTTTTAAATATCTTAGAATATTTTTTAACCTTCTCCGTAACCTGGTTACTTACCGTTAAGTCATGTTTTTGGGCATATAACTCATAGAGAGTATTCCTACTTTTAAAGATACCTGGTGTGGCTGCTAAGCATGGCTTACTATTGATTTTTATTTCCTTTCGCTTGAAATGTTCACCAAAACTATTACAGATTAACTGCATCAAATTATTTAGGCTCTGGTTTGGATTGTTTGTATCATTACTGACATAATTGAGCTTTTCCTCTACAGATGTTTTGAAAGATTCCATACGATTTGACGTAATGGGTCGAATACTTGCTTTGCACCAAATTTGTACTTCTTTGTTGCCATTGAATGTAACGTTCTGTCCCATATGATCAGAAGGTAAGTCAGTCAGCAAAGCTTTGTTTTGAAAACTATAGTTTAAGAAAATATTGTCTAGACATGTAGCAGTTTGAACAGTTACCCTAGTAGGTTCATTAAATAGTTCACGTAAATTGAAAGATTTGCACAATGTAGTAAATTTTTGTGCTTGTTGAGACTCAGTCAATAGGTTTACATTAAAGTCACCACACAGTAACATATATTTATTTTTCCGAGAAATACGTTCCAATGCTTGATCTAGAGTTTGAATAAACGATTCAAAATTATTATTCGGTGGTCTATATGCGCATAAAATGATGTGATTCTCGAGTTCTACACATGCTAGTTCATAAATACGTTCTACTGAAAAGGCAACAACATCTTTTCGTTCCTTTGCTTTAATTTGTTTACTAATAAATATTAAGCATCCTCCTCCTTCTGCTTTTTTTCTATTAAACGCACTTACGACATCAAAATTATTTAGATTTAACATTTTTACATCAATTTTAAGCCAGGTTTATGTTATACATAGAATATCACATGCATTTTTATTCAAAAATAATTCAATTTCCTTAATTTTTCCCATTATTCTGTTGATATTTTGATGAATTAGGGTAATAGAACGATCTGTTTGATTATTCTTACTTTTACAATTGATGTTTTTACTATTATTTTTTTTTTCAATTTATGTTCTTAAGACTACTATTTAAATCTAAATCGCCAGGCAGACTAGGTAGACTTTGTAATTTAGTGCTACTGTATCCACCTATTGTCAAGTTTATGAGTTTAAAGTTTCAATTTCTATTATATTATTGTTTTTCATCACATTTTCATTGTAACGTAGTAAATTTGTAATTAACTTTGCTATTGTAAATTTATCCTTTCTACTTAGCTTATATTTATTTGTTGATAAACCGTATCTATTTATAAATTTATTGACGTCAAATAAATAAAATTCTTTAGCATAAATTGTAGTCAAGTTATACAAAGCAAGATTCAATTTATCTGTTCTATTGTTTTCTTTTGCACAATTTGATTTTAAATAAGGAAATACACTAATTACAATCTTGTTTAATTTATCTTTTTTATGAAGATCAATCAGAGCTTTTACACCTTCAACGACCTGTTTTTTCGTTACATTACTACTATTACCAATTAAAATAACTATATCTTCACCTTCCTTGTGTTTCTTTATCGTAGCTTTTTGTATAATCTCACTGAAGGTTATGTTTGGCGAACAGTCGTTAAATATGGATTTATTGCTGTAATGGCTGAAAATAAAACCTAAATCCTTACCCATATCATCGCTAAATATCTGTAGTCGGAGGTCGTCATTTTTCAAGGGTCTCAAGGGCTCATTAGCTATTATATTAGCACTTAGCGATTTATCATTATCACATTCACTGCGAATGTCCCCAACAACATTTTCAATAATTGTTCCCAGCGCTCGTATATTAGTTGGATGAGAATATTCTTTTGATTCTTGATATGTTTCTTTCATCGCTGAAGGAGCAGAAATTCCTGGACAGGCCAATAATTCATCGGTATTTTCACAGCTGCAGCTTTGTTTTAAGAATGAGTTTATCGCCGCTATATAATTTTCTATTTCAATTTGTGCTAATCTATATCTATCATTTATTGTTTTTAATTTATCCTCTAATTTCTTAATTTTTCTAAATTATTTGAATATTCATCGTTGTGTTCTTGTATACTTTTTTCATATATTTTCATATCATTGCACAGTTTATTCCTCTCTTTTTGCAGTGATAATTTAGCTGCAGAGTATTTAGTAAAAAAGTTCTTGCGGATTTTAGTTTTGTTGATAATTTTAGTTAAGTGTTTATATTTTTTTTATATAATAGTATACGCCTTTTTTAGTTCTAAATCTCGGTGATTCGTAATAACTGTCATTAGTCAGATCTATTGTCTCGATCGAGTTCCCATTTGCTTGATTACCCACTAAAACATTGTACATTTTATTTGTTTCTATTATTTCTTTTTTGTACATTTCAGCTTTCAGCATGCAAATAAGTTCCTTTGATTCATCTAATTGCCGTTGTAAACTGTTATTTTACCTACAGCGAGTTCCAAAGTGAGGTCACATTGTTCAAGATTATCTATGCTAGTTTGTAGTTCGTCCTTTTCTTGAGTTATGTCCTCCACATTTACAAGTTGACTTTTTAGTTTTGTGTTTTTTTTTTTTTTTTTTTTTTTATTTAAATTATTGGCCCACAGACTCCAGGGTCTGTGCCTTTTGTTAAGTTAGTTCCAATTGAAAGAATGCGACTGTACAATAGAGAGGGGTTAGATTAAATCTTAGTCTAAGTTAGTGGTTTCATTGCATTGCGTGAATGCCACGAGCAAACCAGCGACCCGCATGCAGCACCCGATCA
Organism: Hypomecis punctinalis; assembly: GCA_949316475.1. Taxonomy (NCBI): domain Eukaryota; kingdom Metazoa; phylum Arthropoda; class Insecta; order Lepidoptera; family Geometridae; genus Hypomecis; species Hypomecis punctinalis. Next base: position 970,293 of record OX438802.1, on the reverse strand, counting down.
CGAGTATGACGCATGTATCAGCCATCACTCTCCTCGACCATATTTAAGGGAGGAGAACGACCCGACACACGACGCCGCCGCAAGAAGGAGCCTTCGATGGCGAGCGTGAATGCTCAAGGCATGCACGCAATGCTAATTTCTATTTAATGCACACTTATTCTGATTTATTTTGTGAAAGCGATCACCAGCAGAGTCCAAGGCTACGTTTCCGTGTGTTACTCGGTGGTATCTACTCTGCTTGTGATCGCTCCCATGTCCTTCTATTACAACTCTTTTGCCTCCTCCCGGCCCAGAGCCTCCATCACCGCCGCGTTCCGGTCTCTGATGGCCATCTGCAGGTTATAGTCCTTGATAGCCCTCAAAGACGCAGAGGTTGCACGCCGCACGAATCGACTGATGGCATCATCTTCGATGTCGTCAGCGTAGTAGATGAAAGTTCCAGTGTGCCGAGACAATGCAACGACAGCGTGTGAGACGCTTTCGTGTAGCTTTATTCTAGGCTTAGTTTTAATGGCGATTACCGACTCGTACGTCAGTCCCTGAGCTTCGTGGATGGTAAGGGTGCGCGATCCTGAGCCACCTCCATAACCCTGGTTTATTAGGGTCTCCTTTTCTTCCTGCGTATGCACTAAGAAAAGGGTGTTGGGGAGGGTTTTGGATATTTGAGCCCCCTTGAACCTTTTCTGCTCAAGAGACCTAATACGGGGAACTGAGGAATATATACCTGAGTATATTTCCCTCAACGCATACGCGACATCCATTGGGTTTCTATGTGTGCAGAGCAACTCCTGGGTGATGTTTGCAACCAGGGTAGGGCGATGGTACCTCATCTCGAAGAGATTTTCTCTGTCGATATAAGGCAGCTGATTGACGTCCCCAATGAGGACAAGTTCGCTAGCACCAGACAGTCGTGCAGCCATTATTATAGCTCCGAAATGGTTCATTAGAGCTTCATCCACCAGAAGGCGCCTGAAGCTCTCTTTTCCAAAACCATTTACGAGGGATGAAGCCATGGTTCGCACTCTTGATTTTGCTAGATCTCCTATTCGGTGCGATAGCTTCTCTCTCAGGTCTTTTGCTGCTTCTGTTGTTGTTGTGATGATAGCGTCCCTGTCCACATCAAAGTGTCTAATCACCCATGTTGTCTTGCCACATCCTGGTACCCCGTTGACCCATTGTATCTTTGGTACCGCCCAGTTTTGCCAGCTTTTCTCGACGTCCGAGCTCCGTTCGATGGTTTTAGCCATCTCGAGGATTCTATCGTCTAGCATTATCTTTGTGCACTTGGCGGTGACTACAATTGGGTCGTTTGATGGTATTGCGTATTTCGGTCTTCCTATTCGCTTTGTCTCTCCCTCACTCAACTCCACAAAACCACTTTCTGCGCTGTAAGCTGCCATATGCTGTCCTTTCATGTTCCCTCTGATGACTTGAGAAGTGACGTTATTGTATATGGCTGCTTCTGCCTCCTCGAGTCTTGATTTTAGTAGACTCTCACTTACTGGACCACCCAGCCTAAAGAACTCCAGAATGTTGTCGCAGTTCTTGAGATTGACATTTTTTGTCGCTCTCAATAAGGCTAGGTATTCGATCAGGGCATTTCTAGCGTGGTCTCGTGGCGCTGAAGCCAAGATATAACGGGGCGAATCGACCTGTCCCATGTCGGCTCTCGTGCGGGTTGCCTGAGGTGGTGAAGCCTTCCTCGAGGTCGCTCGTCGTTAGTTTTGTGTTCCTTCCGATAACTTCTTGATTTTCTAATTCACTATCTTCGCATTCTCGTTTTAATTTATAATTTTCCTTTTCTGTCTCTTGTAACTTAAGAAGCGTCATTTTTAGTTTTAATTCTAGTTCTTTAATACTAGTAGTAGTAGGCGCCGGGTGACGACGGTATCACATCAGAGCTGCTGAGAGCGGGTGGAACACCGGTACTAAAAGTCCTCCAGAAGCTTTTCAACACCGTCGTCCTCGAGGGCATCACGCCAGAAGCATGGAACAGAAGCGTGGTGGTGTTGTTTTTCAAGAAAGGTGACAGCACCTTATTGAAGAACTACAGACCCATCTCGCTTCTGAGCCATGTTTATAAGCTGTTTTCAAAGGTCATTACGAACCGTCTCGAGCGCAGGCTTGATGACTTTCAGCCTTGCGAACAAGCCGGTTTCCGAAAAGGCTTTAGCACCATGGACCACATTCATACGCTGCGGCAGGTTATACAGAAGACCGAAGAGTATAATCTGCCACTTTGCTTAGCGTTTGTGGACTATGAAAAAGCCTTTGATTCGGTCGAGACATGGGCTGTGCTTGAATCTCTCCAACGATGCCGTATTGACTATCGGTACATCGAAGTGTTGAAGTGCTTGTATAATAACGCCACTATGTCAGTCCGAGTACAGGAAGAGAGCTCCAAGGCGATCCCTTTAAAAAGAGGCGTAAGACAGGGAGACGTAATTTCTCCGAAACTGTTTACGACTACTTTGGAGAACGCCTTCAAGCTCCTGGAATGGAAAGGATTCGGCATCAATATCAATGGCGAATACCTCACTCACCTTCGGTTTGCCGACGATATAGTTGTAGTGTATTCATAAGAAATAGGGTAGATACCATTTGACTAACTACCCACATATGGTACGTTGTATATATATTTGTATGTGCATAATAAAGACCTTCATTCTGCGATAGTCCGTCTTTTACTAAACACCACACTTGGCGCAGCCTAATTCGAACCTATTAAAAAGTAACGGTGATTACGCCTACTAGACAAAATTATTGTGTTCAAATTAAATTATTCATATTTCGTGTTCATAGGCCAATAAAAATAAAATACTGTAGTGTGTGTAAACAAAATAATATGGCGGTCTCAGTTCGGTCGGAGATCGCAGAATCACGCGCGTTTCGACGAATTTGTGAGGAGGATATGGGATCCAGACCTAACGTCGAACGCGAGCTGGATTTTAAGCGAGCGGTCGAGCTCGCAAGCGCGGCCATAGCCGATGCGAGTATCGCGGCGACGAGGGGCAGTACGTGTGCCGACAAGTGTCACCCGCAAAGGCCGCAAACACGGCATGTACTCGGCGGCAGCGTGTGGGCCGCGCCGCGTTTAGCCAGCAACATCGGAGGCAGCGCATGGGCCGCATCGCGCTGCTCATCCAGCGGCAGCGGCGGCAGCGCAGGGGGCGCCGACCGTAATGTACTCGGCAAGCGACGTCGGCGGCGGCGTAAGAGACGCCGGCTGTGATGCGCTCAACCCAGTCAGCAACGTCGGCGGCAGCGCAGGAAGCGTCGGCTGCGACGGGCTGTACCAGCCACGTCAGGCGGCGACGCGGAGGCGTCGGCTGCGACGGGCTTATCCAGCCACGTCAAGCGGTGGCGCACGAGGCGTCGGCTGCGACGGGCTCAGTCAGCCACGTCAGGCGGCGGCGCAGGAGGCGCAGGCCGCGGCGGGCTCAGCTAGCCACGTCGGCGGCGGGGCAGGAGGCGCAAACCGCGGCGGGCTATGTCTAGGAGCTATGTCAGCTACGTCAGGCGGCGACGCAGGAGGCGTAGGCTGCGACGGGCTGTGCCGGTCACGTCAGGCGGCGACGCAGGAGGCGTAGGCTGCGACGGGCTGTGCCGGTCACGTCAGGCGGCGACGCAGGAGGCGTAGGCTGCGACGGGCTGTGCCGGTCACGTCAGGCGGCGACGCAGGAGACGTAGGCTGCGACGGGCTGTGCCGGTCACGTCAGGCGGCGACGCAGAGCGCGTAGGCCGCGACCAGCTGTGCAAACTACATCGGCGGCGACACAAGAGACGTCGGCAGCAACGTGCTTGGCCAGCAAAGTAGGCGGCGGCGTAAGAGACGCAGGCTGCAACTTGCTCGGCCAGCACAGTAGGCAGCGGCGCTGGAGACGTCGGCCGCAACGTATCGCTTCTACCCGTGATGAGGCAGTGATTCAGGAAAAAGTGTCGGTTCGAAGTTTTTTGTGATGATAGTGCAGTGATTAAGATGTCACGTAAGTACAAAGTGATCCGTATCGTATCGTGGTCTATGGTCAGTTTTCTTTAGATTTCAACGATAGTATGTACTGTACTACCGATCTATCTATTATGTAATGTTAACGTTGACCGGTAGAAAAAGAGGTTGATCTGAGTTATGATCATTGTTACAGTAGGTACCTACTAGGTATTTTCATACGTCAAGTCATTAATGGGGAATAATATTTTATCAAATCGACACATAGGTTTCGTTGAGATTCCAGCCCAAATAACGACTTAGGTATGGCGTTCTATCGAATATCGATATTATGTTTGCTATCGAAAATTTGATATAAATCTATAATAGATTGTTTCGTCAAATTGTATTTTGCAATGTCTTGATTATGGAAGACTTCAACAACATTAAATGTCGGTAACTTTGTTAATGAAATACGGTAAACGTTTATAAGAATTATTTGAAATTGCATATTTAGTTGCTCATGATTAAGTTAAAACTCTTGTAGGCAAGTACCGACATTTTTTCGGAATAAGTACCTAGTACTTTTGATAGATTTGTTTAAAAATTATATTACCTTAGATTGTGATTCAATAAATTTTATTGAGAGTGGGCCTGTCTTTTACACGTAGGTATAGTTTGTTAAAAAAATTACATTGATTACAAAATGCAGGGATGCGTGTTAAGGACGGTCCATTTGGTGATGAGACATGTATAATTATTATTAATAGTAGTAATATCTGTGTCCCGAAATGTTTACGAGGCCATAGGCATTTATGTTATGTATGCATCACATAGCTACATAATTATAATGATGTCACTGTTTATACATTTAAATATTTTTTACAGAATGTTCAAAAACTTTGATAAATAGGTACTTAATGTGTAGGTACTTGTTGAAAATTTTGTTGTGCGGTACCTAGTAACTACTTAATGTATTTCCGTTGTTTTAAAGAAAATCAACTGTTTGAGTGTTTATTTATGTATGTACCTATAAGCGAAATAATTGCTTTTCGGCATTATTATCATTAGAAGTTATAATTATCGTGCGATGCTTACAAGCGAAAGTTAGTAATGTATTTAAATATTTATAAATTTGCTTAGATGATTAGATTTGAAGTTAAAGATTAAATAAATAGTAATTTGTAAAATACCCACACAGAGGTGATTGTACTTAGCTAATGTTTACATTACAATTAAATAATATGTATGTTTCATAAATAAATAAATGTTCAGAGGTAGTCTGTACTATTAAAACCTGAGCTATTTTATGTGATTGAATGGCAGTAAAACATGTGTATCCACCTTCTGATAGGTAGGTATTATTATAGTCTTAATCTAGGTGTCACTGGATACCGCATGTAATTGTTTATACATTGTTTGAATTTATTTAAAGCAATTAACGTGAAGTAAGCGCTGTCAGTATTTAAGTACCTACCTGTTGATCAATTTTATTTTCAGATGATTACCTACCTACACATACCATTAGCCGTACGTAGTTACTTTTGTTTACGATTTTGAGTAGGTTTAATATTTTAGTCAAATAAAAATCCAGATTATGAACTAAGAAGTTATAATGTATGAATTGATATAACAGTTTTAAATAGTTGTTTTTTGTTATTTGAGTCTCGTTTCAGTTTTCGTTGACTACTCATTGTTTTGTTATAGTTTGGCTTTTGGTGCTTAGCTTAGGTAGGTATAGTTAGCAAGCGAGAAGAGCGTAGTAAGTGGTTCAGTCGAGCGAGTATGTAGGTAGTCAGTGGTTTTTATGTTTTAGAAGTGTTAGATTTTCGTATTAAAAGGTAGTAGTAGTAGTGTGTCTTATAGTGCGACATTTGTTCGGTTGATAAAATAATTGTTGATTTATGTTTTTATCCATAATTCGAATTTGAATTGATTAAACCATTGTTTTACCTATATACTACTATCTGTTGCAATGTGTATAATGTACGTAAGTAGTTATGAGTTGCATTAATTTGTATTTAATATTATATCTTATTTTAGAAGGAGGAATATGTAGTGTATTCATAAGAAATAGGGTAGATACCATTTGACTAACTACCCACATATGGTACGTTGTATATATATTTGTATGTGCATAATAAAGACCTTCATTATGCGATAGTCCGTCTTTTACTAAACACCACAATAGTAGTTATGGCAAAATCGATGGAAGAGCTCAGCACGATGCTCGAAGGCCTCAATCGGGTTTCTCAACAGGTGGGTCTTAAGATGAACATGGACAAGACGAAAGTCATGTCTAATTCCCATGTTTTACCCACCCCGATTTCTGTTGGAAACTCGGTTCTTGAAGTCGTTGACTCGTACGTCTACCTAGGACAAGTAGTCCAGTTAGGTAGGTCCGACTTCAACAAAGAGGCCAATCGCCGAATCCAACTCGGCTGGGCAGCGTTCGGAAAATTGCGTAGTGTCTTCTCGTCCGACATACCTCAGTGCCTCAAGTCGAAAGTTTTCGACCAGTGTGTGTTGCCAGTGATGACTTATGGCACAGAAACGTGGTCTCTCACTATGGGCCTTATTAGTAAGCTCCAAGTAGCCCAACGAGCTATGGAGAGGGCTATGCTCGGAGTCTCTCTGCGTGATCGAATCAGAAATGAGGAGATCCGTAGAAGAACCAAAGTTACCGACATAGCCCAACGGATTAGCAGGTTGAAATGGCAATGGGCAGGGCACATAGCGCGGAGGACTGATGACCGGTGGGGTCGAAAAGTTCTCGAGTGGAGACCACGTACCGGCAAGCGCAGCGTAGGACGTCCACCCACAAGGTGGACAGATGACCTCATTAAGGCCGCAGGATCGCGCTGGATGCAAGCCGCTATCAACCGGTCTTATTGGAGGTCCATAGGGGAGGCCTATGTCCAGCAGTGGACGTCTTTTGGCTGATGGATGGATGGATGGAATACTAGTAGCTCGAGTTTTCATAATTATTTGTGTGTTTTATTATTAGGAAACGAAATACAGCAAAATTCGTATCCAAAAATATTAAACTCGAGCGGGCGCGATCCCGAGTGCACCGCTTGTTCGCCGAGAGTCTTATCCACTCGACCATTCGTCTGTATTGCACAGGTAGTTCTTTGTAACACTGTATTTTCGTCAATTTTTATTATTATTCAGCTATTTCATTGGTGGTTTCATGGTAATATTCACTCGTGTTTATAAAACCATATTTGTCACTTTGTAATCACTGTACTATTGTAAAAGCTTAATTTACTAATTTTAAATTTAAAAAGTACTACAAGCTCATGCTACACGATGCACGCGCGCGCGCCGAGTCCTTATTATCGATGGTATCAAAAGGCTATCGATACTATTGAATATTACGTCAACTAATCAATGGTACAGCGATAGTCGACTATCGATATGCAAGACTTCTCCCCAGAGCGTTTCCCCGTGCCGCATTGCGCACGCTGTGCCACGCGGTTAAAAAATGATGTGACATCAATTCATCACCTGACAATACCCGGTCAGTGTACGGTAAACCTAAGCGTGAATAGGTAAATGCCGATTACAAACTATTTTTCAATGAATGTTCGGACTTTACCTGAGCTTGGGTAGTACTAAGTAAACCTGGGTAGACTTAAGTTTACTTCATCTTCCAGAATTACCCGTAACATGTATAAATTTACTCTTCGATAATAATTAATGGTGAATTATATTATCATTAGTTGTTTCAACCTTGGCGGAAAGTCCAACCTATAAATATCACGCCACCACACCATGCTAATCAACATCTAAAATTAATCATTATGCAGCTCCAATAATATCCAGTGTAATATCCTGTTCAAATAACATTACTGTAAGGTCTGGATAGCGCATGATTTAATAATTACAATTTTTGATTGGCAACAAATTGTTATCCATTTACTTATGACACGATTTACCTATACTCTACCTCTTGTTTGGCTTTTTATTTTGCTGAAAAGTTTTGTGGTACGGGCCCTGCCAAATACGACTTCAACTTACTTATCCGCAAAGCTATAATGGTAAATTTTCGTACTAAATGCTAATTTCTAAACCCCAAGCATTGCCTTTTCCAAATTAGTCAGATAAAATACGAGTAAGCACCTAATCCGAGATAGTATCATAATTATAGTATAGTATTTTAGATACCATAGATTTTATCACTGACACCATAGACTAACCTCCTCAAGTTAGTCTATGCTGATACATTGTGATGGAAGGATTGAGTTAATTGTTATTTGGATAAAAATAAATTATCGTAAATAAGTATGTAAGATGTCTGGTAAGTTTATTTTGAATCTTAAAAGGAATCTGAATGTGTATGACCAAGTTCGCGGTTCACAATTACCTAATCTTAGAGAACTTGTGAGACCTACCATTGGGACACCTAGTATGAGTTTGTCAATTGATTTTACGTGACGAATACTTTTCTATGGGATTGTACAATGTATGTTGGCATCAAGCAGTTCCTATCTATACAAAATTGTTGTTTAGTTACCTTATGAGGTTTCTGAATCGATCAGAATTTTCGCGTTTTCTGTAGAACATTAAGAAATTACGCCGTATATTTTTATGAAATTTACGTTCCAGGAGAAAACTCTACTCACCCCTTAAGTATTAACAAAATATTGTGTGTGTGTCAATCGCTTGAGTAAAAATATTGCACGCTCGTACGTCTTGTTTTTGTTTTCACAAATGTATTTAGTTTATGTATACTTTTTGCCAAAATTTAGTAGGTTTATAACTTTGAGGTCATTTAGAAAACTGTAAAACCTAAGACGTATAAACCTAGCGATTGAAGTGCTAATTGTATGGAAAAAAACACTAAAATAGGATAATATTTGGAGGCAGATAACAGTTTATTGTTTTTGTATGGACGAGTTGGCGCTTCACTATTATTAATGCCTTACTATGTCAAAAAACAAAAATCTCTTACTAAGGTACAGGTCTGCATAAAATGCCCCAATATATATCCAGTTGATAATACCTAATTCAGGTATGTGAAATCGAAAATAAATTACAAGGAAATGCATGCACTTGGTATCAAAAACCTTGTTGTCAATAAAACAATACTTACCACAAAATGCACATTAAAATACCCACTAACAGATAACAGCAAAATCAATTTATATATTACACGACCTGCTACAAAATATTTTCTAAAATAATTATTCTCTAAAATCTTTGTGTAGGTATGCAGACGACAGCACAGTCGTGGAGGGTTACGCATACAATGCAAGAACCAGCGGGCCACAGATCGAGTCACTCAGAGAGGCTAGGGTTGAACGGCTCAACTTGAGTCTGGAGGCGGTATCTGACTAGAGTGATGCTAACCTGGTCAAATTTAATACCACAAAGACTGTTTATTTTCGGTCAAAAAGAGGCCTTTCCATTTGTCTCCTGCTTTCCGTGGTGTGTCCGTTCCGGTAACTGACAGCCTGGAACTATTAGGCGTTTCACTCTCATCGACTCTTAACTTTGACTCTTACATAGAGTCAAAAGCCCATTTAGCCTCTAAGATGAGACGGTATTTCACACCTGAGCAACTGCTTAGGCTTTATCAAGCACGACAAGTCAGGTCTTGCATGGAATACTACTCTCACCTCTGGGATAGCTCTGCCAAATACCAATTGGAGGCTCTAGAGTCGATTGAGAAGCGTGCCAGGAGGCTAATAAATACAACGAAACCTTCACTAAGTCGCAAATGTAAAGTCTCGAGCATCGACGTAAGGTAGCGTGTTTGTCGGCCTTTTATCGGATATTCTTTGGAGAGTGCGCTCAGGAGTTGCACAATCTGGTCCCACCTGCCCCTTTCCTCTATCATACGGCTAGACAGACGGGACCAAAGCGCCACACTTTTATGGTGGACATTCCGCGCGTTTTGAATCTACATTCCTCATACGAACAGCTAGAATGTGGAACGCTTTGCCTGAGTCTGTCTTCCCGCTAAAGTACAACGTGGGTGTCTTCAACTCACGAGTTACTAGGTATCTTCCTGGTAAGCGTGGTACACCCTAGACCGCATATCTCAGAATGTAGTGAAGCGCAAACCTATACGAAAGCAAAAATCATTTAAAATTATTGAAAACACTCATTTAGTCACATTGTCGTCTCGAAAATTCCGAAATATTCAAAGCTCATTGAATATTTCAAATACAAAATAGGTTTAGTGAATAAACAATATTAATTGTTGACTGAACTATGTATGCAGGTATATCCCATGAAAAACTTATCATTTAGAAATGCAATTACTCGAGTAGGTAATATACTCGTGGTTTAAATTCTACCCAAGTTATTTTACATAAGTACGTAAAATAATAATTATGACAACCGACTACAGTCTACACAAAAATGAAAACTGGATGCAGAAGCAGAGAATACATATTTTGCTAATTGAAATCTCCAGGCACTTTTTTTCATTAATTTTCATAAAATGACCAATTAACGTATCCAAATAAATCAAATTTTCATGGAGACATTGGGCAATATTTTTCTTCAGGTTAAAAAAACCTGTGAATCGGCAAACAACGGAGAAATCAGGTAATATAAACAGACACAAAAATATATATAAAAATATTAGGTAAATCAAACGAATAAGGAATCTCTTTTTTATGGTTTCTTACAAAAGGTAGTGTGACATACAACGAAAACATAAATTAGCTAATTTTAATTATAAGCATTAAGAAAGTAGCTAATTACCTACAAGAAATATCTCTTATTTAGACAGTTTGTGGAAAGAACTGGGTAAACACTAAGGATAGATAGCGTTTTATGCAGCAATTGCATTTTTGCATCCTGTGTACCTAGTACCTACACAACAACCAACATTTTAGACACTATTTTTGTTCAATAAAGTAGACTTATTATTTTAAATTATAGTAAGTACCGCCTTGTTTCATAATCATGATAGGCTTTTTATGAACCCGCGTCTTGGTCAGCGCGCAAAGTTTAATTTTCTTGGGTTATTTGCAATAACTACCTACAGGGTTATCCAGAACTGCTGTATAAGCCGACAGGAGGTGATTCAGACCACCATTATGAACAACTTTTGCTTTGGAGCGAAATCGAAACTCGAGAGAATAAGCTGTTTCATACATTTTGTCGATTCCGAATTTCAGTTTAGTGTGGAACTGATGATTTTTTTTCTTGGTTGGCCCCATAGTAAAATTTGTTCATAACGATGGTCTTGATAACCTTCTTTTCGTACAGGGTAAGCAGATAACCCTGTGTAGGTCTGTATGTTTAAATGATACTCATAATTAATTATATAATATAACAAGTTTCGCTGTGATATAGCTTGTACCAAACAATCATAATTATCACGTATACCTACATCAGTCTTTAGTTTAGCAACATACCTCTGTGTATCAACTGATTTTCACCGTACCTTTTAGTTGATGCACTTTTATACAAATAAATAGACTACTTTGTTATTTTTTCGGTATACATAATATTCCTATGCTTGGAAGAAATCATTTTCAGTGATAAGGCCGCGGGTTGCTTCACACGTATCACTTTTTTTTCTATTTTCTGTATGTAATGTGTGTGAATCAATAGAAGATATTTTTAATATAGAGTATATCCATCTATCTATTCGAGGCCACAGAACTATTTTTATAAACTCTGTAACTAGATTATTTTTTACAAAAATTAGCAAGACCGACTTCACCCGTGTACAGAATTCGCGAATATTTCGCACGGATCGATGTAGCATTTTTCACATTATTGTTGATTTATCAAAAATGGCTCAGCCGATTTCAATAAAACTTAAATCCGACCAATTTCGAAGTATACTCTTTCCAATAAAAAATGAATTATTGAAATCGGACGACTACAAAAAAAGATATGCGTGGATATACATAAAAAAAATATACGCGTCGAATTGTATACCTCCTCCGGTGGTTCGTCGGTCAAAAAATCCACTAAAATATAGGTATGGTAAATAAATGCGTAGAGTAAAACAGCCCCATCGAATGCTTAATTTGAATGAAATTTCATATTTTCTAATTTGATTTTTGTCCAAGGCCGTCATCACACCGCCATATTTTACAAGTAACGTCAAAAGGTCCAAAATTTGAAATTCCTTTGAATGAAGATTGTTATGACGGAAAATAATAGGAAACGGTATACGGGATACAAGATAATGACCTAAGCTCGATATATTTTTGCATTATCTCTTTTGCCTCATAACTGGCTCGTTTGCAACGACTCCGTATCACGCCACCGGACAAGTATCACGCCACCACACCATGCTAATCACAATCCAAAATTAGACATTATGCAGTTCGAATAATATTCACTGCAATATCCTCTTCAGATAACATTAATTTATATGGTCTGGGTGATGCATAATTTAATTAACATGTATTTGCGTATGAAATAAATACAATACAAGATTAAATTAAAAATTTAACAAACCTCAAACGCAAAATAAGATTTCTACCGCAACTAACAAAATTGCTGAAACGGCGGAGATTTTTACGCAACATGTCTGCCTAAGACATACAATCGACAGACACTCCCGTCTAGATCACCTTTCAAGTGTAAAATCAAAATCCCTTCATACGTTCGGGAGCTACAATGCCAGAGACAGACAGACACAAACACGTACACACATATTTGCAAAGTTACAACTTCCCGTCGTTTTTGCATCGAGGGTTAAAAAATTAACTGTTTAAGGCCGATTCACACATACGGCGGGCGCGGGTCGGGCGCGGGTCGGGCGCGGTGCGGGGCGAGAGTACGGCGTGTCTATTTGTACCTGTTTCAATGGACGACCACACACAGAACGCGCCCGCCCCGCGTCCGACCCGCGCCCGCCGTATGTGTGTTTTGGCCTTTACTGATGGCGCGGCTGCACTAGCGGGCTACGGCGAAGTATCGTCTGCGGATGTATTTATGTCACGACAATATTCGCTTGGGTGGCTACACTGTCGCACAGAGTCCAGTGTCACCAATAACATTTATTATGACTGCCTCGGTGGCTCAGTGGTTAGTGACCCTAACTTCTGGATCAAGGAGACGTGGGATCGATTCCCACCCAGGGCAAATATTTATGTGATGAACATAATGTGTTTGCTCTGTGTCTGGGTGTTATGTAGTTACTATCTATATAAGTATTTATTTAAAAATAAGTATATGTAGTATATCAGTCTCTGGCAGCCATATCACAAGCTTTGCTTAGTTTGTAAAGTGTGTGTAAGATGTCCCAAAAATATTTATTTATTTAAATACTAGCTTAACCCGCGGCGTCGCCCGCGTTGTTTTAGTAAGTAAACGTACTTGCTAAAACTGATAATAGCGTGTGGTTAGGCCGGCGTTGTCTAGTACTTGCTTATTTATAACGATAATAGCCTCATGGTTTGGCTCGTGATGTCTTAGTACTGGTTTAAAATGATTATAGCCTGCGGTTTGGCCAGGATTGTTTTAGTACTTGCTGAAAATGATAATACCTGCGGTTTAACCCGCGTTTTCTCAGCATTTGCTTAAAATGATAAAAGCCCGCAGTTTGTCCTGCGTTATCTTAGTACTTGCAAAACGATATAGCCTGAGGTTTGGCCCGCTTTGTCTAATATTTGCTTAAATAATATAACCGGCTGTTAAGCTGCGTTGTTTAGTACTTGCTTAAAATTACAACAGCCCACGGTGTAGCCCGCGTTGACTTACTACTTAGGTACTTAATATGACAATAGCCGCAGCTTGCCCCACTTTGTCTTAACATTTGTATAAAACGACATATCCTGAGGTTTGGCTGGCGTTGACTTAATACTTACATAATATACGCTTTGACTGAGTACTTAATATGATATGAGCTGGCACGTAAAAAAGCTGGCATGCAAATGTGCCAGCCACTGGCATGTGTATTCTCGGCTTAATACTTGCTTGCTTAAAATGATAAAATCCCATTATTTGGCCCGAGTTGGCTTAGTCATACTAATATTATAAACGTGAAAGTTTGTGAGGATGGATGGATGGATGTATGGATGTTTGTTACTCTTTCACGCAAAAACTACTGAACGGATTGAGATAAAACTTTGCAATAATATAGCTTATATATCAGAATAACACATAGACTATAAATTATAATGATATATTGCGTATGCGGGCGATGCCGCGGGTAAAAACTAGTACTTTATAAAAGTCGGCTGCGTTGACTTAGTAGGTACATACTTAATATGATTATAGGCCGCGGTTTAGCTCGCGTTGACTTAGTTAGTACCTACTTATTTTAAAAGGTATTATAATAGCCCGCAAAATGGCCCGCGCTTTTTTAGTACATGAAAATAGCTTAACAACAAACTAAGAAGTAAGAATGAATATTAGTGGGAGTAAACCTTAAAGATTGTATTTTGTTAGTTTTTACGGATATATATTATTTTCATTAGATTCCGAGGGAACCGTATCTACTGGGTTATTTGGTTACCCAGAAATAAGCCAAAAAAATATGATTTAAACAATCATGATGAATAACTTTTACTATGGGGCCAACCCAATTTTCGAAAAAAAAACCAGCTGTTCAAACATTTTGTCGATTCCGAGTTGCAGTTTTTTGTTTTGATTTTTTTCTCTCGAGTTTTGGTTGGAATCATAGTAAAAGTTGTTCATGATGATGGTCTGAATCACCCTCTTTCGGCTTAGTGCAGGGTAAGCAGATAACCCTGTAAATATTTTTCGGAATGACAGCTTTGTAATAGTTAAATTGTTAAGTGTTGTAACTATTACGAATGTGTACCTATTTCTTCCTGAAAAACGACGGACTATTCCCGGGGTGTCATTAGCGTATGTTTTAGTTTATATTGTAGTATATTATAATACAAAATGTCAATGGTATCTACTTATAGTTTTCGACAATATTTTTGGTTTAAGTATAATCTTTAATTTTCTTTATTTTTAGGCTTCCTGTGGGAATCGTTGATATTCTACGGAATATAAAATCTTTTTCTATAGAAAGCTTATCCATATAATTACCTACTCCTCTATCTATATTCAAACCTAAATAGGTTTGAATTGAAAATAGGGTTCATGGCATGACATATAGAAGGCTATTCTCGGAGTCTCTTTGCGATATCGAATCAGAAATAAGGAGATCCGTGGAAGAATCAAAGTTTGGCAGCGGATTGGCAAATTAAAGGGGCAGTGGGCAGGGCACATAACTCGGAGGACTGATGACCGATGGGGTCGAAAGGTTTCCGAGTGGAGACTGCGTACCGGCAAGCGCAGCGTAGGACGTCCACCCACAAAATGGACGGATGACCTCATTAAGACCGCAGGATCTCGCTGGATGCCAGCCGCTACTACCGTTATTGGAGATCTTTAGGGAAGGCCTATGTCCAGCAGTGAAAGACCTTACTAATTATAATAATAAATATTTTTGGGACATCTTACACTCCTCTGGCTCTGGGTACGGCCTCTGACCCGAAACTAAGTAAAGCTTGTGATATGGCTGCCAGAAATAGATAGATACCTAAGTACTTATTTCTAGTTAAGATACAACATCTTAAAATATTGCACGCCCGTTTTTGGGTCCACTATTGGAACTATTTTATTTAATTGTAAGAACATTGTACATAGTGTTGCAATAAACGTTTTCTGATTTCTGATTCTGATTTCTGATTTCAGAGACTGATATACTTATTTATAAATACATACTTAGATAGATAGTAACTTAATAACACCCAGACAATCCAAACCCATCCAGAGCAAGCACTTATGTTCATCACATAAATATTAGCCCTGCGTGGGGATCGAACCCACGCCTCTTTGATCCAGAATTTAGGGTCACTAACCACTGAGCCACCGAGGCAGTCATATTTGTCTCATTTACTCATTTTTTGAAATTTTCATCATTGACTCATTTTTGACCAATTTGTCGTTTGAGTCCTTTTTGCTTAACTTCGGCCAATTGTCATTCCATTCCAAACGCTTGTCTGACACGCATGAGGTCGTGATGCGTGAAGTGGGCGTGCCAATAAGTTTTTTAAATTATGTACGGATTTCTATGTAGGTCATTAAGTACTTAACCAAATAGTTACTTAATGATGTAGGTACATACACGTATAAATTACGACATGGACCTACGAGTACATAAACCTGCAGCGTTCGGACAATAAAAGATGGAGAGAAGTGGGATTCTACATTTTCAAATAAAAAAATAACCGGACAAGTCAAGTCAGGCTCGCACACCGAGGGTTCCGTACAAATCCAGAAAATTTCACAAAATTGGGAAGTACGTTGTTAAAATCTCTATACTCATCATCATCATCATCAACAAAAGTTCTTTTTTAACTTTTCTCGTCATTCATCGAAAATTGTTAATAATTAAAAACCTGTTTGAGCATGTGCTAATGAAGCTCTTTTATATGATACCTTACATGATACGATTTACGCACTTTGAATTTTAAACGCATATTTTGTGAATTTCTAAGCCCTTTTTTGTGATTTAAATAAAAATGTACAGTGTTCAGATTTATTCCTATATGTGTCTTTTCGCCAAATTTCATAGTTCTGTGTCAACGGGAACTACCCTGTAGGTTTTGATTTTTGTGTGTATATATATATATTATGTATTTTTGTGTAAATATGCTGATTTTTACGACATAAACGGCTCTAACTTCTTTATATGATAACTGAGAAGTTTTTCCTCTACGCAACTGTAAGAGATCATAGATATACGTATACAGTTTAAATTTCAACTCGATATCTATACGCGTTCCCGAGATAAAGAGTCTTGACATACACACAGACGGACGGACAGACGGACAACAAAGTGATCCTATAAGGGTTCCGTTTTTTCCGTTTGAGGTAAGGAACCCTAAAAACAGTAGAAACTATATTATGTACCTAACCTAATATTTTTTACATTAAAAAAATAGTCAATTCATCAAGAAATCATCATTTTATTCAGAATAATAGGTTCAAAAGTGTACAATGGTATTATCAAATTGAGTAAAAGTTCAAGTCAACCAATCAGAAAAATTAAAATTTATGAATCTACGAAATAATATATTGACTGAGTATGTATATTTACATAAATTATAAAAAAATGGGATGCACTTCAGGAGTACCGGCAGAAGTAAAAACTTGAACATTAACGTTGTACATTTTTGAATATTTTGGAATGGTTAGGGAATAATTTCGCACGAATTGCTATACTCGATATAAATGTACTATTATTTATGTGGTAAAATACACACGCACACTCGCGCAAGCGCCCTGCGCTGCAACGAATCAGCAAGAGCAGGCTTACATTTTCAGCGCGCGGTAGAAAGAGAGGGGGATATTACCTACTTCCTCTCCTACGCCGTGCCGGTTACTTTTCCTCCGTCTTACTAATATTCGACAGGTCACGTGTCCTAATCCTAACGCTATTTTAACATTTTTTACCCATTCCAAAAAGTGCACAAGCCGCTAAATAAGTTTTCACATCAAAAATATTTAGTTAATTAATTGAATTACATTCTTATCAGTTAGTAGCTTATACTATTTTATTACTTATAGAAAAGATATATATTATAAAAGAAATAGATAAGTGTTAAAAATGAATACGCGAGACTATAGATTAACATAATTACTAACTATTTCTTACAAATTACAGAAGTATCATTGGTGTTGCCAAACTGATCATGCCATTTCTTGAGGGTTTCGTAACAATAAGAACTCTGCTTTATATCTGCACCACATGTTGCTCTCAACCATTCTTGAAATTTTGCTTTATTTAAATTAAACTTTATGAGTTCAGCGTAAAGATCCATTGCCTGTAATGAGAATTTTAAAATTTCATCCGATACACTTTATCATTATAGTGCTGCGTAACTTCTAGTCTGTCAAATATACAACCCGCCCCCTTACCGCCTAAGCAATAGCAATCGTAATAGCAATCGTTTATGACTTCATTTTAGTCATTTGGCACCGCCTATGTGACGTTAGCCATCAATTGCTTTGCGCGGATTGCGAAAGCAATCGTTGAATGAACAACTTTGATGGCTAACGTCACATAGGCGGTGTCAAATGACTAAAATGAAGTCATAAACGATTGCTATTACGATTGCTATTGCTTTTGGCGGTAAGGGGGCAGGTCAGAATATCTGTGCACCTCGCTGGAATGCGGCGCCTCTCCCGCTTCTCCTGTCACCTCTCCACGCACTCCCCGGTGCGACAGTACGGTTAGCATCTTCGTTGCCAATACACGTCCCGATAATTTTGATATTATAGCTTTATTTTAGCTTTATATTAGATATTAGCCGATATGACGTCACGAGGTCAGGTGCACAGATATTGTGACCGGGTTGTGTTTGTATATCCTAAGAAATAAAAAATAATCAAAAAGAGATCGGAGGGCTCTTTTTACGTTCCTAAATGATGTAATAGTAAAATTTACTTCCCCGAGTTGTAACGAGTGTTGTGGTTAAATTTTTTGATTAGTATTGTAAGGATCGCATTTACGTAATAAGACCTTGGTTACATAATAACACCGCGTAATGTTATCCTGCAATGATTATCTAATGTTTTGCATGAATGTTGGAACGCACGATAAGCATGAACGAATTGTAAGACAGTGACGGATGTACGTAATGACATGTAACAGTGAAAGAGAGAAATAATGTGATGCGTGAATGAGATAGTAATATAAGAATTATGTATTAGGTTAGAGAGAGAAAATAAAATAATTGTATTGGAAGACGTCGCTTTTTAATATTTTACAGTATTATACCAGCCCCCATACATTTTGTAGACATTACAACTCCTTGAACAAAAAATATTTACTCTTTACTCCTAACACAATACAATATCAAATCAAAATAAAACTTGTTTACTGGTCGTAAATGTCATAATACTGCCGTACAATTTAGATATCCTACTATCCTACTAATATTATAAACGCGAAGGTTTGTGAGGATGGATGGATGGATGTATGGATGTTTGTTACTCTTTCGCGCAAAAACTACTGAACGGATTGAGATGAAACTTTGCAATAATATAGTTTATATATCAAAATAAAACATAGGCTATAAATTATAATGATATATTGCGTATGCGGGCGGAGTCGCAGGTAAAAACTAGTTAAATAATAGAATAGTCTTGCAAATATTCTGCCTTTGCCTTACCATACTTATTCTTACCATGGGATAGCCTTTTGCCACAAGTCTGTTTCCTAAAGCGCTCCCAATGCCGGGCAGTGTAAGAATTGATTTATTTACCATATCCTCATAGACGAAATCACGATATTTTTTTGTAGTAGTTGGGTTAGCCATTCTGTCACTGCAATTAAAAGGAGATACCTGTTACCGTCACTATATTATCTAATATTAAGTTTTTTACAACTATGGTTTACAATAAGCTTGATTTAACATGAGCTTTCTAAAATTAGTCGTTTAGAATGTATATTATAATCTATGTTTAATGTTGATACAATAAAAATACACATGTTCCCAATAAAAAAAAAACCAGACAAGTGCGAGTCAGGCTCGCACATCGAGGTTTCCGTAGAAACACGTTAAAATAATTAAAAACCTGTTTTAGCAAGTGCTAATGAAGTTCTTTTATATGATACCTTACATCATACGATTTACTCACTTTGAATTTTGAACCCATATTTTGTGAATTTTGAGGCCCTATTTTTTGTGATTTAAATAAAAATGTACAGTTTTCAGATTTATTCCTATATGTGTACTCTAAGACAATGCTTCTTGCCAAATTTTATAGTTCTATGTCAACGGGAAGTACCCTGTAGGATTTGATTTTTGTCAGTGCGAAATATGCGTTTTTTTACGATATAAACGGCTCTAACTTTTTCAAACGATAACTGAGAAGTTTTTCTTTTACACAACTGCAATAGATTATAGATATACGTATACAGTTTAAATTTCAACTCGATGTCTTTATGCGTTCCCGAGATATAGAGTCTTGACAGACACACAGACGGACAGACGTACAACAAAGTGATCCTATAAGGGTTCCGTTTTTTTCCGTTTGAGGTACAGAACCCTAAAAAACAACTCACCAATGTAGATACATTACTAGAGATTTACGACCTTACCACAAAATTTTTTAGACAGCGGTTTAACGGAACTAATTGCACGCTTAAAAAGAGTTTAAAGCGTGCTGAAATATTTTGTGGTAAGACGGATTATGTTTTTGAAGATCAGCACGTGATCATCTCTATTAAAAACGCTAACGCGCTCGTTTTGATAGGCCGAGTTTTGTTTTTAAGTATTAATTACTAGCTTGTGCCCGCGGCTTCGCCCGCGTGATATTTTAATTTTTGTGCTAAGCCACGGGAGCATTTAATTTTATGACACTTTCCGTTGTTCAAACTATTTTTATGTCAAAAATCAAGTCGACTTGACTTGCCGATGTGAGAGAAGAACAAACTAATAAACCAACAAACACACTTCCAGATTTATAATTTAAAGTATAATAAGAAGTAAGAAAATAAGGATATCAAAATACAATAAATCTACAGCTACTGCTATACTAAAAGCTAATCGATCAAGCCTACTGTCTGTTGACAGCGTGCCCAGAATGCTATTAAATTAACACCAGCATTTTAGTCACTCATCAATTAAATTATGTTTTTAATGTTAAGTACTCACACAGAAACGTATTGTGGATACACAACAAAATAAGTCGTCTCTGGTTGTTTAATGTTTTTTTTTCTTTAAATAAAACCCTATTTTTTAGACGAAAAATAATGATAGATTCTAAAAATGCACCACTTAGCTGTTCGGCAGCAAATCCATAAGTGGATGTTAATGTTCGCTTCGTTATCAAGAATGTTACAGGAAGTTTTATTTACCACACGCCACCACACCATGTTAATCAAAATCCAAAATTAAACATTATACAGTTCGAATAATATTCACTGCAATAATATTATCCTGAGATAACATTAGTAGTCTGGATGGTAAATGATTTAACCCATTACCGCCCACTGTACTCTTTCGTGTACAGTTATTTGATGAATAACAATAAATTGTAACATTTAACATTGTTACATCTCCTTGATACTCTTTGCTAGATAAATCTTTACTGACCTTTTATTTTGCTACCTTGCCTAGTACGACTTCAACTTGCATAAGTAATAAGATCATTTTTGTCCTTATTGCTTGTTTGATTTGTTACATTGCGTTCACCGTATGGTCTTTAAGCTAGAGAAAATAAGTAACTTTTGATAGTAATCATATGATTATGATAGTGCTGGTCTGTACCTGAATGAATAGTCCTCTAATACCTCTTTTGAACATAGATCTACCAATAAAGACTGATGGAGCCATATCCATCACGCTTACCCAAGTAAGTACGAGTTTGTGGAAACCACTGCTTACATTTATATGTCATCGAATTTCTTGCAGATTCCTTGCGATATTTTTCTTTACCAAAAATCTGGTAGTGTACTTATATATCCGTCTATAAATTCCAAAAAAACTCGTAAGTAGGTAGTACGTCTACATCACGCATCAAACTTGTAATGCAAGCGTTTGAAATAGTATGGATGATCACCATTTTTTATACAAATTACCCCGATGCAATACGATGAAATTAAAAGGCGTATGGTGATCATTAGAACCGCCATGGATAAAATGAAGAAAATATGGAGGAACAGGAACATCACCAAAACCACGAAGATCAGGCTCGTTTGAACACTAATTTTACTCATATTTTTGTTCGCCTCTGAGACGTGGACGTTACGAGAAATCGAAAAGAAGAAAGTAAATGCGCTAGAGATGTGGTGAAGAATGGAGAAGAATGCTTGGGGTAACGTGGACTGCATTTCGTACCAATGTCTCTATACTACAAGAACTCGGCATCAAGCAGCGTCTATCATCCGTAGTACAGTCTTGAATACTCGCTTACTTCGGACACGTCTCAAGGCGAGGTCAGTACATAGAGCGTCTTGTCGTCCAGGGCAAAGTTGAGAGCACAAGACCACGCGGAAGGTCGCCCATGAGATGGACCGATCAGATCAAGTTTACTGTGGGCGGGCCCGTGCATGAATGTTCCAGATTGACGTCCAATAGAGAGAGATGGCGAGACATCGTGGGGCGCATTACATCTGCCCCTACCAATAATAATAGGTACTGCGTGATGACCACGACCGTTCTGTCGAGAGATCAAGAAAAAGACCCCGATGTATGGCTTCCATCAGTAAGCGTTAGTGATAGTGGTAACTTATGAAGTCCTGCTGCACTAGCCTAGTCCATTGCTTTCTGATCATCGGGCTGGTGGTCTGCCTCTTGGGTGCAACTCGTCATTCTTTGGGTATAATTCGGCGACTGCTTTGGTCTACCTGTTTTTTTATTTTGTTTTTTTTTTTATTGAAAAATTACTAACCACAAACTGCAGGGTTTGTGATGTCCAATTATCAAAGGGTTAACTAAAATTTACGATTATTTGATTGTACTGCACAAGGAGAGTTAGTAGTTGAAATCTTTGCCTAAGTTAGTTAGTCGGTGCACTCCGCGAAAGCCATGAGCACTATTGAGTTCACGAGTTTGACACATGTGCCATCACTCTCCTCGACCAAATTTGAGGGAGGAGAACGACCCGATACATGATGTCGTCGCAAGAAGGAGCCTTTGATGGAGAGCATGAATGCCTGGGACATGCACGCAATGTTTTTTAGGGTTTCGTGTCTCAAAAGGAAAAAGCAGAACCCTTATACTCGTAGGATCACTTTGTTGTCCGTCCGTCCGTATGCTTTTATCTCAGGGACGGGTAAAGTTAACAAGTTGAAATTTAAACTATATACGTATATTTATAAACACTTATAGTTGTGAAAAAATCAAAGTTCTAGTTACCGCAGAAAAAAGTGATCGCCGTTTATGTCGTAAATAACCGCATATTTTGACACTCAAAAGTTAAAAAAAAACTTTTTCGATGTTTATAATCATATAGAGATTTCAACATTCCAAATTTGTAAAATAAGTATATTTAGAAACACTTATGGTTGTGAAAAAATCAAACTTCTCAGTTACCGCAGAAAAAAGTGTTCGCCGTTTATATCGTAAAAAGCCGCATATTTTGACACTCACAAGTTAAAACAAAAACTTTTTTCGATGTTTATTTATTTGTCATAAAGAGATTTCAACATTCCAAATTTGTAAATTTTCCAGGATTTGTACGGAACCCTCGGTGTGCAAGCCTGACCCGCATTTGCCCGGTTTTTTTAAATTACAATTACACATTTATCACGTCCTATTGCAATCCCGATCATCTGCCATCTGCAGGTTGTATTCCTTGATGATCTCCGATGACGCAGACGTTGCGCGCCGCACGAATCGACTAATGGCATCGTTTTCGATGTCGCCGGTGTGATAGATGAAGGTCCCAGTGTGCCGCGATAGTGCAGTGACCGCGTGTAAGACGCTCTCGTTGTAGTCTCATTTTCAGCTTTGTTTTTATAACGATTACCGACTTCGAGGAAAGTAAAGGTGCGTGATCCTGAACCTCCCCCATAGCCTTAGCTTATGACGGTCTTCTTTTTTTACTGCATATGCATTAAGAAAAGGGTGTTGGGGAGGTTTTTGGATATTTGAGCCCCCAAGCTTTTTGCTCAAGAGACCTAATACGGGGGGCTGAGGAATATGTTTTTGAGTATATTTCCCCCAACGCAAACGCGACATCCATTATGTCTCCGTAATAGAGCTATTATTAGAGCTTTGTCCAACAGAAGGCGACGGAAGTTCTCTTTTCCGAAACCATTGACGAGAGATGAAGCAATAGTTCGCACTCTGGATTTTAACAGATCTCCTGTTCGGCGCGATAACTTCTATCTTAGGTCTTTTGCTGCCTCTGTTGTAGTAGTGATGATAGCATCCCTGTCAACATCAAAGTTTCAAATCACCGTGTTGTCTTGCCACAACCTGGAACCCCGTTGACCTATAGTAACTTTGAACCGCCCGTTTTTCCAGCCTGCGACGTGCGAGCCGTTCGGCGGATTTAGGCATCTCGAGAGGATTCAATTCTATCGTCCAGCATATCTTGGTACACTAGGCTAGGCGGTGACTACAATTGAGTTATTCGATGATATCGCGTACTTTAGTCTTATTATTCGCTCTGTTTCCCCCTCTTTCATCTCCACAAAACCACTTACTGCGCTATAAGCTGTCAGGTGTTGTTTTTAGGGTTCCGTACCTCAAACGAAAAAAACGGAACCCTTATAGAATCACTTTGTTGTCCGTCTGTCCGTCTGAAAATATATCGAAATATCGAGTTGAAATTTAAACTGTATACGTATATCTATGGTCTCTTGCAGTTGTGTAAAGGAAAAACTTCTCAGTTATCGTTTAAAAAAGTTTAAAACCGCATATTTCGCACTCACAAAAATCAAAACCTACAGGGTACTTCCTGTTGACATAGAACTATGAAATTTGGTGAGAAACATTGTCTTAAAGTACACATATAGGAATAAATCTGAAAAGAAAAATGTACAGCATTTTTATTTTAATCACAAAAAATAGGGCCTCCAAATTCACAAAATATGGGTTCAATATTCAAAATGAGTAAATCGTATCATGTAAGGTATCATATAAAAGATCTTCATTAGCACACATGCTAAAACAGGAATTTTAATTATTTTAACAACGTGTTTGTACGGAACCCTCGATTTGCGAGCCTGACTCGCACTTTTCCGGTATTTTCAAAGTCCCTCTGAAGACTTGGGAAGTGACGTTACTGTCTATGGCTTGGTACAGTTGGTCTCGAGGACCTCCTCGAAACCACCTGTTGGAATCCCGTTTAGCCAAGTATCCTGCCCATCTCCACTTTAGCTTGGCGGTACTTACGCCTACGTCTTTAATTTAAGTACCCTGTAAAAATTTTAAAAATTTCAGACACGATCACCTAAGCCAATATCTAGCATGGCCCAATTGTAAAGATTTTAACTGACCGAAGCGAAGCGGAGGTCCTTGTGGATTCACAGGTTTTATACATTAAGGATCAACGCTAAAGTCAGAGCGCAAAATTAATTTTATTTTGTTTTTCTCGATTTCTTGCTGAACTACTCACCCTGGATTTGCAAAAACTACATTTGTGGCAATGAAAAGATAGTATTAATATGTTACACCAGCTTCTGCCTGCAGCTTCGCGCGCGTGGACTACCCCCCTGAAACCGCTTATTTTTCCAGGATAACATTAACTTAACCTTCTTATTTTCGGAGCCGTGTAAAAAAGTCTCATATTTTAGGATACCTTTTAGTTAAGTATTACTAACTCCTGTCAAAAGAGTTACTTGCTTTGAGTAATTTGTATACTTTACTGTACTTTACCGGCTTTTCATAGTTCATTGCTGAAAATAGACTTACTCACGAAGCGTGATTAGGTCTTATCTCATACGCCATCGAATTTCTGCTACGGATCTATGCAGGTTGCCTCGTGATGTTTTCCAGTTTCAGAAAACTCATTGGTACGGGACCGGGATTTGAACCCGCGACCACACGATGAGTAATTAGTTTAAACTTCTTAAACATTTACTACCAAGAAAATATTAATACTGAAAAATAGGACCTACTTAACATTAGAATCGCGAACAGGCTTTTTTAAACTTGTGGGAGATAAATTTGACATACCTAATTTTAATTATTAAAAAGATTGTGAGTCGACTGGTATTTTCGCGTTTTCTGTAGAACATCGAGAAAATTTTTGGTACATTTTTGTTAAAATTTACGTTCCGGGAGAAAACTCTTTTCACCCCTTACTTAAATTGTAACAAAATGTTATGTTTCTGGTGTCAATAAAGAAATATTGCACGCTTGTACTGTACCAGCCTTTTAATAGTTCACTGCAGGACATAGGCCTACTCACGAAAGGTGATTGGGCCATATCCACTACGCTCGCCCAGTGCGGGTTGGTGGATTCACATACGCCATCGAATTTCTTCTACAGACGTATGCAGGTTGCCTCACGGTGTTTTTCTTCACCGAAAAGTCAATGGTGTGAAAATCCGTACATCCGTTCCAAAGAAACTCGATAGATACTGCTCTTGGATTGGATGTGTTCTTTTCAACAATTGTACTGTCATCAGCATACCCAAAAATACCAGGAACAAGCAAATAATTGATGGACAGTGAAAATAGAGTTGCGGAAAATACAGACTCTTGAGGTAACCCGGCATTACAAACCAATTGATTAGATGAACGGCCATCAATTACTATACATAATCGATCAGTCCCTCAAAAAAGCGGCCTGGCACACAGTTCAGTTTCACAGTCACAGTTGAGGACGTTAACATATGTTATGGTACTTACTGGTCTGATCACTTTCCGATTGATGTTATTTGTGATCTGAGTATATTGAGAAATAATACATAATGTAGAACATAACACTATCCGATGGGGGGTTAGGAATCAGACCCAAATAGAATTGTATAGTGATTATTGTAATAATAAGTTGAGGGACATAGATTTTCCAACACAGTGCCAAGATTGTAGTGGACGAATTTGTGATAACATGGAACATAAGAGAATCATTGACGAAATGTATGATAATATCATTAACCCACTTGTTACTAGCGTTTGATATACGGATCAATTAACAATAAAAAATATTAAACAAAACGTGGATAGTTTCAAATTTCTTTGTTTATTGTTTGTGATAGCTGGATGATCCCTTTGTCGAATAGACGTAGTTTGTTCTAGTTTGAGTTGGACATGTAAAATTTATAAGTGTTGATAAATCGTGTTTATTTGTCATGGGCATTACGAGGTAATAAGATAATATTATTGTATTTATATTGGGTAATTGTTGTAAAAATATTAATATTCATAGTATTATCTATGATATAAGTTTATATGTTTATTGATTCTCTAACAATTAATGTCACTTATTTGTCTATAAAGTTGATGTTCCGTATATCAAACGATAGTAATATGTACTGCTATAAAGCAGTTGTACCATAAATATTTAAAAAAATAAATTTTAGCAGTTTAGATAGGTAATAAAATACAGATTACTCTATAAATAAAAAAAATATATTTTATTTTTTAAGGAACACCACTTTACGTAAGTAGGTAAGTAGTAAGTACCTCAAAATAATTTACTCAGCATGTGTGTAATAGGTTTCGAAACAAACTTTGGGGTGTAAAAAGACTTTACATTTTACACAAAAAAAAAACAGCATTTTTATGGCACACAGAACATCGCAACTGTTCCGTTCTGTACTTCATTTTATGTGATCTACTTCACCATAGCGTGAAGATTCTTGATTTTTTTTTGATGTCCGCCTGGCCTGCCTGGCTTTCAAGTTGTCATACTCCCCGCCGTTCTTTTTGTAAAGCTGCTAAGCATTATGTACAGCCATCTAAGCAACGGGAAATCAGGGAAGATTTTAATTTCTTTCCACGAATGGAAGTACGATATAAGCCAATGTATTGGTCAGATCTACCTACGACTCTCATGTTTTTTTTATTATAGGCAGCAGGTTGATCAATTTGGATGTATCTCTTTTGCTGTTGGGAAAGTTTTTTAGTCTTACATAGGAGGCGTAAATAGATCTGACCAAAACATTGGCTTATATTATACTTTCATTCGTGGCGTGGAAAGAAATGATACTTTTCCCGGATTTTCCAGTGCTAATCAAGTATAAAACGTAACAGTTGCAATGTGCTGTGTGCCATAAAAATGCTATATTTTTTTTGTAAAATGTTATGTCTCTTTACACCCAAAAGTTTGCTTGGAAACCTGTCACACACATGCTGAGTAAATTATTTTGAGGTACTTCCTACTTACCTACCTACGTAATTGGTGTTCTTAAAAAAATCAAGTAAATATTATTTTTATTTATGGAGTAATTTGTATTTTATTACCTACCTAAACAGCTAAAATATATTTTTTTAATGTTTACGGTACATCTGCTTTATAGCAGTACATATTCCTAGCGTTCCGTAAATCAAACACTATTTATTTTTCCTCATATAGTAAGCCTATTATTAGACCGGATACAAAAATCAGAACGATCCTCCGAAAAAAAGGATATCCGTAACAACTGGATTAATATATTAATCCAATGCTGCTACTCGAAGTTATGTAAGTGTACCTGCAAGTAGCAATAAAAGAAAAAGGGTTGTAGGATGGAAGAAATATGTGAGGGATGTCCACACAGAGGCTCGTCTTGGCTTTCAAAACTGGGTATTATATGGCAAACCTAGATGTGGGCCAATATATGACAATATAACTAGGACAAGAAAAAATTTTGTGCAAAAGTTAAAGTGGTGTCAAAACAATGCCTAACAAATTAAAATGGATATTCTTGCTAATTTACACTCAAAGATTTTTTTTTCTAAATTTTGGAATGAAACCAAGAATTTGAATCCAAAGTCGAGCGTCCCTGCTTGCATCGGGGGAATTAGCGGGTCTGCTAATATAGCTGCGCTTTTCAAGGACCACTTCAGAGTCTAGTCATTTTTGAGTTCCAAGAGTGAGATGCACAGTGCTGGGGAGCCTTATGGTGTGCTTACTGCGAGAGATATTGCAGAAGTATTGAGAAATATGTCTAGAAAAAAGTCACCAGGATATGATTCTCTCAGCGTCGAGCACCTGCGGTATGCCGGGGTTTATCTGCCGCGACTTCTGACCTTGTTATTCAATCTTTGTGTGAGCCATTCTTACCTCCCGGACAAAATGACAAAAACTATAGTGATACCTTTAGTTAAAAATAAGACGGGTGACATTGCAGACATCAAAAACTATAGGCCAATATCGTTGGCGACCATTGTAGCTAAAGTACTGGACAGTTTACTTAATAAAGAACTTGAAAAGCATTCGACACTGCACAACGCACAATTTGGTTTTAAGGCTGGATTTTCCACAAAAACTGATGTGCTTTGTTTTAAGCACGCTGTTCGTTACTACACAGACAGGAAAACGCCAGTATTTGCGTGTTTCCTAGATTTGTCTAAAGCCTTCGACGTAGTATCTTATGAAGTGCTATAGCATAAGCTGTATACACCCAACTACCCGCAGAGCTAATAGAATTGGTCATATGGCCATCAAAGCAACGTAGTTAGGTGGGCCGACTCATTTTCTGACTTGTAGACGTTAGAGTGCGGGGTGAGACAAGGACGCTTAACTTCACCTAAGCTTTTCAACCTTTACGTTAATCGGCTGATTGAGGAGCTCAGTAATACCAGGGTAGGTTGTTCAGTAGATGGAAAAACTGTTAAGAATATCAGCTATGCCGATGATATGGTGTTGCTGAGCCCTTCAATTAGTGCTCTAAGGAGGTTAGTGAATATTTGTGAGCGTTATGTGGTGGCGCAGGGGCTCAGGTACAATGCTGGCAAAAGTGAACTCATGTACTAGTGTCAAACTTAAGGTACCTAGGGCACTGGGTCACTGATACGCTGAAAGATGACATGGACATAGAGAGGGAACGTAGGGCACTGGCAGTTCGGAGTAATATGCTGATCCGCAGGTTTTCAAGATGTTTAAAAGATGTAAAGCTAACTCTTTTTAGAGCATACTGTCAGGCTTTTTATACATGCAGCCTGTGGATCAGCTCCACTCAAAAGGCGGTTATTGCCCTACGCATCTAGTTAATAATGCGTTTAGGATGCTTTTGGAGCTGCCACGCTTCTGCAGTGCATCGGGTATGTTTGCTGAGGCGCATGTCGATGGTTTTCCGGCCATCATTCGCAAACGCGTGGCCTCTCTGATGAGGCGGGTGCGTGGTAGCGGCAACAGCTACCTAAGAGTAGTGGCAGACAAGGATGATGGGCTATTTCTCAACCACTTTTTGAACAAACATGTGCTGCCTTGGCGGCCCTGTTTGAAATGAAATACAATTAGGATTATTTGTCATTGTGCGTGTTAAATTATAATTATTATGGATAAATTTAATGTGACATTGTAGTGTAACTTTGTAATTTAACTTAACTCTATGGATTTTGTGATCTGAAATAAAGTTATTATTCTATTCTATTCTAAAAAGTCAGCGATCCACGAGCATATGCGAGCAGGTAATCCATACGAAAGAAGCTTGTTCGGAAGGCTGTCATGCCAAACTCTATCGCAGGCCTTAGATATATCGAGAGACACAGCCAAGGCTTCGCCGTGTCTATCAATGGCCTCGCCCAAGATATGTGTAACATGGCCGAGCCGTGTTTGATAAATCAACAAAAATATAAATGGATGTCACATCGATTCGTGCAGATTATTCAAATTCTGTACACGGTGGAAGATGGTGTTGCGATTTTTTGCGAAAAATTACCTAGGTATTATTTTAGATTAGAATATTATCGAAAAGCTATCGCTGCATTTATTTTACAGCACTAGAACACTATTCATTAAATTTGGAGTCAATAATACGAACAATACACTTTATAATTATAATAGATATTTATTCAAAAAACCTACATTTATTACTTACATACATTTATTTCAAATCTATAACTTCTGATGTCAGGTTAGGTTATAATTAAATCTTAAAATTGTCTTTTTATAAACATAAATCCGCGATCTCCAATCTTGACTAGGTATTTACATAATTCATATTAAACATCTAGTCACGGTGTATACCGACCTAAAAAATTATATTTTTTCTTTCATATAGGCCATCAAAATCTATGAGTTTTAAATCAGTTTTCAGCGTATATAAAATAACGATAAATAAACCAAGCAGGAAACAAAAAATGAGCTTAAGTACGTTATATTTTTTTAGCACTTTAGAATGCTCAGCACGCAACCTGTTTAATTGTATAGCTTTGCGCATTAGTCTCTGCTGTAAATCAACATTTTTCGTAACATGTGGTTGAAGTGGTAGCGTTGTTTTAATTTCACAGGATGTGTTATAATCGTCTATACCATTTTTCAAATAGTATTGCTTTGATTTGTTTATTACCTTGAAGATCGCATCTTGTTCCATTTTAATATCCTTAATCATATGCTCAGCTTTGGCATAAATATCAATCACACTGTTGTCGGGGTCGTCTGTTAGGGAATATTCTACGAGTGGATTTTCCGCAGCTATGCCCTGGTTACCATTTAGGGACTGTTGTTGACTGTAGTCAGACTGAATATTTTCTGGTTGATTTATTGAATCTGATCCCTCTTCGGATGCCTCGTTTAATTTTTTCATAGCTTCCACCATCACTAGGCTGTTAGCAAAATTGGAAGTTCCAAACTTGTTTTGGATACCATTTACCTGAAACAAACATTTGAAGCTGTATATACACGTCCTAAAAGGTATGTGAATTTTACGAACCTGCAATTAATCAACGTATTAAACTATAACTTCATCTTCCTAGTAATTAAAATACATTCACAGTTCAAAAGAGACTCTAATACTTCATCATATCTAAACTCCGGCCTTAAAAATGCAAAGTTCTGCGATAGCAAGCATGTACATTAGGTATTGTATGTTTTTGCACCCGGTTAACTTCATACAGTCGCGGATTCAGATTTATAGGTATGGAGGTTATGTATGAAATTATTTTTATCGTGCTTCACACACTAGGTGTATAGAAACTTTCTTTTTGTGATAAACATTTCAAAAAATTGTCGCGTTCGCAGGATTTAAACCTGCATCCTCTGGGACTCCGGCCCAGATGCTTTGGCCAGTTAAGCTAAAACGCAGTCTGCGAAGGCGCCGAATTAGTGAATGTTTATCATTTTTACCAACTACTACGTTGTTGGAAGCGCCATTTGTGAGAACTGCTTTAAACCAGTCAGTCACTTAATGTGAAATTTTTAGAACTTCTTACCATTAACGAGAAATGACGCATAGCTTAATCAATGAAATTATTTTTATTGTGTTTCACACACTAGGTGTATAGAAACTTTCTTTTTGTGATAAACATTTCAAAAATTAACGCGTTCGCAGGATTTGAACCTGCA
The DNA here is from genome assembly GCA_949316475.1 of Hypomecis punctinalis. NCBI lineage: Eukaryota > Metazoa > Arthropoda > Insecta > Lepidoptera > Geometridae > Hypomecis > Hypomecis punctinalis. Next base: position 938,519 of record OX438802.1, on the reverse strand, counting down.
TCCTCTGGGACTCCGGCCCAGATGCTTTGGCCAATTAAGCTAAAACGCACTCTGCGAAGGCGCCGAATTAGTGAATGTTTATCATTTTTACCAACTACTACGTTGTTGGAAGCGCCATTTGTGAGAACTGCTTTAAACCAGTCAGTCACTTAATGTAAATTATAAGAACTTCTTACCATTAACGAGACATGACGCATTGCTTAATCAATGAAATTATTTTTATCGTGCTTCACACACTAGGTGTATAGAAACTTTCTTTTTGTGATAAACATTTCAAAAATTGACGCGTTCGAAGGATTTGAACCTGCATCCTCTGGGACAGAAAAACTGGGTTTATCACAAAAAGAATGGAGGTTATGTGCCCACTGGGCCAATGTCGGTGTTTCATCAGGCGATAGTTTGTGCTCCGATTAACATCGTAATTAAGATGTTTTGCGCTCGTTACGCTTGCACTTTGTCTAACCTTTGCTTGTTTCTCATTTTTAAATAAAAACGATTCAGTATTGACAAATATTTCCAAAAACTTATTGTACGTCGTTCATCAGTACAATAAAAAAGTTTCAGCCGTTACCTTTTTTTAAATATAGACTAAATAAATGTTTTTATTACCTTGGCGATTATATCTAGTTCCTTTTTAATTTCCTTGATCATATGCTCAGCTTTGGCATAAATACCATTTACGCTGTCATCGGAGTCGCTTGCTGAAGAATGTTCTGCGAGTGGATTTTCCACAGCCGCACCCTGGCTCTCTTCTGAATACTCTTGTTGACCGTGTTCAGACTGAATAGTTTCTTGTCTATTTAATGAGTTTGATCCCTTTTTGGATTCCTCATACATTTTTTTCATAGCTTTTAACCTCACTAGGCTGCTATCAAAATCAAGAGATCCAATCATGTTGTCGTTTTTATTTACCTGAAACAAATGTATTGGACCACAGCATTTTATTTCTAGTAACGACAAAACATTATTACAGTTCAAAATAGGGTCTAATATTAAAAATATAAATAATTAGTTTTTACTTGCGGCTTCGCCCGCATGATATTTTGATTTTTGACGCAAAATCATTATAATTTATAGCCTATGTGTTATTCTGATATATAAGCTATTTTTTTGAAAAGTTTCATCTCAATCCGTTTAGTGGTTTTTGCGTGAAAGAGTAACAAACATCCATACATCCATCCATCTATCCATCCATCCTCACAAACTTTCGCGTTTATAATATTAGTAGGATTTATTAAACCTACACTGTGGCTTTAAAAATACAAAGTCCTGACAGCAAGCATGTGGAATGTATGTATATATTTACGTTAAGTGTATATATAACATGTAATATAAATACATCATTGTATGTTTCACGTATAGCCCCATGTAATTAGCAGAAAATAATAAAACTAAATTACATATAATATGAATACAGTAACGAACAGATCCGGTGAACTTCATACAGGTGCGGATTCAGAGCGGTCATGGAGTTAATGATTTCCCTGGGTCAATGTCATTCTTTGATCAAGCGAAGGTTTGTCCTACGAGTAACATCGTGATTCAGATTTTTTTGCGCTCGCTACGCTCGCACTTTGTCGTACGTTCACATTATTGTATTTTTTTGGGTAGAGAGAATGATCAAGCGCAATTATACAAGGTGCTAGGTAAAACAGCGTTGTCCTTTTAATGGGTTGTTCAGTATCATTTATAGATGCCTAAAACGATGTAAAAAAGTAGGGTAAATTTTCTCAATAATTTTGGAAAAATGTCCCACAAATTGTAAAACGATGGAGCGCGCAAAAACTAAAGCGCTATGTAGACTGTTTAATTGTATAGCTTTGCGCATTAGTCTCTGCTGTAAATCAAAATTTTTCGTAATATGTGGTTGATGTGGTAGCGTTGTTTTAATTTCACAGGGTGTGTTATAATCGCCTATACCCTTTTTCAAATAGTATTGCTTTGATTTGTTTATTACCTTGGAGATCGAATCTTGTTCCATTTTAATATCCTTGATCATATGCTCAGCTTTGGCATAAATATCTATCATACTGTTATCGGGGTCGTCTGTTAGCGAATATTCAACGAGTGTATTTTCCACAGCTATGCCCTGGTTATCATCTAGGGACTGCTGTTGGCTGTGGTCAGACTGAATATTTTCTGGTCGATTTAATGAATCTAATCCCTCTTCGGATGCCTCGTTCATTTTTTTCATAGCTTCTAACCTCACTAGGCTGTTAACAAAATTCAAAGGTACAAACTTGTTTTCGATATCATTTACCTGAAACAAACATTTGAAGCTGTATATACACGTTCTAAAAGGTATGTGAATTTTACGAACCTGCAATTAATCAACGTATTAAACTCTAGCTTCATCTTCCTAGTAATTAAAATACATTCACAGTTCTAAACAGACTAATACTTCATCAAATCTAAACTCTGGCCTTAAAAATGCAGTTCTGCGATAGCAAGCATGTACATTAGGTATTGTATGTTTTTGCACCCGGTTAACTTCATACAGTCGCGGATCCAGATTTATAGGTATGGAGGTTATGTGCCCACTGGGCCAATGTCGGTGTTTCATCAGGCGATAATATAATTTGTGCTCCGGTTAAAATCGTAATTAAGAATTGCTTGTTTTTCATCTTTAATTAAAAACGACTCAGTTATGACAATTTTTTCTAAAAACTTATTGTACGTCGTTCATCAGTACAATGAAAAAACACACAGCACAAAAATTGCATACAGCTCATAGGTTATTGCCCTCACAAATATATTTTTAAGCCAATTATGTCTTTTCTAGCAGTCTACCATTTCCGTCCATCCATCAGCCAAAGGACGTCCACTGCTGGACATAGGCCTCCCCTATGGATCTCCAATAAGACCGGTTGGTAGCGGCTTGCATCCAGCGCGATCCTGCGGTCTTAATGAGGTCATCTGTCCACCTTGTGGGTGGACGTCCTACGCTGCGCTTGCCGGTACGTGGTCTCCACTCGAGAACTTTTCGACTCCACCGGTCATCAGTCCTCCGCGCTATGTGCCTTGCCTATTGCCATTTCAACTTGCTAATCCGTTGGGCTATGTCGGTAACTTTGGTTCTTCTACGGATCTCCTCATTCCTGATTCGATCCCGCAGAGAGACTCCGAGCATAGCCCTCTCCATAGCTCGTTGGGCTACTTGGAGCTTACTAATAAGGCCCATAGTGAGAGACCACGTTTCTGTGCCATAAGTCATCACTGGAACACACACTGGTCGAAAACTTTCGACTTAAGGCACTGAGGTATGTCGGACGAAAAGACGCTACGCAATTTTCCGAACGCTGCCCATCCGAGTTGGATTCGGCGATTGGCCTCTTTGTTGAAGTCGGACCTACCTAACTGGACTACTTGTCCTAGGTAGACATACGAGTCAACGACTTCAAGAACCGAGTTTCCAACAGAAATCGGGGTGGGTAAAACATGGGAATTACACATGACTTTTGTCTTATCCATGTTCATCTTAAGACCCAACTGTTGAGAAACCCGATACCATTTAGTGACATCATAAAAATAGGTTTTCATCATTATCATAATCATCGTCGCCGTCTACCATAACCAAGTCGATGCCATGCCATCTCAATATTTGATTTGGCTAGTTTTTACCAACAACCCAAATTTCATAAAAATATCGTTATTATGGTATTATATATTAATAACCACAGTAGAAAACCTAATTTGTGTAACAAAGATCCTGGTTGTACGTGAAAACTAGCCGAGTCAGATATTGAGATTGAATTACATTTCAAGTAAAATAATTGCATGATTTTCTACATAGAACGTGGCACTCATACAGGTCTCAATTATTTTTGCTGGCGAAGTCGACAGCGACGAATATTTTATAATATAATAACTACCTATAGAACTTTGGCTCTTATTCACATTTATGTTTTTCATGGGATTCAAACCTAATGGCGGTTGCAGGTCGCTGCGCATTAAAAATTCATATATCAGCAAAGGTGAGGGGAGGAGTTCGGCGCAGCGAATAGAGGACTTCAAAGCCGCCAAACATTATAACGCCATTTCTAGTATGTTGTCTGCCAGAAAAACTCACGAAATTCTGCCAAGCATCACAAACTACTGTTGGCATATCTGCAGTAAATCCCAAAAAAACAATAGTAATGTTTTCCAAAAGCCTCAAAATTAGAATAAATGCAGTACAATTGTATACAAAAATGTATTAACCATATTAATTAATATTATTCATCAAATTATACACTATTATTAAATATTTATATTTTGATACATATTGACGGTTTCACAACATAACAATATAAAGGATATTATTATCTCATGTACAAAATACCTACATATTATGTGGTCATTTTCCGGATGAGTATTTATAGACGATGACCACAGTAAGAGTAACTATGTATAATTTTATTTTTAGTGTTACTCTGTTTAGTATAGATTATAAATATACCAAAAACGTTAAATGCATTTAATAATTTTAAGCTACTCGTATCAATGTGCCGTTCGAGGTTGAAACTTTGGTTGTGTGGGAGCCAGACGCTCATTTATTGTGTAAAACGTTACCAGCCTACTAGCGAGGCGTTTGGTAGACGTAACACGTGACATAATGCTGGCATCTGCGTCGGGAAAAGCTTAATAAGTGAAGCAATGCAGCCAGCATTTTGGCCACATATCTCTGTCTCTGTCTAGGCTACGATTGTGTGTAATTATTAGACAGAAACAGCGAGAAGATATAAATGTCAGAGGTAAAATAACTGTAAACGGACTGCAATTCTCTCCACCACACTTACCCAGTTCTCAACTGTTAGGTGAGTGCAAGTGTTTCTGAGTAATTGCAACATTTATTTGCTGTGAATGGATAAAAAGAAAATAAGCGTATATATACATTTCTCAATATCGATTATTACGTTCTTTAGGACATCACTAAACTTGTCAGTAGTCGAACTGTCAAGAGACACTTTCTATTGCGGACAAGACAAGGTATCACAGTAACAACACAGTAATCTGTAAATCAAAATAAAAAAGGTACCTCTGATCTGACGGCTGGGGCGATTGATGGGTCTGCACTCTCAGGAGGTATTGTTAATTGTTCTAACGCAGGTTAAATGGTGTTTATTCGAACGTTCAGTTTCCTGAATCACTGAGTAAATACTGAAGTATCTGCATTAGTAAACGAGATTATAATACATACATGCAATGACACAGCTTTCCTGTTATCAGGACAATTTTGTGAAATACAAAATAGGTAGGTATATTATTTGAGTGTTATCGTATTATATATTAGTAAATTCCATTCTGCTTCCTTCTTGCACATAAAATGTGAGCAATATTCTACTATTAATCTATTCTCGTCCCAGATATAAAGATATACCTAGTATGAAAATATTCGTAAAAGCGGAAACTGCAGCCAATTTCGCGTATTTTTATATATTTTTGTGCAGCGCCCCTGGCCGACAGTAGTTTTCATCGACTCCTATCAGAAACAAAATAAAAATGACAATATTGTATAGAGTGAAACAGAACTGATACAGTTTTTGTTTACTTATACTAAGACCCAGGTCAAAGTAGTTACGAGCTAAAAAGGGAGAGTAGAGATACTTTTGGGAAAGTTTTTCCACCACCAATGTCGTAAGGAGGAATGGCCTTTGTCTAGCTGTGGGATTATGCGAACTGAAAATATATGTTACAAATTATAAACATAAGAAGAAAAGTATGCTCATTCCACCACCAACATCGCAATAATCATAGTCATAAAAAAATATTTCCATGCACACAATAGGAAGACTACGATTGAAACAGAACTGAAATGAAATCGGAACGGGCTAGAAACAAACCGCTTCTTACTGGTTTTTATTAGAGATCTACCTATGAGTCTTGTCCAGTAGTCCCGCAAAATTAAATTAAATTAATTAGTAGTAAACGTCTTAAGTATGGCTAAATTTGATGATATTAAATGTTGCTGTGACGACGCAAAAGATTTGACGGACGGGCTAGTTTCTGCTAAGTACTTACTCGCAGTAGGCGCTTTTCTGGTTGAAAAACCGAATTAGCTACCGTATTTACCTCGGTTACCAAACAAGCTCAGTTTGGTCACATTTATTAGCACTATTGACTACTTATTCATGCTTCAATAAAGTGGATTTTTTTTCCTTGTAGGTTTGCGTTTGACTACATACTGCCTGATGTTGAGCAGATAATATGCGGTCTAGGATGTAGCACGCTTACCTAGAAGATACCTATTTACTCGGGATTTGAAGACACCCACGTTGTACTTTAGCGGGAAGACAGACCCAGGCAAAGCGGTCCACATTCTGGCTGTTCGTATAAGGAGTGAGGATTCGAAACGCTTTGTTCTAACGCGCGGAATGTCCACTATAAAAGGGTGGCGCTTTGGTCGCGTCTGCTTAGCCGTACGATAGAAGAAAGGGGCAGGTGGGACCAGATTGTGCAACTCCTGAGCGCGCTCTCCAAAGTGAATCCGATAAAATTTGGAGGAGATTTACCTTGGACAACATCTGATTTGACGACATAATAAGATTATTATAATATATTAGAATGTATGTTGTTTAAGTAAGTATATTTATTATGTGTATGCACACCACAGCGCCTAAACCTTTTTTGTTAATCCTTTACAAGTAACGGTTGCCTGGAAGAAATTGCTTTTTAGCGATAATGCCGCCGGTTGTAAAACTAGTTCCACTCAACTTGTTTTCCTAAATTATTTAAGTATTAGTATGACTAAAGAATTGATCTATCTATCTAAGGTAAGTACGAGGCCAAAACTAAAACAGTAACCGTCTTACCACAAAAGTTTTAAGCACGGTTTAGACAATGTTTACCAGTATAAATTGCACAGTTAAACAGTGTTAAAAGCGTGTTGGTAAGTTTGTATAAAAGTGGTCACCAGAAAACAACATTTCAGTATACATAAATGTCAGTTTTTATTAATACATTTCAGTTGTATTTAACAGTTTTTACTCGTAATTCTTTTTCCAGTTCAAATTAAAGGAGGTACTTAAATCAAAACTTCCTTTGCCTTGCTTCTTTGATTTTGAAATGAGGCGGTCTTCACGGGTATCTGCTGTTTTCTTAGATTTCTTTTCAGTATCCTTATTACTTTCACTACTTTTAGTACTGGTGCTATTTACACTGCTAGTACTCGTGCTCTGTTCACCAAATTGTTCATGCCATTCCTTAAAGCTATCGTAGCAGTCAGAAGATTGCTTTAAGTTCGCGCCGCAAATCATTTTTAGCCACTTCTGGAATTTCGCTTTGTCAAAATTGAATTCATCTTTCAATACTTTATAAACGCCTTTTGCCTGCAATAGAAATTGAGTTGTTTAACTTGTGAAACATTGTTAAGCACAAAATGCACATGGATGTGAAAGAAAATATTTTATATTACTGAGATCGCGTGCTAATACCTAATCTATAGTTTGAAAAAGATAGCCAAATACGGTTGAAACTTAATGCAGATAAGACTACCCATGTGAACTTTTCACTATAGTAGTATCTGGTAGTCTGGTTTTTCTGTAATGTACCTGCTGTCCACTGCATAACGTAGGCCTACACGAAGGGTGATTTGGGCAGTTCTTTTAGATTTTTGTAATGGTAGGCCCTGTTGCACAGTTGCAGAGTCCGCACATCGATAGGGAAGTACCACACCGTTGCACTATTTAATTGCCAAGCAGTAGTAGTATTACTGTGTTCCAGTTTGAAGGGCAATGTTCAATTCTATAAAGAAAAACTTTCGAGAAAACGATGTTTTCAGCCACGAGGCAACACCGAAATGAAAACGCACCATAACAAATAAAAACTCACCAAAGGGTAGCCCTTTTCTTCAAGTCTAGCCCCCAAAGCTTTCCCAATACCGGGCAGCATTAGAACTTCTTTATCTTTCATTTCTTCTTTGCAAAATTCACGATGTTTTAAAGTAGTAGACATTTTAGGGCTATAAATAATGGAAATATATATATTAAAAATACATATCTTCTTTTTAGGGTTCCGTACCTCAAGCGGAAAAAACGGAACCCTTATAGGATCACTTTGTTGTCCGTCTGTCCGTCTGTATGTATGTCAAGACTCTTTATCTCGGGAACGCGTAAAGATATCGAGTTGAAATTTAAACTATATACGTAAACCTATAAATTCTTGCAGTTGTGTAAAAGAAAAGCTTCTCAGTTACCGTATAAAAAAGTTAGAGCCGTTTATGTCGTAAAAAACCGCATATTTTGCACTCACAAAAATAAAAACCTACAGAGTACGTCCCGTTGACATAGAACTATGAAATTTGGCGAAAAGCATTGTCTCAGAGTAGACATATAGGAATAAATCTGAAAACTGTACATTTTTATTTACATCACAAAATATAGGGCCTCAAAATTCACAAAAAATTGGTTCAAAATTCTGTCTAAACTGAAAATAAGATCAAATATAATTTTATACGTAAATGTATAATTGTAAAAATATAAAACATCAAACTTAATAGCAATCAAATCAAATAAGTTATAAAATCAATTCTTAAAGCAGTTTCATTATATCTCAGTATTTACTCATATCAAAACTAGATGGCGTTGGCGTCAAGTTAGCCCACGGCATTAACTTTCTCCGTCGATGTACGAGGTATCTATGCATTCCATCCCTCAATGGGCGTAAATGAGATCCCCCTAAGATCACTTTGTCGTCCGTCTGTCCGTCTGTGTGTATGTCAAGACTCTTTATCTCAGGAACGCGTCAAGATATCGAGTTGAAATTTAAACTGTATACGTATATCTATAGTCTCTTGAGGTTGTGTGAAAGGAATACTTCTCAGTTATCGTATAAAAAGTTAGAGCCGTTTATGTCGTAAAAAACGCATATTACGACACTCACTAAAATCAAAATACTTTCAATCAAGATACTTTCCGTTGACATAGAACTATGAAATTTGGCGAGAAGCATCGTTTCAGAGTACACATATAGGAATAAAACTGAAAACTGTACATTTCTATTAAAATCACAAAAAACAGGGCCTCAAAATTCACAAAATATGGGTTCAAAATTCAAAGTGAGTAAATCGTATCATGTAAGGTACGATACATATAAAAGAACTTCATTAGCACATGCTATTTTGCGAAATTTTCTTGATTTGTACGGAACCCTCGGTGTACGAGCCTGACTCGCACTTGTCCGGGTTTTTACCATTTTGTTTGCCTGTTGAAGTTTAGAAGCTACAACAAAATACAATAAAACTATATGCTTAACCCCTGCGGGTTTAAAGATAATCCAAATGCTGCCAGTTGACAACGAGCCCGGCATGCTGGTAGTATTACCTGACATGGTGGCAACCTGCTGCCAGCATTAATAAATGGCATCGCTAGTACCTACGTTAAGTCAAATGAAAGCCATCATTTTGGTCATGTGTCACGATCACAACACGCTTAATTTTTAAAACTTAATTTTTCAATATCGTGTCATTGCGATCCAGTTTTGCCCTGCATACCTTTGCATATGTCCTGGCATGTTGTCTACGTAACTGAAGTGCCCATTTTCTTGCATGGGCAGTCTGGTGGTCACCAGACAGAGACGAGTCGAGTGTATCTAGTAAATTTCGATTGCTCGGTGACTATCAGTAGCAGTAAGTAGAACACACATTAATTAATACCGTCGGTGGATGAAACCGTAAAGTTCTCGAATGGCGATCACGTGGCGACAAATGTAGAATGTCCTCCGACAAGGAGAACAGACGATCTAATTAAGACTGTAGCATCACTTTCTTGACACATATTTTCTTTTCGTTCGTTCGTTTTAGCCATAGGACGTTCACTGCTGAACATATTGTCTTCTATGCGTATAGTAATTACATCCATTAACCTAACACGCTGCATACAAATCACTACCAACCCACGCGATGTCTATTACCTACTGGGGATGGAGACATTCTTACAATTAATGTTCTATGGCTCTAACACATCATTAAATATATTAATACTAACGTCATCACATAATTACCACATAAAGACAAATACCACTTATACATCTGCTAGCATGCCCTCAGGGACCAATCTGCACTCTCCAGGACTTGTACCAAGCCTCCCCTCGCGGAGTGGCTGTGGCGAAGCCTTGGAAAAAGGCCTTGTAAACAGAAACCTATTTGGATCATCGATACGACGAAGAAGAAGAATAGACAAAAATGACGTCACTGCTTATTAGACGTGTTCTGCGCACAAGTTGCGTGCGTCTTCTTATTTTATTGGAAACTAAAACCTCTACGTCGACAACGCTTACCATCAGGCGAGGTGGTGAAGTGCGGACTTATTCGCGAAAAATCTCTGGATCTTCTCTTCACATAAGGTAAGTTTTCTAGTCCAATATTATTACTTGATTTTATTACTTATTACTATATTAGACTCGAAATATGTACTTATTCCTCGGCAGCCAACTAATAAATAGTATTATTAGCTGTAACAAATTTATGATGTAACAAGAGGCGTACTTGCCTATTTGTTTTATCCTACTATCCTACTAATATTATAAACGCGAAAGTTTGTGAGAATGGATCAATGGATGGATGGATGAATGGATGGATGGATGGATGGATGGGTGGATGTTTGTTACTCTTTCACGCAAAAACTACTGAAAGGATTGAGATAAAACTTTGCAATAATATAGCTTATATAATATATATCAGAATAACACACACATAGAATATAAGTTATAATGATATTGCGTCAAAATCAAAATATCATGCGGGCGAAGCCGCGGGTAAAAACTAGTATAGAATAATCACGTTAATTAAATTCTAAATTAGGTAAATATTTTGTGATTAAAAATCCTCGCACTACCATATCAAGATAACAGTCGGTGTACGTGGCCGATACATACACAATTTCCCTAGAAACACGATTTTTCAACCAAATGTTCAAGTTAGTTGTTTGTGTGCTCGCTACTATGCTCGTATTCGTATGCGCGTATTAAGAGGATCCTGAATTGACCAGTGTTTTCGCGTTTTCTATAGAACATCAAAAAAATATATATATTAGGGGACATCTTACACACGGTCTCTGACCTCAAACTAAGCAAAGCTTATAATATGACTGCCAGAGACTGATATACTAAATACACATATTTTTAAATACATAGTTATATAGATAGTACCTAAATAACATCAAGACACAGAACAAACACTAATGTTCATCGGATAATTTATGCTTGCCCTGGATGAAGAAAAAGAAGATCAAACCCACGCCTCTGATCCAGAAGTTATGTTCACTAACCACTGAGCCACCGAGGCAGTCTAAAAAGTTGCGGTACATTTTTGATAAAATTTTCGTTCTGGTAGAAAAACTCTTTTCATCCAATATGTTGTAACAAAATGTTACGTTTTCGGTGTCAATAGCTTAAGTAAGAAAAAATTCACGTTCATGCGTCTTACTTTATTCAGAAAGTTTTTAAGTTTCTTCAAACTTAAAAACTTAAGTACTTTTAAAGTATTGCGGAAAAATATGACTATTGGAAGGCGAATAACTTTGAGATCATTTTTAGAGATAATATTTAGAGGTAGATAACAGCTTTTTGTTTTTGTATGGACAAGTTGGCACCTCACAATCGTCAAGAGTTTGACAGCTGTCACTTTGACACCTGTCATGCAACTCTAGTATGAATTCTACAATATGACAGCTGTCACTCTGACATCTGTCATATTTGACCTGAACTAAGACCTGAAAAAATCTATTACTGCTTGGTAGTATTACGGGAAATAAATTTTACCCGTTGAACAACTGGTAGTACAATAACCGTCATATTTTGTTTGTTTTCGTTATTTTAGTTTTACGGTAGTAACACGGGTTATTTTTATTGCTGTTCTAACAACTTTTAATGGCATTAGTAAGAACGGTAATTCATTTACCATTCTCACTTTACATTCTACATTTTCACTTAGAATAAAATTATCCGAATCACCTTTCATTAAGGAAGATTTGTATCACCCTGCACTATCTATAACTGCTACTGATATTCTAATTCCTAAGCTCAAGCCCTGTTTCAGACTAAAGTACCAATACAAACGAGCTGATTATTCTGCGATGAATATAAAAGTTTCAAAAACAGGACTGGTCTTTTGTAAGTTCATACTGTGATTTGGAAGATATTGTGAGTAAATTTTACTCAATATCGAGTGGCGTTATTGATGAGTTTGTACCAAAAGTTCGCAGTGGTGGTAGTTACACATATCCTTTCTGGTATAGTAAATCACTTATTAAGTTAATTAAAGAAAAAACTAAATTACATAGGACTTGGAAAAAGCACAAAAATCCAGTTGACTATCTAGCATTTTCAAAGCTTAGAAAGAGACAAAAAATTCTTCAAGATGAAAGCTTTGCTACATTTGTTAATTTTTCACAAGAAAAAATAAAGTTACACCCTAAAGCTTTTTGGAGTTATATAAAATCTAAAAGAAAAAATACCACTGATTATCGAAGTCTATTGACATACGGTGATATACAAGTTGACGGGCCACTAAATATATGTTCTGCATTTAATGACTTCTTCCAGCGCAATATCAACACTTTCTCAGTGGGTGAAAACTACTTAGCTCGTTGTACATTTAAAGAATAAAAACCATCCAATAATATAATTTCTAATATTGAGGTATCTGTGGATGAGGTTCAGAAAATTATTAGCAACTTAGATATACTGTACTGTACTGTACCAGCCGTTTTAATAGTCCACTGCAGGACGTAGGCCTACTTACGAAGAGCGATTGGGCCATAACCACCACGCTGGCCCAGTGCGGGTTGGTGGATTCACATACCCCATCGAATTTCTTCTACGGACGTATGCAGGTTGCCTCACGATGTTTTTCCTTCACCGAAAAGCCAATGGTGTGAAATTCCGTACATAAGCTCCAAAGAAACTCATTGGTACGGGGTCGGGATTTGAACCCACAATCTCACGATTGCAGGTCGGGTGTTACTACCACTAGACCACCATGGCTTTATTAAAAACTTAGAAACTTAGATATAAATCAGATGTTTTCGTGAAGGTTTCTTTCCCAAAATTTGGAAAAAGGCTCGGGTCATTCTTGTTTATAAAAAGGGTCTTAAAGCGGCAGTCACACTGTCGCCCCATTTCAATATTGAATGTTCTTAGTAAAGTAATTGAACGAATAGTTTACACTTATATATATCCAATTATATCTTCAGCTATACCTCCTCAACAACATGGTTTTATGAAAGGTCGGTCCACTGCCACCAATTTGGGTACTTTCATTGATTATGTCGCTACTAATGTGGATGGTGGGTCGCAAGTGGATGTAATCTATACAGATTTTGAAAAGGCTTTTGATTGTGTAGACCATGTTATCCTTCTACGTAAACTTTGTGAACTAGGTATTCGCGGTAACTTGTTGAGGTTGTTGGAATCATATTTATGCAAGCCATCCCAGGCAGTTGTTGTTGGTGGTTATTGCTCTAACTATATAGATATAGCCTCAGGTGTCCCACAAGGCTCTATATTGGGTCCATTACTCTATGCGTGCTATCTATATGATATTGGTGAAAGTATTCAGCATTCCAAATATCTCATGTGAGCAGACGATATGAAGATTTTTATGAAAATTAATAACATGAGCGATTGTTCGTTACTGCAATCTGACCTTATTCGTCTTTCCTTAATTACTACGAAAATAATCGTATAGGTATCAATGTGGGTAAGTGTCACTGTGACTCATTTACGCGTAAGAAAGATCCTTTAACTTCGATTATCAGCTAACTGGAGTTAACATTTCTCGTACATAGTGCGACACTTAGGAATCCTACTAGCCTCCAAATTAACCTTCTCAAATCATATTGAATCTATTATCAATAAATCTTATAAAAGTCTTGGCTTTATTTTACGGGTCTGTAAACCTTTTTCTGACATGAATTGTATTAAATTACTTTATTACTCTTATGTACGTAGTATTCTTGAATATTGCAGTACTATTAGAAATCCAGCATACATCACATACATTAGGGACATAGAGAAAATTCAACACAAATTCATAAAACGCCTAAATTATAGAGCTCATAAATATTCTACTAACTATGAAGACTCTTGCAAATACCACCTCCTAACTAGCCTTGAAAATAGACGCACCGTTTTGGATATGACCTTTTTACATGGCCTGTGTAATGGATATATAGATAATCCAGACCTATCCAGGAACATCCTGAGCTTTTGTACTCCAATGACTCGCACTAGGCATACTAAATTGTTTGCTGTATCGCTTCCTCGCACGAACTATGCCCAAAATTCAATTGTCAATCGCTTACATAGGACATATAGGTGATGAAATTTAATAATTTAATAAACATTTTTCATACTAAAAAGACAGATTTAAAAAAGAGGTGTATCAAATATTACATGACACAGTTAAAGCATAAAAGACATGTCCACAAAATGTATGGAGGCTGGTATAATAATAATCAAAAATTCTAACCACAACGGTCGTTACATTTTGATAAAGTTCATATTTTTCTGAGTATATTACATCAGTTAAAACCAAATAGGAGCCCTCCGTTTTTTTTTTAAATTTGATTTTGAATATATTAGGTTAAATAAATATATTTGGCACAATAGGTAGTTTATCTCTAGCAACCCTTGTTAAGTTACCTCCATTATTGTTTATTGACATCTTGTATTATTTTTACATAAGTATGTTGTTTTTTTTATCTTAAATTCGTATTTTGTTATACGTTTGAATTAATGTGTTGACATAATTTTGTTAATAATTGCATTTTCTTTTTCAATTGTCTTTACTCTTTTTATAAATGTCAAAAGCACGTAACTTTTTATGTAACTTTAATTTTATTTATTTTTTCATTGACCTATAACAAAACGTTATTAATAAAGTGAATATGAATATGTACCTAGAATCTAGGGTCAAACTGGCTGGTCAGTTGGGTACCCTGAACATGCTTAGGCGGTATTTCATACCGGGATAGTTACTTACAGATCCGTTCGTATCTGAAATACTGCTGCCATCTTTGAGATGGCTCGGCTAAGTATCAGCTCGAGGCCTTAGAATCGCTGGACCCGGCGAGCTGTTGGGCTTATATTCATATTGATTTATTCATAACTATAAGTAACATGTCAAACAAAAATAATTTATTAAATTGTAAATCATGATAATTAATAATCGATTCAATGAAATAATTAATAACAATCAATAGTTAATAACAATGTGTAATGTCACAAATAAATCAAATAGTATTAATAAGTTAATTTCGAATTCTCACATAAATTAAGTCACTCTACCTTTGGTAGAAAGTCTTATAGAATGCCTGCTCAACAAGCCAAAATTTTGCTTTATTTTTAAAAGACTGACGTGACGGCGCATCCTTTATAAAATCCGGAAGGTAGTTGTAGACATCTGTCGCCATAACATGAATCTGTTTAGACGTCTTTACAAGCCGATGGGAGGGCACGCGCAGTACGCCCGCTCGCCGTGGCGGCTGAGAGCGCTGCTCGCCTCGGCACGCATACTCATCCAAGTGGTCTCTGGCGTAGAGGGCCGCCTCTAAGATAACCATCGAAGGGAGAGTTAGAATTTTCATTGTCCGGAATATTGGCTGGGCCGATTCATCTTCTGGCACTCTCTTTATGGCCCTGATAGGTCTTTTCTGCAGCCTAAAAGCCCGTTCCCACTCAGCTGATCTTCCCCAACGCCGTACTGTAGGAGAGAGTGCACAGAAGCGAAATAACAATTCCGGACCATACTCTCCGGAAGCATAGCTGCCAGCCGCCACAGCGCAAAGCATGCACGACCTAACTTAAGGCACAGCCTATCTATATGACACTCCCAAGTGAGAGCGCTGTCTAGATGGAAACCTAAGAAAACCGTGTCTTTCACTAGCTCAATTTTGTCGTTCCCCACTCCTACACTGAGGGGCCTCCTAATACGGCCTGACAGGTCTAAGTGTAGAAAATGAGTTTTGGTTATATTTAAAATCAGCCCATTGATTTGAAACCAATGAAATAACTCACTAGCGACTCGGTTAAATTTTTCCTCCAGTAACTTTTCAGTTGGAGCAGTTACTATGGCGGCCACGTCATCAGCGTACATGAGTATATACGCATTTTTAATGTTGTCAGGAAGATCGTTGAGAAGGAGGGAAAACGCTATATTAGAGAGAGACGACCCTTGGGCAACTCCTACGAGTATCACGGTTGTAAGTGGCTGCGATTTTACCGTGCCTCCCTCCCCAACAACTACCTGGCAACCCTACCTTTATGACAGGTCATAAACTCCGATAGTAGTCGCACCTCATTATGTTCGACACCATACCTTTTGAATTTGACTATGAGCACGTTGTGATCAGCGACGTCAAACGCTTTGGATAAGTCACAAAACATTACAGCGACCTGTTGCCCATCCTCTCGTGCGTCCAAGACTCTATGAATCAACTCTCGAGTGAGGAAACAAGTGCTCGTCACATCAGTTTTGCGTGTGGGAAAGTCGACAATGTTTTGCCGCGAGGACCCGACCCCCGCCCGTGGTCGCGGTTGAAAGAAGTACTGTAGGCCTCCTGTGGCTGGGAGCAGCGGAGCTCGAGACCAGCCAAAGCAGGCCCAACTATAACTTTATATAATAATTCTACAGCTGATATTTCGCATACCTGCTCTACAGAAAGTTTTGTAAATCTGGACAACTTTTTATAATTTACATTGTTTCTTACAAAAAAGCAAGAACCACCGTTCTCTATGGTGCTTCTGCAGTAATAAGAAGCTAAAGAAGTAAAAAGAAGACGTCACATTTTAATTGGCTCTGTAAAGCTACTTCTAGCTGACTAGTTTTGTTTTTAATGGATCTTATATTTTGATGACTAACTTTCAAGTTGGCAAAGTCACCAGAGTTACCAGTATGCTGAAGTGCACATGGTGCTGCTTTCATCCCGATCGATCCCAGAGCATCGATCTGTGCCGCTCCGCATGACGTTTGCTTACTTGCTCTTACTTTGGTGTTAGTTCCGGGCTTGAACGGTTCCGAAAAAAACAGTTAGCAAATCGGATGCCTTCTGGCCATACATTTGGAGATGTCACCTTAATTTTTACACTTTCGGGCATGCCAATTAAGAACGAGGCATGTCTTTTAGATAATATCTGTCGTTTTTCTACGTGATAATCTGATCCTGCCTGGACAATGCCGTTCAAAAATTGTTTAACCTGTTCTGTTCTGTATTGTAGTGTCTACACTGAATTACCAGGCTTGTATATAATACGTTTTCTCGGCGGCCCGTATTCAACAGTCGGCTTTACCCACTCCAACTACAACTGGTTGCTGTTGTCTGTTGCTACGCCGCTGGCTATTGACAATCTGCCATTCACCACATGACACGCTGCCGTCGTCATTATTTTGACAGGGCTTAGACGTTTTCACGGAGTGCTGTTTCGATGTACTCTTCTGACTCGTAATGTCGATTTCAGAAATCTTAGCTATTTTCTTGGCTGAAGCCGTGTCGTTTGTTTTTGATTTCTTTGAGCTGGAAGAGTCAGTAGTGCCTAGTGTAGACTTGTCCAATATTTTTTCAGGTAGAACTTGGCTTGACACTTTGCCGGTTACTACAATTGTTCCAGTTTCGTATTTCGTTTCGTTACTCGCGGCTCTGGATTTATTGCCAAAGGAGGACAGCACAAGGTGTCTGCTCTAGTGACGGTGTGATTACGCTTTTCACGAAGCTCTTGTTGCAGCGCATTCATTTCCACCTTCACACTGTACAATATATATAGACGCTCCTTAGTTTCTATCAGCTCGGTTATTAGGGACAGACAACAGATTTCTTTCGATAGTTGGCTATCCTTTGTTCTTAGCAAGCACACCTCCGATTTTAGGTCCTGGACGGCTGACAGAATTTGCTGCAACATCTCTGCATTTTCACCACCAGACCCGCCCTGATCTACTCGAGTTGAAGCGCTAAGCTGCTGCACCTTTGAGCCACTCTCTTCTATCACGAACGATGCAACTCCTCGGACCGGCGTAGAAGGGCCGTTGTCTCTAGGCATTGCACATTTACAAGTAGGACATAGCTATGTCGGTGGTATATTTGCCTTGGTGGGAATATTGACGCAGGCTCAGTGATAAACTCCTTCACATTTTCCACATTTTGCGCCCTCCTGCGATGAAATGAATTTTCCACAACCTCCGCACTTGATCATTTTTATCGTTGTTACTAGTTCGTTCCAGCACAATCCGTCAGATGGCCGAGTTAACTTTTTCAAGCTACTTTCCGCTAGATGGCGCCACTAGTCGCCAGGGATTGATGTCTGTACTGATTCACTGAAGCTACTAGCCGCGAGATGGCGCTACTAGTCACTCATGATCGTCCGCAGTACTTGCGAAAAACTTCAAATTTATTGCACACCATACCCTCTTGCGGGCAAAAAAAAACTGCAACAAAGTCCCGACAATAAACGCACTATATTTTCTCAAATTGTCACGGGAAATCAATGACTAAAGCACAATAGCGTTCACTTATCACAAGTCTGTTCGTTTAATAATTTTCACAGTTGTTTCGAGATATTAAACTATTATTTTCAAATAAAATACGCAGAGCAACACACGTTGGTTGCCTGTCAATCATACAGGTCAATCATATAGGTACGTAGGGTTGCAAGTCTGTCCAATTTCTTTAGGATTCATTTCGGAGAATGTGTGAAACAGTGATCGTCGCTAAGGGTTAATACCGATATAACTAATAAATAAATTAATATATAATAAAAATATAGATCAAATACTGAGTAAGATAATTAGTAAATCAAATGTAAATAACGATAATGAGTAGTTTTTTGAGTGAGACACCACCCGATGGCGTTGGTTTTGCAAACCTGTCAAACTACAACTCACTTCCGCGAGTACCTTCCTATTTAGTCGAAAAATAAATAGCGACTAAAAATCACAAGGGGGCGTGTACAAAAAAGTAGCGGGCTGCGACAGGCTTCCACCGTGGCTGGAGGACGGAGGACTTCACTTCTGTTCCAATTGGCGGTGGGGGCGTGCGAAGATGCAGACTGCAGAGTGCTTCCGAAGATTAAGCCAGATTGGCATAGCAAAAATTCGTACATACCTACCTACTAATTCGAGTACTGAAAGTTATTACATTCGGTGTGGCGCGATTGTAAAGCTAAGTATTGCCTTTGGTGAACTGTTTAAAACTGTTAGGCGGTTTCCTAAATTGCTAGGTAGATATTATTACACGATTTAGGATTAGTATTCACTCGGTTCAGTTGTAATTAATAGTAATTAGTAACCACTGATTCAATTGTTGTACTTATGCTTATAAAGTTTGATATTCATGTGATTTCAGTGCTTGAGTTGATATGATTTGGGTACCTATTATTGAATATGATTCGATTAGCGATTAAATATTTGGAAATTATACTATAACTATTTTGTACATAAATTTATTGCATTTTATTTAATCAGGACTTCACATCCCTTAGATTTAGTGCAGCAGTAACTTCCAGACCGCGTGACAATTTAAGGTTATGTATGAGGTTTTATTATTTACTGTAGGTCAGCCATATCATGTGCTTGACTTGTATAGCCTATATATGTTTATTGCTTGATTAGGCAACTGCAGACACCACGTGGCAAGGCGCGCCAGTTCTCAGAAATTGCTTATACTTATTTAACTACTAGTTATTACTAAGCTTTCTTTCCTTATTCCGCTAGCAAGAAGTCTCAATGGATAGTCACAGGGTGATTACTAGGCAGTGATTCGTACCTGCAACATGGTAGTTGGGGATGACTGTTTGGCCTGATAATTGGGTAACCTGGAGTATTAGGTACTAATTTTATATGTATTTAGGTATTTCCCTAATCAGTGGTGTCACAAATGTGCATCTGAGCTACACGACCTTATCCTGTCGTCCCCTTTTTACTACAGGACAAGTAGAAAGACGCCACATTACCACCCCTGCACTGTCGATTTTTCTTCGACACGTACGATGCGGTTTGGCTCAACATTTCTGATTCGTACCGCCAGGGAATGGAACAGTCTTCCTGTTTTCATGTTTCCTAAAAGATATAATCTGAAGCTTGTCAAGATCAGAGTAATAAGGTATCTTCTAGGTCTGCGTGCTTCATTTTCGACCACAACGTCGCTTACCATCAGGCGAGTTGGTGGTCAAGCGAGGACATCTTCGCGTTAAAAAAATGTGGTAGAAATATAAAAAACAAATTAGGTAGTTATGTATTTTGCAAGAAATAAATGAAAATGAATATTATTCAGAATTGGGTATATTTCAATTAATATCTGTGTAAATGGTTCTGAAATATGTCTACCTAATTGTACATAGGTAATCACTTCTTACAAGTTTTACAGACTTTGGTACTGGTGTTAGCTTGATTTCCAGATTCACTATTAGTGCTGCTACTGCTGGTGTTGTTTTTGCCGAATTGTTCATGCCATTCCTTGAGGCCCTCGTAGCAGTCGGAAGATTGCTTTAAGTTTCCGCCGCAACTCACTTTTAACCATTCTTGGAATTTAGTTTTATCGAAATCAAATGTTTTCAATTGGGAGTAAACGTCTCTCGCCTGCAAGAAAAAGATTTATTGAAATTGTGGTTACTAGCACTCAAAATTTCTATAATTTTATAGAACAGAGAATGCGGATACAAGTGTATTTATTATAATTCCCACACCTATTTATAATACCCATTTTAGCATTCTGGCCACGTTTTTCTCTACAAAAGGGTTCTTAGATTAAGTTTTATGCTTTTAATTTAGTTTTGTATATATTATTTAGTTTAGGTATTTTGTAAATATTTTAGTATAAGTAAGAATAAAGTGTGTAATTTAAGTTTTGTGATTGATGAGAATGCATTTAGCATCCTATTTTCAAGTTAAATTTAGATCTAGACACGCAGCAGCTTGTCCAGCCAAAGTGTTCAAAGAAAACTGGCGACGCAGCGGCCGTGTGTAATCAAGCACGAACCATTTCGAGCTACTTTTGACCTCCTCACAACTCGGAAAACTATTTAGCCCACATACATGAAATTTGGCACATTTATTAAAGTCGCTTAGCTTATCAAGAATCCAATACCTACAAGATTCTAAAGAAATTCACTTACGTAATTCAAGTTTAAGATTTGATTTGGCTAGTGTTCACGTACAGACAAAAACTTATCTTAAAATTGCATCTTAAGTCATACGACAGTTAGTTTACTTACTTTATACTGTTTGCACTGTAGCTACTTATTCTTAAAACTAGTCAAGTCAAATCACGAGCTGGATTTTTTTTCTCTACCTATGCTGTCCCACTTCTGGGCAAAGGTCTCCCCACATCCTTTCATTCATCGCGTTCTGTGGCCAAATTCCGCCAACCTTCCCGGAAAGTGTCAAGATCGTCACACCAACGTTTTCTAGGCCTTCCCTGCCTTCGTCTGCCTTCCGGTACCCATTGTGTGACGATCCTGGCCCATCTCTCGGGGTGCATACGAACCACATGACCCGCCCAATCCCATTTTAGTTTAGCAGCTTTTTGGCCTACGTCAACTACACCTGTGATGGAACGCAGTGTTGCAGAGCTTGAATTACATAATTAAATCCCTTTAGTATGTTGTACGTTCTTGTAGCTGAAATTTTAGGATTTTCTACAGAACACTTGGCCCCGTGTAGGTCTCAATTCTTTTGATGGCGAAACTTTGGCTCCCATTTCACATTAATGTTTTTGATGATATATTATTTTGCTATCTAAAACTGCTTCAAAACTATTGTAACATATTTTTTATGAGACCAAAGCAAATTATTTTCATAGAATCGTCTTTTGAATAAGAAAAAGTCATAAACTTACCAAAGGATAGCCATTCTCTGTAAGTTTAGCCCCCAAAACGGCACCTATGCCGGGCAGTTTTTGAACTGTTTTATCTTTCATGTCCTCCTTGCAAAATTCACGGTGTTTTATGGTAGTGGTCATCTTTGAGCTGTAAAATAAAAAAATGTATGGTAAATAAGAAAAATACTTACTTATAAATGATCAATCAGTACCTACGTATACATCGCTTTAATCTATTAGGTAATTCATAAAATTCCTGGGAAGAGAAGTATTGAATGAGTTATAGGCCATGTATAAAATACCTATAATTAATTATGTACACTTAAGCTCTGACTTGACTGACACAAATCATCACTACTCTACACAAATATTATGGCGAATACATTACCAATATTTATATAATATATTTGAGCTTGTCATTACGACCAAATTTCACTATGGGACCAAACCCGACAAAAAATATCAGCTGTAGAACTACATCTTAGAGTATTTCTAATGAACTCGCAGTAACCCCTTTTACTAAGTAAAATATAAGATAATAATTTCTAGATTATAAATGAATACTGCTCTCATAACGTACTTACATGCACAATGTAGCTGTTGATATATGTATACTCAAAGGCGACGTCAGCGAAAACGATTCCCGTCTTAGAGATTAAAAAAATACGCTACACGAACAGATGTATTTGTACTGGGTTTTCGGCAGCAAAATTATAAATGGACGTTTTATTATGACCAATACCACAGGAAGTATTATTCACAGCTATGTTAATCAAAATCCCGATGAAACATTTCGTGACACTTTCAGATTAATATATCCTGTTCAGATAACAGTGGTTTGTTATTAGATACAATTTAACTTTACATATTTCTTGGCAACACGACTATAATGCGAGTGGCCTCTTTACGTAATGAGGTCTACGAGTAGGTATGCTCAGCAGTGGAAGTGGAACTCAGTCCCGCAGTAGGTATGAGTACAAGGGCCGATAACGATACGTCAAATCTTATTTCTTTAACCTTTATTTTTAAATTATAATTGTATATGTTATAGAATATTATAAATGCGAAAGTTTTTGAATATGTATGGATTAGTAAGTCTTTCACGCAAAAACTACTTAATGAATTAAAATGGAAACATTGTAATACACATAATGTAGCTTGTACATCAGAATAACATAAAGACTATATTTATAAAGCAAGCAGCTTATTCTTATTTATTTGAGACCAAATAAATAAGACATACAAAAAAATCGTTCACCCTCGACAAAATGTATGGAACAGCTGATTTTTTTTTTTAGTTTTGACAAAAGTCCCAGAACAAAAGTTGTTAGTTTTGATGTACAGAATAAGCCCCTGAAAGGATGCTAATAGATTAGAAATAACCCTGTATTATTATTATCATGAATTCATAAAGTTCGAGAAAAATAACGCAGATGGAGATGAAACAAAATATTGGATAGTACCGAGCCCCTAAGGAAAAAACGCTAGAAATGAGTTTAGATTAGAATCCATTCTTTAGCCATAGGCCTTCCCCAAAGATCTCTAATAAGACCAATAAGCTGCTTGCATCCAGTGCGATCCTAAGGTCTTGATTCCATTTCAAATGCCAATCTACTGGGCTACGTCAGGAGCTTTGGTTATTCTGCGGATATCTTAATTGCTAATTCGATTTCGAAGCATAGCCCTCTCCATAGCTTGTTAACTTACTTGGAGCTTGTTAATTTAAGGTCCATAGTAGGAGAACACGTGTCAGTGCCATAAGTCATCGCTGCTAACAAACATTGTTCGAAGACTTTCGATTTGAGGCACTGAGCAATGTCGTTAAGACGTTACTACGCAAATTTTCCGAACGCTGCCCAGCCGAGTCGGATTCGGCGATTGACTTCCTTCTTAAAGTCGGACCTACCTAACCATGTATGAGTTAACAACTTCAAGAACCGAGTTCTTAACAGATATTGGTATGGGTGCAACATGGGCATTACACATGATCTTGGTCTTGATCATGTTCATTTTAAAACCTGGGGTAGGTTTTAAAAGTAAAGACGTACTAATATGAAGATAGCAAACACAAACAAAAACTAGCGTTTGGTTCGTAGGTTTGGACGTACCATTGGCATTTCTTTTGTTTTAAATCCATATTGATGGGACGTACATACTAATCTTAGATTATTTACAAGTAAATAATCAATGCTACTAATATCGGTCGCCACCATCATGTTTGATGAACAGTATTTGATGTTGATGAATAGGGGTCGGAACAGATAGTACAATATTAAGTAAGCAGAAAGAAAGTCCACATAAGCGTAACATAGATGAGACCTAATATCCAGAGAATTAGCGTGACATTTTTTTCCAAAGGACATGTCCACAAAATGTATGGAGGCTGGTATAATAATAATCAAAAATTCTAACTACAACACTCGTTACATTTTGAGAAAGTTCATATTTTTCTGAGTCTATTACAACTGTTAAAAAAAAAGAGCCCTCCTTAAACAAATGTTTAAATTAATTTTATTTTTTTAGGATAAATAAATATATTCATCTCAATAGGTAGTTTATCTCCAGCAACCCTGATTAAATAACCTCCAAATTGTTAAATAAAAGTATTTTTACCCATTAGACACACATTTTAAGTGTTTTTTGTCACATTGTTCCTACTAACTGGTCACACTGGTAGGTTATAATTTTTAATTTTAGCAAATTAAGAGATGAATGTGGGATTCTACCACATTCATCTCTTAATTTGCTACGAATGCAAGTAAAATAACGATAGAAGCACTTTATTATTACTAAACTAGAAAAAATAATAAGCTGTATTATTATTTTTCATACAATTTATTTTTCGCATTTAAAAAAAATGGAAGGGTGAAAAAATCTAAATTAAATATTTTTGATAAGCCCATATAACAAGCTTTCAGATGATGTATATATCATCTTGGTTCGATTTTTATATGAATAATATACCACTTGTGGACGTCACCTTTTTGTTCACTATACGCTTTGTCTGACAGAAAATGAAATACTTTTTTCAAAGTCCAAGATAAACAAATTATTATAAAAATTTAAGTTTTTAAAAATACAAGCTTTTGAGATCCTGGTTATCATGGAGCAGCAATGTGCTAGCCAAGACAAGTAAAACGAACCCAAACTCGACGGATCTATCTTGTTTAGTACAAAAGTTCCTATGGCCACCTTATGAATCTATCATCAGATCAGCTCTATGGCCCCATATTATTGCATTGTCACGCGATATACATATGCGTGCAAAATTTCAGCTTAATCGGCAATCTGGTAGTTAGTATAATTTAACTTGCAAGATTCCTCGCGAACTTACTTACATACATTGCAAGGTAAATAAAAGCCTGTAAAATAACTACCTCTGAAAATAGTGAATTCCGTATTTTATTGATAAAACAAAATCGCAAGTACGTAAAATTTATCTACCTATGTTGTGTATCATATAAGCATGTATAGTAGCCGGCAAACAACTTAAACGTTAAACCATAGCTAGCTCTCTTTTGTTTTCTCTGCTAACGAAAGGGAGAGAGTGATATTTTTTTGTTCAACCTTAACAAACCGACCTTAACAAAGTTCATGCGTGCGTAGCATACATTAGACAAAATGCCAAGTCAATGGTGCTACTATGCATCGCACGCAGTGCGTATAGAAACTATTTAATTAGAGATGTTAATGTATGGTTTTATTTATATAATTTCATATATTTTGCATTTTTGGAACTCTAAAGAAAGCTGAATAATGTTAGCCACTGAAAGAACGGCTGTCGTCAGACATACAACCAGATACAACTTTATTACACTGTAGGTTTCAAAGCAAAAATCAATTATTAAAATATAATTCGGACTCTTATATAACATACAACACACCTATTACAAAAATACAATTAAATACAAGCGGTAGTTGTTTATTTTGGAAGTCGACTGATTTTAGAAGATAAAATATATCCGTCGTATAGAGAAACACTCTATAAAACTTTATTGCTCAGAGTTATATTTGAATTACTTAATATATATAATATACATATGTGTTTATCTTTGCTAAGTATAGTAAAGCTGAAATTTTAATGTATATGTACTATTGTTATTGTAATAACAAATTGTTATAAAATATGTTATAGATTTGTAACTTGTGTCTTATATTTTGATATCAGTACACACTACACTACCTACAACAAATACAATACTACAACTACATACTTAAACTACAACTACATACAAAGCATTTGGATTATCCACAGACCCTTGAAGGCCTAAAGATAATTCAGCACACTACCAGTTGGCAGCGTGCCCAGCATGCTGACATCTCAGAGCAAATAAAAAACTCTAGAGAGAACAGTCAACTGAGGCCGGTTATTATACATGTGTTAGTGCGTCGCTGTTACGCCGCCATAGTTTGACTGACAAACCAAGGCGTAGTTTCATAGTAACGTGGATGTGTGTGTAATTATCTGTACACGGCGAGGCGTAGTTTTGATCGGCCTCTATTGTTTGTTCACAACATTCTGTCTTTATTTTTTATTTGGTCTGAGGCTGACAGCATAAAAACAATAAAATAATATGAATAATTATGGTTCTAACAAATATTGTAAATAGCCAATCACTTCTTACAAGTTTTACAGACACTGGTACCAGTGTTAGCTTTATTTCCAGTTTTTTTGTTAGTGCTGGTACTGCTGGTGTTATTTTTGCCGAATTGTTGATGCCATTCCTTGAGGCCCTCGTAGCAGTCGGAAGATTGCTTCGAGTTTCCGCCGCAACTCACTTTTATCCATTCTTGGAATTTTGTTTTATCGAAATCAAATGTTTTCAGTTGGGCGTAGACATCACTCGCCTGCAACATAAAGTGTTACTGACATTGTAAGATTTTTTTATTTAAATAATACCTTTATATTATTTACACGTCAAGACGTTTGACGATTCAGTAATAATTATAGTCATCGTATAATGATACAAATTACAAATTGACAAGAAATATAAACAATAATACAAAAACATTAGTATTACAAAAGTAAAAATATTAAAATTCAATAAGTGAATTTCAATGTTTATCGAGGGGCGAATTATAGGTACTGATAGAGATGTATTGGAATGCAATACCCGGATACCCGGATCCCGGCTGCTATTACCGGGATGGACTAAATGCTGGCTTCTAGTACAGCTTCAAAACTTTTACTGCACTACACTCGAGTATAATTAAATTTTAGTATCACCATAATTACGATCCATTAGGTCAATGTATGTGAAAAACTTTTTTGTGTACACATCAATTAATCTAGGAATAATTTTGAGTTGCGCAGACTACAGTAACACTACGACTGCTGACACGTAAGATATAGCAGCGTTTGTCTTCGTGACGATACTATAGTCTGCTGCTGCTACGTAGGCGACTGGCCCACGAGAATGAACTTTAATGAATGTAGCTAAACATGAATAAATGTAAAAAATCAGTAAAAAAATAATTAATGCAACAGAATGTTTAGATGTGAACGTGAATTTATGATAATTATGTTAAATACGAAATTGATACAAAGGTTTTGAGAAAAATTGAGAATTAGTTTAGAGCAAAATATGAAATTTTCATTGCTAACGCTTCTATATAACAATTACTTTAGCCAAAAGCTTAAAATGATTTTTATCTTGTGTGCTTTTAGGGTTTCGTACATCATATGGCTAAAACGGAACCCTTATAGGATCACTTTGTTGTCCGTCTGTCTGTCTGTCCGTCTGTGTGTATGTCAAGACTCTTTATCTTGGGAACGCGTAAAGATATCGTGTTGAAATTTAAACTGTATACGTATACAGTTTAAATTTCAACTCGATATCTTTACGCGTTCCCGAGATAAAGAGTCTTGACATGATGTCTATGGTATCTTGCTGTTTTGTAAAAGAAAAACTTCTCAGTTATCGTTTAAAAAGTTAGAGCCGTTTATGTCGTAAAAAACTGCATATTTCGCACTCACAAAAATCAAAACCTACAGGGTACTTCCGGTTGACATAGAACTGTGAAATTTGGCGAAAAGCGTTGTCTCTGAGTACACGTATAGGAATAAATCTGAAAACTGTTTATTTTTATTTAAATCTCAAAAAATAGGGCGTTTAAATTGTCAAAATATGGGTTCAAATTTCAAAGTGTGTCAATCGTATCATGTAAGGTATCATATAAAAGAACTTCATTAGCACATGCTAAAACACGATTTTAATTATTTTAATAACGTGTTTGGACGGAACCCTCGATGTGCGAGCCTGACTCGCACTTGTTCGGTTTTTTTTATATACCTCAAATCGACCGGGAACCGTGTAATACTGAGATCCCTGTCGATTAGGTTAGTCAATCCCGCAAAAACCTAGATTGAAAATATCGACCGGGATTACACATTTGGGGATTTACGCACGTAAATTCCCAAATTTAGAGCAAAAAAAAACTGAAGTGAAAACACTGGGTCCAACTAATTTCATACAAGCCATCCCGAACCCAATTGCGAATTAATAAATAAATTAAATAGCGAATGTAAAAAAATTGCTATTCGATTTCGATAGCCGTTGATTTTTTGTCATTATGGAACTGATATTGATTGATTATTGTAACTTTATTTAATGGAACTAAGGTAAATTCTCTTTATGGATAAATCTCGCTTGGAAAAAGAAGAAGAAGAAGTCTGAAACTCACTAAAGGATAGCCTTTTTCCTTGAGTTTATCACCCAGAACACTCCCAATGCCGGGCAGACTTGTAACTGATTTGTCCTTCATATCCTCCTTGCAGAACTCACGGTGTTTCAAGGTAGTGGTCATTTTTGCGCTGGAATCAAAAATAAAAACGTGCAGTAAATAAGAAAATACTTTTAAATGATCAAGTAGTAAATAATATACAGTAAAGAGGAAGACGCTATCAGCCGCTTTGTGCGGCGTGCGACGACTGCGTCACCTAAAGTCATCGTAGACTATAATTTAAAGATGGCCATTAAAGACCGAAACGCGGCGGTGATGGAGGCTCTGCGCGGTATAAGTAGTAATTTGGAAAATGATATGTAAAATCAACGGAGTTTAAAGTCATATTTTTTTTTTAATTTTATTAGATTTACAGTCCTTTTAAGCAATATTGTTCAAATCTTTTTTTCTTAGCGCATATCTTAAAAAGCACAGACCCTGGAGTCTGTGAAGTGTAATAATTAAATAAAAAAAAAAAAATTAAAAATATATACAGTTTGTATCCGTTAGGCTGTGTATACAATGTCTGGGAAGAGTATAGGTACTAGTCTAGAATGGTCTAGAATCTAGACCATTTCTATTTCTAGAGTATTACCTATGCTAATCGTATAATAGTCATTCATAAGAAAAATATCAATTAGCAATAATGATAGGTAACTAGAGTGACTGTTACAATAATTTTTATTCGCAAAACAATAGCACAACCGACTTCAAACGTGTACAAAATTCGAATAGTAGCTTGAATTGATGTAGGTATCGATTTTTTTATATTCTTGTTGATTTATCAGAAACGGCCTATTTGGATAAAATTTAAATGGACGAAATTTACCTGGAGTACACCCTTTTTGACCGACATACCACCGGAGGAGGTATACAATTCGATGCGTATATATTTTTTTATATATAACCACGCATAATTTTTTTCATAGTAGTCCGATTTCAATAATTCTTTTTTATTGGAAAGAGTATGCTTCGAAACTGGTCCCATTTAAATTTTATCGAAATCGGCTGAGCCACTTTTGGTAAATCAACAATAATGTGAAAAATGCTACATCGATCCGTGCGAAATATTCGCAAATTCAGAACACGGGTGAAGTCGGTCATGCTAGTTTTTGCAAAAAATAATTTTGTGAATGAAAATTATTTTTCAAATCGGTTCTTAATTGGCGAAAATATCGATTAACATATACATGTATAGTCTGTAAACATCAAGTAAAAATGCTAAGTTGACGTCTGTACCTAACATAGTAACTCCTCCTTTTTTGGGAGTCAGTAAAAATGACAATATCTGGGTGCTAAACAAGGAAGCCATTGAGTAAAGTGGAGTTGGGAAAGCTGGGTTAGGCAGTGAATGTGGGAGCGTACTGTGACATCACGTGTGCACCCGTGGGGCCCCGAGCAGGCGCCGCCACGCCGCCGCCGCGCGTGCGTCCGCCGCCGACGCCGCGGCGCCGCGCCCGCTCCGGTAGGTGCTACGACACTTGCCACATTGTCGGTAAAATAAAAGTGTACCATAATAGCACATTTGTTTATGAATGTATTAAAACTAATTAGCCAAGTACGAGTCGGACTCGCGCACGTAGGGTTCCGTACAGTATGGGTATCCTTAAATACTTATTTTAATTAAAGTTTTTTTTTATTCCGTATAGGTTTGCGTTTGACTACATACTGCCTGATGTTGAGCAGATATGCGGTCTAGGGTGTAGCACGCTTACCTAGTGGACATACAACTAAATATTCTGTGTAGGTACTTTTCAATCATCTACCTGTTACCAATATTAATATCGAGCGAAAAACGGCTAAAAATTCAAGTTTGTTCTATGGGAGCCACCTTAAATATAAATTTTATTCTGTTTTTAGGTAGTAATTGTTGTAAAGAGGCAACAGAAATAAATACTTATATCATCTGTGAAATTTTTAGGGTCCCGTTTTTACCCTTTGGGTACGGAACCCTAAAAAGACAACTAGTTGCATGCGGCATTGCCTGCTTTTTTCGTTTTTATGCTTTCCTGTAGGAACCATTCATTTTTCCGGAATAAAATGTAAATGTAAAATCTCACTTTATGTTTCCAATCTTTGAACTATTGTACTTACATCGATACCAAAAATCAAGTTTATCCGTTCCTCTGTTTCTACGTGAAAAATTAACACGATTTCGGATTTATAATACTTACTAGTAAGGAATGTATCGAAAAAAAAACGGACAAGTGTGAGTCAGGCTCGCACATCGAGGGTCCCGTACACACACATTGTTAAAATAATTCAAAACCTGTATTAGAATGTGTTAATGAAGTTCTTTTATAAATGATACCTTACATGAATCGATTTACTCTCTTTGAATTTTGAACCCATATTTTGTGAATTTTGTGGCCCTATTTTTTTTTATTTAAATAAAAATGTATATTTTTCAGATTTATTCCTATATGTGAACTCTGAGACAATGCTTCTCGCCAAATTTCATAGTTTTATGTCAACGGGAAGTACCCTGTAGGTTTTGATTTTTGTGAGTATCGAAATATGCGGTTTTCTACCACATAAACGGCTCTAATTTTTTTATACGATAACTGAGAAGATTTTCTTTTACACAACTGCAAGAAACTATAGATATACGTATACAGTTTGAATTTCAACTCGATATCTTTACGCGTTCTAGAGATAAAGAGTCTTGACATACACACAGACGGACAGAGATGGACAGATGGACAAGAAAGTGATCCTATAAGGGTTCTGTTTTTTCCGTTTGAGGTACGGAACCCTAAAAGAAATCATATATTTGATAAATTCGCACTGTCTGTCATACTTACATGAAAAAGTGATTGTAAATACAGACTGATACAGATACACAAAAGCGACGTCAAAAGTTTCCTCACGTCTAGCGTCTTGCCGCCTTACCACTAATGATTTAAACACCCTTCAAACACTGTTTAACCGTGCAATTTGTACTGTTACACTTTGTCTAAAGCGTGCATAAAACTTTTGCGGTAGGACGGATTTATAAAGATTGAAAAATGACGTACCGAGATGTATTCGTACTGGTCCGGCCGAAAACTTATAATTGGTGTTTTATTATGGCCAATATAATAATAGCACAGCTGCGTTAGTCAAAATCCCAATTACAGATTAAAAATAACAGTTTTTATAACTTTCTAGCGGTTCTATTGGGGTTTGGAATTAGAAAAAATTTTGCTACGCGTATTTTTGGCGCCACGAGCGTGATGTGAGGGGCCTCTCTGCGCAATGAGTTGCTATGCGCACGCAGTAGACACAAGGGCCGATAAGAAACCTTCCTCAGCCTAGTGGCCCGCCCCGTCCTTGAACCTAGGGCTATTTTCATTTTTTATGTCTTTCGCAATAACACCATTAAAATCCATAACTGTGTTATAATTTAAATATTTCTTAATAAGGTGCCGGGGAAAAAATTGTTTAATTGAATGGATAATAAAATTGCCATACTTTCATAAGGTCATAATAATATTATGTACAGAACAGAACTGCTGCATGTAAATATTACCTAGGATACAATAAATAAGAGTATTCGGTAAAGATAACATTATTATAGCGTATTATTAAAATATTACAAGGTTCTGCCAAAACCGGCTACCTGCTGCTGTAACCAGTTGCCGGAGGAGGTAATATGGGGGGTGATTTTACGTGGCAACGAAGTTAAACACATGTGCGTTCATATTTTTATTTTTTTAATTATATATTGAGGCTTTACATTAATAACTATATTAATACATATATAATAAAACGATATAAATTAACTTAATGAGCTATTTTTTCAAGAAAACACAGCATGCGTTATTGTCTAAAACACAATAAAAAAAAACGAATTAAACATTACTTATTAAAAGTTACATCAGTTTCTAAAACCTAAAGTAATCTAGAGAAAACAATAAAATAATGAAATTTAGATAATACCTTCTATTTGGCCATTTCGGCAAATGTCTCCACATTTTAAGTGAATTTTGAATTTGAAACTGTCTCCGAATATATCCAAGTCACTAAGTAGAAATTTGTTGACGAGCCTACTTATTCTAGGAACCGGTGAATTTGCGCCTAACACAAATCCACGGTAGATAGGAGCATTAGGAGCGAAAGGAGATGGGTTGTTCTGAATTTAAATTTGGCTGGAAGGTTTGGACAATTGATGCTGCTCTGTAGTAATTTGTGTAAGAAAATCAAATCTAATTTAAATCGGTATTCGCCAGAGTTTGAATTTTGAAAATAGCAAATCTTTTATTGTAGGAATTTAATATTTTTACTTTTCTTTCGGAAAAGGCCAAATTCCACAAGAATCTTTTTTGTATCCTTTCTAGCCGTAATGAGTGGACACCATAATGCGGCCTCCAGACCGGACTGCAATACCCTAGCACGCTACGGACCAAATAGTTGTAAAATAAAATTTTGGTACTAGGCTTATGGCATTCCTAGCAATTATGTATGAGAAATCCTAATAATTTGGACGATTTTTTCGTGATATTTTTTATATAAATAAATGAATATTTTGGGACATCTTACACACGGCCTCTAACTCCGAACTAAGCAAAGCTTGTGATATGGCTGCCAGAGACTGATATACTACATAATACTTATTTATAAATACATACTTATATAGATAGTAACTAAATAACACCCAGACAAAGAGCAAACACTTATGTTCATCACATAAATATTTGCTCTGGGTAGGGATCGAACCCACGCCTCTTTGATCCAGAAGTCAGGGTCACTAACCACTGAGCCACCGAGGTAGTCAAGCATGATAGTCTTATTTTACTATGGAAATTAACGTGGTTTTCACACATTTTATACTATAACGGGACTAAACTCACGTGTGGGGATAGTCGTAACACAGTGCATTGCGAGACGGCTCCGCGTGCTAGCACTCGCCAACTTGAGAAAGGTCGCCGAATGCGACCGAAACTATAGTCGTTACGACTATCCGTACACGTGAGTTTAGTCCCGTTATATATAGTATAAAACATGATAGTCTTGTTGTTGAAAATTTCTTCAAATATGTGCCTTTTTTTAGGTGGGAGGTAAAACAAGATATTAACATGTTTATGTATGTTTTTGCTATGTCAAAGCTAAATTATATATGAATAATTTATCCTTTAATTTGGTGTCCATAGCTGATCATAAAATCACAAATTTGTAGATTTTAAGTCAAAGTTTCTATATACTGTGGTTTTGTGCGTAAATAATACTGTTTTGTTTTTATAAACATGAATGAATACTTTTATAATTATAGTTATGAGTTATTTTCTCACATAACCTTATTTAGCTTAAAGTTAATTAATATATTTCAGCAAAAATATTATTTTAGGGTCATTTCAGTAATCAAAATCGGCAATTTATATATTCGGGTATGTCATACCCACCTCACAGCTGGTGTAACAATTTTTCACTTCATTCACGCCGGGTTAACTCGGTGACCATATCATCAAACTTTTTACTAAGTAGGTAAAAAGAATTAGAAATATCATTGTACTGTTCTACGCAATCCATGTCTTGCAACTTTTTGGATAGTTCTGCGATTTTTGCATCTTGACGCTTCTGTTGTTCTACTAATTGTTTTTCTATTAAAGTTATCTTACTTTCTAACTTCTTTATATATTGCTCAAATGTCAATTTCTCTAGCTCCAATTTTATTGCATCTATCTCATTTTGTTTGTTTTTTAAATCAGCCATCAACTGCATGACTCTAGCTTCACTGATTCCAGATCCGGAGATGATTGTAGGTGACTGCGGTACAGATGTTGATGCGGAGGTGGTTTCAAGTGGCTGCTGTACACACGTTGATCCGGAGGTGGTTTCAAGTAGCTGATGTGCAGACGTTGATTCAGAGGTGATTGCAGGTGGCTGCTGTACATACGTTGATGCGGAGGTGATTGCAGGTGATTGCTGTACAGACGTTAATGCGGAGGTGATTGCAGGTGGCTGTTGTACAGACGTTGATGCGGAGGTGATTGCAGGTGGTTGCTGTACAGACATTGATGCGGAGGTGATTGCAGGTGGCTGCTGTACGGAGTCTCGGATTTTTATAACGTTTTCAAAGCACATCTTAGCGTGATTCCCTTTCGCCTCACAAATAGATTTCAACCAACTTGTACACTTGTTCTCGTCATAGTCCAAAGATCGAAATATTTCATCGATATCTTTTACCTGAAACAAACAATTCGACACACAAAATTATTGTTAACATACACAATTATTTTTATAATTTGGCTGTTATTTTGATACTCAGAAATACTTGGTGAAAAATAGCGGTAACCGGTAATGCTTCAGATATCATCATTTTTCAGATTATATATATTAATATTAAAGACTTCGGCGTGAATGACTGACTGATATAGATCGCTTACAGCCCAAACAGCATTTTTTTATTTTTATTTATCATTTTAATTCAGAGAATAATTATCCATAGGTCATAAAAAATTAAGTACAATTGTGTCATTAATTTTAAACATTAATTACCATATTTATTAATAACAAGATTTATAATTTAGTGCCCATAACAATTAACATCCACCTATTCTGAATGAGGCAATCTAATCGATCAGCAATCATTTGAAGAATGCCATTGCGACTGCCTCACACTCTATTTTTTATTTATTGAGATATAAACGAATTACAGCATTTACATATATCTCATAAAATACAAATCGAAAATAGAATTAACTTATAAAGCATATAAATTATTATTATTACTATTACAATACAACGATACAATGTCAAGACTAGAAATCAAAAATGTCAAGATTAAAAATATAATACAATATGTCATACAATTTCTAAAATTTTAATTGTGCCGTCTATTCGACGGCACCTGCCCCATTGGTCAAAAAGGTAGATAATACATTGTTCCAATTGTCAAACATAACATCAAATTCAGTGTTGACGGCCAGGAGTGTATTGAGGTGTCTGCGTGTTCGTATTAACGGAGACATGGCTCTACGAGCAGCAGGTCCGGCAACTGGCCACGCCTGTTCACCGGCACACCCGACTCATCGGGCACGAATAGAGCACACAACAAGTCATGCAACTCTATGCTGTCCACTAACCCCATGAGCACGTTACAACAGATGATGAGCTGGTCTCTTATCCTCCTCACTTCCAGTGAGTTGTAGCCTAGCTGGCCGAGCAAAAATTTAGTAGGGTATAAGAATGGGTAATACCTGTACCGTTTCTTATACATGGCTCTTAAAAAGGCTTTTTGGACCTTCTCAAGCATTTGTGTATACGTAACATGATGGGGGTTCCATACGCATGCGCTGGACACTAACTTACTGCTAACTAGGGATTTATATAAGGTTTCTACAACTAGTGGATTTTCAAAATCCCTTGAATTTCTTAAAACGAAACCCAGTCGACGATAGCGAGATCTGATATATGATCATTGAAGGTTAATCCCCGATCAAATGTTACTCCCAAGTCTTTGACAGTGTGTACTCTATTCATGACAGAGTCATTCAACCGATAATTATAATGAATAGCACTTTTTTTGCGGTCAAAAGTCATGATTTTACATTTTTAGGGTTCCGTACCTCAAAAGGAAAAAAAACCGGACAAGTGCGAGTCAGGCTCGCACATCGAGGGTTCCGTACAAACATATTGTTAAAATAATTAAAAACCTGTTTTAGCACGTGCCAATGAAGTTATTTTATACGATACCTTACATGATACGATTTACTCACTTTGAATTTTGAACCCATTATTTGTAAATTTGAGGCCCTATTTTTATGTGATTTTAATAAAAATGTACAGTTATCAGATTTATTCCTATATGTGTACTCTGAGAAAATGCTCTTCGCCAAATTTCATAGTTCTATATCAACGGGAAGTACCCTGTAGGTTTTGATTTTTGTGAGCGTTGAAATATACGTTTTTTACGACGGCTCTAATTTTTTTATACGGTAACTGAGAAGCTTTTCTTTTTCACAACTGCAAGAATTTATAGGTTTACGTATATAGTTTAAATTTCAACTCGATATCTTTACGCGTTCTCGAGATAAAAGGTCTTGACATACACACAGACGGACAGACGGACAGACGGACAACAAAGTGATCCTATAAGGGTTCCGTTTTTTCCTTTTGAGGTACGGAACCCTAAAAAACGGAATCCTTATAGGATCACTTTGTTGTCCGTCTGTCCGTCTGTCCGTCTGGCCGTCTGTCAGTGTACCACTGGTTGTACCACTGATGGTACCACTGGTTGTACCACTCGTAGTACCACTGAGACGAAACGCTTCGAGAAAAGGTAGACAGTGCCATTGTGCTTCGTTTGCTTGGCACTGCCGCGCCCTCAGATTAGCTGAAATTACCGTGTTATACTGCGCATCGTTGAGTTTCCCTCCGCACACTTTTCCGATGCCAGCTAGAGCAGTAACTGGACGATCCATATTGATAATAGTTTCAGCAAAATTCAGCAGTTACACTCTGGAACAAACGAACACTAATATAAGTTTGTTAGGTAATAGTCTACGGATCATAGAACTACCCACGAAGTGTGATATAGGTATTAGTATGCAATTAAAATTCGGAATAAAAAGCACCAATGTATCAACTATTTGACTGCCTCGGTGGCTCAGTGGTTAGTGACCCTAACTTCTGGATCAAAGAGGCGTGGGTTCGATCCCCACCCAGGGCAAACATTTATGTGATGAACATAAGTGTTTGCTCTGTGTCTGGGTGTTATTTAGTTACTATCTATATAAGTATGTATTTAAAAATAAGTATATGTAGTATATCAGTCTCGGGCAGCCATATCACAAGCTTTGCTTAGTTTGGGGTCAGAAACCGTGTGTTAAATGTCCCAAAAATATAATATAAATATAATATAATAATTTAACCAAAAGGACATGCTCATAATAACTCCCACCACTGCAGAATTTAGGTATTAAGGCGCCTCAGGGCATAAATATGACATGGAATAAAAGTGACAACAGTTTTAATTTGTAACGCATTCGCTGCCACCTCAACTTGCGTGACATTACGCAGGTGTCTACTGAATTTTTTTGTTTTTGGTTTGAAATTGATTAAATTTAATGTTAAATCAATAAATGTTAATAAAACTCCTGAAAATAGAGCTAACGCAATCTATGAGTAGTTGGCACACACTTCATAGACATACACAAGAAAAAATGCAGTAGGTAAGCAGTGCCTTCAACGCTAGGTTTGCGCGCAATCGATCAATGTGCGTATAACCGGCCAAAAGTTTTTAAAAGCTCGGGTAGTTCACTAGCCGCTGACGTCACAGCTCCAGTCATTCAACAGTCGCACTCTCGTTTGCACGCCGCTGTGCAGTAAAAAACAAAATTATAAGGTTATCTGTGGTAAACATGGGAATAAAATACTATAATTATGGTGCCTCTGTGCTTCAATTCAATAGTTAAAACATCCGATGAACTATTTTTTCAAGTGATTGAGGACCCGAAAATGAGAAAAAAGTGTATGGCAGCCATAAAAAGACTTGATGCAATAGGCCGTAAAACTAAAGCGCACTGCAATGAAGACCATTTCGATGTAAGTATTTGTAAATAATAAATTTATTATTTTTCATTTTCATCACATTTGACCTACTTAACCTACCTACCTACTTGGCTACTTCTCATTGCTTAAATAGGTATCTTGCCTACTAACTAGAACCTACCTATGTAAAAAGCACTGACATAATAGTAATTCTGTATCAGCCTTTTAAAAGTCCACTACAGGACGTAGGCCTACCCACAAAAAGTGATTGGGCCATATTCCACCACGCTGGCCTAGTGCGGGTTGGTGGATTCAAATACATTATCGAATTTCTTCTACGGACGTATGCAGGTTGCCTCATGATGTTTTTCGTTCACCCAAACCCCAATGAATACGTCCGAACGGCAACGAATATTTCGTACATAAATTCCAAGGAATTCATTGGCACGGGACCGGAATTTGAACCCACGACCTCGATATTGTAAGGCGGGTGTCATTACCACTAGACCACCATGGCTTACTAACTTATTAGATTATACATAAAGTGCTCGCATACTGCAAGGATCCAAAATTTTGATTATGAATCATTAAAGCATCATTGGACCAAGCAGCAAACCGAGTTTTCAGGTGTCAAACCGCAATATAGATTAAGATGACATTAAAAATTTAGCGATTCTCTTATTAATGAATTTGTCCATTTAAATTTCAATGTTTATGACTTTATAACTTTAATATTATGTTTTGACTGTATGATATTGACATTCTAAATTAATTTTATTGTTTATTTGTTTTGTGTAAGTAATTTGATATTTATTGACATTTGTTTACGATTTAAACTATTTTTATCCATTGTATTCCGATTTTTTTAACTACCTATGTTTGATAATTTCAAGATTTTTTTGAGTGTAAGTATTGAATTCTGTTTTATGGACTTTGTCTGAAATAAAATTCTAAATAAATAAAAATAAAATAAATATTAGGTATATTCTCACTGAATAGTTAAAATATAGATAGGTATATATTTTAACCTAAAAACTTGCCGTGCCAGCGCACGCAACAGCTCAAGTTATACTGGTCAACCCCTAAAACTAACACCTACTAACGAAACTTGACCCACCTTTTTTATGCTTGATAGGTTACCCTTCGACAGACATACAGACACAAAGACAGAAACACAGGCATACAGACAGATACACAGACAGACTGACACTGTGTGTCTGTCACAGGTGTTAATAAGTAAACAATAAATACGTAAAAATTTGCGGCCCGCAAGTTGATCAGCACTGATTTCTTAACTATTATTTATTTTAATTAAAAAGAAACTACAGCATAAAATCAATCAAAAATATCTGGTTTAGTATAAAAATGTTAAGGTATTTGCCCAATCAGCAAACTGATAACTACGCAAGTAAAACTACCAGAACTTACCTAGACATCTGTATATGGGTAAATAGAAACTTAAAGCAAATTTTAAAGTTTATACTAATAAAACATATGAAGTAATCATCAACAACCTCGAGATGTTGATTGTGAGTACCTACTTCGTACCTCGCCGCCGCCGCTCCGTGTCTCGGTAGTGGGCTGAACAGAGTTGTGACGTAATAGAAGTAAATCTCAGAAATTCAAAAAGGGCTTAAACTTCTCGTCGCTATATCTTCGAAAATACTGCATGCATTGAAGTGAAATAAAAAGTAATGTTATGTACATAATCTACGCTCCGATATTAGGTGTATTTGATAGTAAATACCCTTTTGTGTTCTCCATTAGTTACTTTTGCAGGCGACAGATGGAGATCTCAAAAAAAATGTTTTTATTTTAAAATACTTTAATTAAAATAATGTTACAAATTAATTATTCTAAGTTAAAAGTAAGTCCACTCGATGTGGGGTTCTAAATTAATGTGTCGATTCCCGGAGTCCGCTGTCGGTCGTCCGGTCGGTGTCGCAATCCGGCGCTGGCACGTTGTGCTGACGCCGTGGGAACGTGTCGCCGCGGTTGCCAACTGTTATTGAAGTAATTGTCGACGCGGCGATCTTCATACATTAGCTTTGCGTAACATCTCCCCCCGTAGAACAGCGAATATGCGCGACTTTCGTCGTAAATTGAGCTGGGGGTTGGTTGTCAACCCTTTTGGTGTCTGGGGTAGTATATACTTCTTTCAGTTCGGGTATGCCGTGTTTCATGTTTCCAGGCGGTTTCTTTGTGTTCTTCATACGTAGTGCGCGATAGTAGAGTCCGCAGGCGAGTGCGCATGCACCTAATAGCATCGCGTACATCGGTATAGTGGTGTGGTACATACTGTAGTCTTCACTCAGTTGCACTGTAGGCTGCTGCGAGATTTTCTTACTGATGTCGTGTAGGTTGTCTAAGTTGATGGAGTTCAGCTCCAACGCAGGAAACGCAGGAACCGCAGGTGGCGTGGTAGCTGTGTCGTTGACTAGGTCCATGAGTTTCAACACATGTCCTTTGAGACGATCGTCGGCGTTAGAGATAGTGAAGAGTGGTGTCTCCATGTAGCACGTGTGCGGGATTACGGCTAGGTAGCTACCTTGTATGGTTGAATAATGATCTTGTTCACAGGCGAGATGTACTTTTGTGGGCGTAGGGAAGCTGACGGTGTAGTGTTTCTCGTCCAGTTCTTCGTACGCCGAGGTCTTGAGTGCGACTCGTACGGGATTACATGCAGTGGCGTTCCTCTGCTGCGTGGTGATGAGCTGCACGATGCAATCTGATGTTCGGCTTTGCAGGCTCCGATCCTCTTCGCAAAGATACCACTTGCTGGTCTTCGGGCATTCAGCCTCTATGTGCTTGATATCATTCTCAAAGAGGGCCAGGTAAGGTGTAGGAGGGGACAGGATCTCATTGTTACTGTTCGGAATTATAGCTAGTTTATATATATCATAAATGGATATAAGGACTATTGGGAATTTATATACTATTACTATCCTATTATCTATGTAGTAAGATCCTAGCCTAATTATATCAAAGTATTCCCTAAAATTTAAATCTAACACCCTTTCTCTGCTATAAAGTTTGCTCAACTTACTAATCATAGCTCGTAGAGCATCCAAATTCAACACTGAATGATGTAGAGTGGAAGTCCTAATGAAGGCTAACGCATTTTGCAGGTTATATAGCTCTTGGGCGATAGAATCAATGTTATCGCCAAGTATAAGCAATAATTGAGCTAAGTGCGCGTATTTTATTAATTCGTTGTCTCTCTCGGCAAAGGTTTCATTTATCTTACTCATTAGCACTGTTAATTTATTTTGATTCGCTACCATGTCATCTATGACATGTGAATAACGTTCAGCCCATTCTTTTGAGAGGCTAACGTGGCTATTAAATTCTGTGACTAGTTTTTCTTCGTTATCCTTAAGGGATTTTAAAATTTCGTTATACCTTTCGGCATCGGTATAGTCAAGGTTACCGGTGATGCTTTTAATTACGGAGCCTAGACCATCCACGAGTCCTCGTCTTACACGATTAATTTCAAATGTCTCTAGTTGTTTTGAAACGCTATCAAGCTTATTTCTAAGATAAGTCATATGAGGTTCGAATAATGAGAAGGTCTTATTGTGAAGGCCAGGGCTAACAGTCTCTAGTTGGTCAGTTATCGAGTCAATTCTGTCATTCAAGTCTTGTAGGTCAATCTGCTGTAAAAAGGAGTGATAATGAGTTATAATCCTAGCTGAGCCTAGTTTAAAGGGCAATATACCAGGTCCGTCATTGAGGCTTTCAAGTCTTATCTCTTGAGATATTGCTGCGTGCAGGATGAGAGTCAGGAGAGTCAGGAGCGGTCTGTAACAATTGGCTCGATTTAGGGACTCTCTTCAGTCTACCTTTGGCTACGGGACCTTTCTTTTTCTTTGTGTAAATATGGATAGGGAGGTCAGCCATAACTACGTCATGAGTGTACCGTGGAGCTAATTTCTGGCGTGAAGCAAAAGGATTCTTTATAAAAATCTGTTGTTCAGGAGAGTACTCCGCTTCTTGTTCCCTATTTCTATTGTGGTAGTCAGTAATATTCTGACGTGAGTCTACGGAAAGGTCATGTATTGTCTTGTACACGAGAGTCATCCTGTCTTTATGAGATATACTGTACTGTTGCAATAATTGGGCAGATATATCAACGTCAAACGGGTCTCTAGGGTCGAAGTGCCCTGTAATAAGGTCGATCGGTTTACACTTGGTAAAACTATGAATGCTGCTGTTGTATGCCAGAAGGGCGTAAGGCATGAGGTTGATAACCGATTCCGATTTTCGGGTGACCTTTAGAATGCGGAGATGTTCCAAAATGGTTGAATGGAACCTCTCAACTATACCATTTTCATTAGGTGCATGGGGGGCTACCTTATGGTGCTGAATTTTGTGAAGTCGGACGAACTCTGACATTAGTTGGTTAGTGAACTCTGTACCGTTATCAGTTGTAATCATAATTGGCAAGGAGTGATGCGTGCTGAAGTTAAGAAGCGCTTGTACTACACTAACTGCTGTTCCGTCTCTTAAGTGATAAGCCTGAGCATATTTGGAGAATGCATCTACTATAGTGAGGAATTTTTCACTTTCGATAGTCAAAAGGTCTAGGTGGACTAACTCAAAAGGTTTACTGGCAGGCGGTACAACCTTGTATTGTTGTCTAATTGGGTTGCGATCATATTTAGCCTGCCCACATACCGTGCATTCATTTATGAATTTGGTGATATTTTCTCTCATTTTAGGCCAAAAATACTTATGAGACAGGGCCAGGTAGCATTCATTAATGCCTCGGTGGTTGGTTTTACCGTCGTGATATTTATTAATTATTTCCTGCTGCCTTAGATATTCTCTAACATTTTCTAGCTCTCGTTTAGTTAAAGTTATGTTCATAGATGAGCTTTTGAAAGTTTTCTGTATGATAGGTATAATAGTATACATAGCTAGTGGTGGATTTATTAATAAACCGGTCTTAATTTTCGGATGGACGTATTCTTTGATAGCGTTAATTACGTCTTCCTCTAAGTTGGATTCTGACACTTGAACTGATGTTCGTGTATGTGTCTCGAAGGGTTTGGTGACTACCGGCCTTCCCTTTATGTCACCTACGACATTGAGAATTAACTGCTTAGTGAACCTATTAAGGGGGTCGTCTGAGATAGGGACTTCTAAAATGGGGTTCTCACTGTCAGTGTGAACAGTATCGGTCCTAGAGTCATCGTCAGAGTCTGCGGTCAATGTTCTAGATCCGTCTAATGAAGGTGTCTTTTCGGATGGATTTACGGCGATAGACATAAGTTCCTCGTTATTAATTTCGATTCGCGAGAGGGCATCAGCGTTGGTGTTACATTTGCCTTGTTTATATACGACTGTAAAGTCGTACTCGCTGAGCTTTAACTTCCATCGGGTAAGACGCGAATTTGGCTCTTTTAGGTTCATGACCCACTGGAGAGGCTTATGGTCGGTAACGATTTTGAATTTGCGACCGAATAAGTAAGGCCTAAAGTACTTTGTGGCCCATACAATGGCTAGAAGCTCCTTTTCGATTGTGCTATAATTGCACTCGCTAGAGTTGAGAGTTCTAGATGCGTAGGCGATCGGTTTATCCGAGCCTACGGTGCCTTGCGACAATATGCCAGATATAGCTACATTTGACGCGTCTGTGGTAAGTATAAAGTCCTTGTCAAAATCTGGGTATTGTAAAATGGGGTCATTAGTCAGAAGTGTCTTACAGTGCTCAAAGCATTCTACGTACCTTGGGTCTAGGGTGATTTTTGAACCCTTTTTGAGACACTGTGTTAGTGGTTTGGTCACTCTCGCGAAATCCGGGATGAATTTTCGGTAGTAACCTAAAAGTCCGAGAAATCGTTTGATTTCTGTGGTGGTTTTCGGAATGAGGTAGTTTTGGATTGCGTGGATTTTATTTGGGTTCGGCTTAACGCCGTCTTTGCAAATTATGTGTCCCAAAAATTCAGTTTCCAATTTTAAGAATTCCGACTTGTCTAGTTGAATTTTGAAATTAGACTCTCTTAATTTTCTGAAAACTTTCTCAAGGTTTAGCATGTGCTCCTGAAGGGAAGTGCTGAAAACAATTATGTCATCCAAATAAACGAGACATACTTCGTTCTGAAGGTCTTTGAGCAGGTTGTCCATAACACGTTGGAATGTGGACGGGGCATTCTTAAGTCCCATCGGCATTCTTAAAAATTCATAATGCCCGTTCTCTACATTAAATGCGGTCTTGTGAATGTCTTCAGGGTCCATTTCGACCTGATAAAACCCGCTGGCTAAGTCAAGGGTAGTAAAATATTGGCATTTACCCAGTTTGTCAAGTACGTCAGTTATATTCGGGATTGGATATTTGTCGTCAATCGTTTTTTCATTAACCTTCCTAAAATCCACAACAAT
Organism: Hypomecis punctinalis; assembly: GCA_949316475.1. Taxonomy (NCBI): domain Eukaryota; kingdom Metazoa; phylum Arthropoda; class Insecta; order Lepidoptera; family Geometridae; genus Hypomecis; species Hypomecis punctinalis. The sequence continues at coordinate 894,159 of OX438802.1, read as the reverse complement.
ACGCCACTTGACCTTACCTGAAGCGTCTGCCTTTTTGGGAACAACCCAAATGGGAGAGCTCCATGCAGAATCTGAAGGTCTGATGATGTCCTGCTCGAGCATTTTGTTTATCTGGTCTCTAACTTCCTGTCGGTGGACGTAGGGGTACCTATATGTTTTACCATGTACAGGGATTTCGTCAGTAGTTCTGATTTTATGTTTTACTTTGTTGGTGAATGCCAAGGGCTCACCCTCAAGGTAAAACACGTCTGCGTAATTTCCGCAGAGACGAATCAAATTAGCTCGCTCTTCAGGGTTTAGATGGTTCATCCTGAGGCGGGATGTTACTTCGTTAGCGCGGTCTGACAAAATCTCGGTACTATTACACTCTATGTTAAATAATTCGCCTTCGACTGGTCTATCCATAGAGAATATCACATCGTTGTTAGTAGGGTTAGTAATTTCAACCCATCCACGATTATTAACAACCCTTGTTAGACATTCCGTTACGTGGCAGTTGCAAATGGTCTGAGTCTCGACAACTACGTCACCGTCGCGAGTGTTAACTGGCAACCTAACCAGCTTAGATGAATTCGCTGGAATGATGTCCTCGTAGAGGTTGGCATTTCGCGAGTCGTACATCCTAATGGGGATTTGGGCGTTACGGGTCACAAGTAACTTATTCCTGAGGTCTATGTTAGAGCCCCAAACGTCTAACAAGTCAAATCCTAGTAGTCCGTCAAAGTAATTATGAAACTCGTACACGAATAGTGTGACGTCACCTTGTTCGGAGAATTCCGGAAAGCAAGGCAAAGTGATTGAGTAGTTGTTTTTGCTGGTAGCGTGTACGTTAGTCACTTCGAAGGGATCAAAATTCAATGGAAAGTCATTGAAATATTTTTCGACAGCTCTTGGGCTAATGAATGATTGGTTAGCCCCTGTATCTATAAGTAATTTTAGAGGGGGGTTAGCTATTTGAATGTACCCCAGCTGCCTTTGTATATGAAAATTAAGCTCTATTTTGGCTTTTCTGAATTCGACTCCTGGGAAAAATCCTCAGTCGTAGGGGTGGATGGATCTACCTCTTCTACGATTGGAGTCTCAGCGTAAGGATCTTGGTACTGATAATAGTAGTCTAACATATAGTTCTGGTCATAGTCATAAAAGTCTCCATTGCCGTAGTAGGTGTAACTGTACTCGTCATAGTCGTTAGCTTCGTTAAAATTCATTTCACGCGTTTTGAAATAATTATTTGGGGGTGGATTACCAAACCTACGCCAATCATGAGAGTTAGGCGAGAAAGTAGGTCGCGGAGTTGGTGGTAAAACTCGCGGGACAAAATGGCTAACGCCGCTCATTGCTCGAGGGTTGCCTTGAGCGTTCATGTGAGCTGGCGCGCGGAACCCCTGATTTTGAAAACCTTGCGGCTGTCCGCGCATAATTTGTTGCGTGCGAGTCATTCCCCGTGGTTGTTGTAGGGGATGATGAGGGGGTTGATATTGCCGCCAACCCTGAGGGGGTTGATATGGCTGCCAACCCTGAGGGGGTTGGAATGGTTGTTGCCTTGGTGGGCCTTGAAGAGGCATATTAAAAACAGGCTGTTGCCTTAAGGGCATATCCAATGAGGCAGCTCTATGAGCCACAGTTGAAGGGTGGTTTTGGTGTTGATTTTTCCTACCTTCATTTCTTTGTTGCAAATAGAGTGTGTTGAGTTCATCTTGGACGAACTCCAAGGCTCTCTCCATGGAATCCGGCCGCATACAGCGGATCCTGGATCCTAGAGGGTCTTTTAGTCCCCTTAAGTACGCTTGCAAGGTTAATTTTTTATAAAGATCTCGTTTAGCGTTGATGGTAGTAGGAAGTTGCTCGTGAAGCGAGACATACGTCATAATTGTGCTAAACAGGTTCATTACCCGCTCATAGAATTCTTGGGCGGTGCTATTCCCTTGAACCTGCATTGAGAGGTCACTGTAGAGTGCCGTCTCGTCGCGGTGGTCGGCGAAATTATTTATAAGGGCATTTCTTATCCCTTGCCACGTATCAGGGATACCGTTGGCATTGATAAGGCGGGCCGCGGACCCCGTAACTTTGTTAAGGATCCCATTTATAAGGGCCTGGTTTGACAACTCGTTGCCCGGCTCGGTAATGAAATAGGTTAAAACAATTTGGTCACAGAGATTAATAAACCTCGTCAGTATGTGTGGGTTCCCATCGAACTCTGGCACTAGCCGGAGTGCTTTAAAAATGACGTCTACGTTATTTTGTATCTGCGCTGCCTGGGCCATTTCGGGTATCGAATCTAAGTTTCGCCTATTATCTATTAAATTAAATCTACGATTCCTATCACTACTACTATTACTACCGCGCACCAAGTTTCTTGGGTGAAAAATCTTGGTGGCTTCACTACACTATCCTATAGATAAAATATAATGATCGCTACTATAGCGGCACTATATATCACTATCACACTAGATAAATTCTACGAATCTATGAAATAGCTATAATATGACGAACACAATATAATATATTTAATAAGGAAAGGACATATCAATAAAATGGGTAAGGACTGAGAACGATTCAAAAGCACTTACAACATTTTTTCTGATGTGATGAGCCGATTTCTAGGTTCTCCCCAGTCTGCCGCTGCCGTAGATTCTTTGGATACCTCGAAGTAGCACTGATTCTACTATTTAAAGTATCCGCTCCGACTGCGCCACTTTTGCAGGCGACAGATGGAGATCTCAAAAAAAATGTTTTTATTTTAAAATACTTTAATTAAAATAATGTTACAAATTAATTATTCTAAGTTAAAAGTAAGTCCACTCGATGTGGGGTTCTAAATTAATGTGTCGATTCCCGGAGTCCGCTGTCGGTCGTCCGGTCGGTGTCGCAATCCGGCGCTGGCACGTTGTGCTGACGCCGTGGGAACGTGTCGCCGCGGTTGCCAACTGTTATTGAAGTAATTGTCGACGCGGCGATCTTCATACATTAGCTTTGCGTAACAAGTTATCTTTAAAAGTTACAATAACAATTTATTTTAAAATTGGTACATACGTACACCCAATTGTTAATAATTTAATAATGTCAATATTTATTTAAATTCATTTATCATTATATCATGCTTTTTCATTTAAAAATTCGTTAATAGGGTAATATGCTTTTTCAATCAAAAATTAATTTAATCTAAATATAAATGTCATATCACATTCTGTTTCTTTTAAATTCTTAGGTAGTTTATTATAGATAGATAGATAGATAAACGCTTTATTGCACACCAAGAAATAACCATAATAAGAAGAAATAAAGATACAAAAACAGTGTAACAAATGGCGGCCTTATCGCTAATAGCGATCTCTGCCAGGCAACCTTAGGATGGAGAGGATAGATATCTATTCTTTCAACAAAAATACTTTTACTAAATAGAGCTTTCTAACTTTAGGCACTCGTAGATCAGATCTGTCTATATTGTTTAAATTTTTACTCAATATTTTGACGAGTTCCTGAGATAGAAGGTCTTGACAGACGGGTGGGCAAACGAACAAGGAATCTATCCGTTAAAGAAAAGTGTTCCGGTTTTATTACTTTTGAGGTCCAATCATCCATCGATCCATCGGCCGCAGTACTTCCACTGCTGGACATAGGTCTCCCCTGTGGATTTTCAATAAGGCCGGTTGGAAGCGGCCTGCATCCAGCGCGTTTCTGCGATCCCTATTACTATCTTCGGTCCACCTAGTCGGCGGACGTCTACGCTGCGCTTGGTCCATGGTGTCCATTCGAGAACTTTACGGCCCCATTATGCACAAAACCATTTAAATTATTAATACATAAAAAGATAGACTCTTACCTGTTGACTGATGGGAGGTGCGCATTGGGCTTCGGATTGAATTATTGATGTTCCTGTCAACAAGTGGAGACTGAAAAGGCGCGTGATGCTTCGTCGTCCACCGGAAAAAGACTGGCAATATTTGATAGACAAGTATTTATTTATAATAATGTTATCTGGTGTATTTCGCGTCCTGCGATGACACATCGGCTATTTGCGGACCACCATTGCCACCAGTGCGTCCATTATAATATCGAGCTTTTGTTATCCTCAGTTTTTGCATGATATATTTTTGGGAAAATTATTAATTTGGTAGTGACTGTGGATGGTGTACTTCAATATCAATAGCGTACAATTGATTTTGAGAAAAAAATTACAAAACTGGGGACAATTATAAATTAATTAAATATCAGAAATCAGAAAACGTTTACTGCAACACTATGTACAATGTTCATACAATTAAATAAAATAGTTCCAATGTTATGTTCAAATTTATGTAAGATAAGCAGCTATAAGTGAAAAATACTTATTTTAAGCTGACATATAATAGTAGATTATTCAACATGGAGACAAAGTACTGTCTTGTGTAGGGTCGATATATTGGATCCTGAGGGAGTTTAAAGTTATAATTATATAGAGTCCTGACTGAGTAAAGGCTCCATTACACACAGGCGGTACGAGCGGTAAAGCAGACGGGCGGGCATCTGTATTGTACTTGTTATATAAGAAGGGCTCACACAGGTCCGGTCGCGGTACTGCCGTACCGCCGTACCGCCCTTTACCGCTCGTACCGCTCTACCGCTCGTACCGCCTGTGTTTGATGGAGCCTTGAAGCGAGGGGTTCAAGCCGCCCCAGATAAATACAGACTTTGTTCCAGCGGTGAATACTCTACCTTTCATACCTACCTCCTGCGATAAATTAAAAACCCAGAAATTTGAATGATGGTAAACACCGTCATAACATCACTAAGTTTAATCACTAAGCAACTCGGCTTGTTCACAATAAAATAAAATAAGAATTAGAACATACATATTTTCGTGGATATGCAAATCAAATCCAAAATGTATAATTATTTTTTACTAAAATGGCATGACCGAATTCAGCCGTGTGCAGAATTCGCGAATAGCATTTTGCACATTATTTTTGATTTATCAAAAATGGTTGAGTTGATTTCAATGAAACTTGAACGGGACTAATTTCAAAGTATACTCTTTCTTACTAATTAAAAATCTATTAAATCTAATAAATTAAAAAAGGTTATTGAAATCGGACTACTACGTAAAAAGTTATGCGTAATACATTAAAAATAAATAAAAAATATACGCGTCGAATTGAGTACCTCCTCCGTTTCGTCGGTCAAAAATAGAGAACGTAAATACTACATGACAATCATGGCCTGCTCGATTGTCGTAGCCAACCTGATTATCGAATAAAACCTCTTAAACCTCTTTACAAAGCCCATATTTGTTCTAAGTAAAGAAGTTTCCATAATAATTAGACGTTCAAATTTGAATCACTTTTCTCCCTAGGGAGTTTCATACATCATTATTGCCCTGCCATAGCCATCGAGATAGTGTTATGCCCCATCCGCACTCTCCACGAGGCGACACGAGGGAACACGATCACAAGAGTGTGGTAGGGGCGCTCGTGTCTTTCGCATTTTCTTCGCGTCCGTCGCCTTGCACCAGGACCTCGCCGAGGCGCTCGCGAGAGGGTAGATGGAGCATTTTGATATTTTAATGTCTTCTTTTACGTTGAGATTGTACGACATTTACAGGGTTGGAAATAAAACAGTTTATTTACATTTTATAAAACAAACAGTTCAAAATGTTTTAAGCAGGCGTTTCTTTTGTTTTTTTTCCTAAATTAGTTATCATCCATCGAATAAGCCTGATATAATTCACTTTATACTATTTTTAAAACTGCATAACAAAAATTGATCTTAATTCAATACATCTATTATATAAAAGGCTTCCCTGAGTGACTGACTGACAGACAACCTACAGCCCAAACCGCTTAAGATATGAGCTTGAAATTTGGAATATAGGTACATTGAACGACGTAATGGAGCACTAAGGACGAAAATTTTGAACTTTCGACCTCTAAAAGGGTAAAACGGGCCCTTTTCGTTTGTATCTAACTTTTTATTCCGTGTACCGATTGACTTGAAACTTTGTATAGATGCTTTTGAGACTAAATAAAAAATATGGCTGTACCTGTTTTCTAAATTTTCCTTAAAAACATCCTTAGGGGTCAGATACGTCCCAAAACTTCAATGCGCTTTTTTAAATAATGTAGTATCTAGGATTATGATAATGATAGTTTATCTTTAAATGGGGCAAAATGGGTCCCCAAAAGTTTACGATTTTTTTTTATTTTGTGAGCCAATAGTCTTAAGCTTAGCGCACATATGGATCAATATAGGTATTTTACTATGGGATCAACCCTGACAAGCGAAAATTACCTACATTTTTCATACAATTTGTCGCGGGTCGATGAACTTTTTATGTTGAACAACTGATTTTATTCACGTGCTTTTGGGGTTGGTACCATTGTAAAAGTTAATCAAATTATGAGTATAATAGCATCCTAGAATATGCCTGACTAGAATTACGACTTGTGTGCAATTTTTTCATTTGCCTGGAAAATTAAATTTCTAATGACTTAATGAAACATGTCGAATACCTGTACCGGCCTTAATTAATAGTGCACTACTGAAAATAGGTACTACGGATAGCACTACGGATAATAGAAACAGGTGGGTCTTAAGATGAACATGGACAAGACGAAAGTCATGTGTAATTCCCATGTTTTACCTACCCCGATTTCTGTTGGAAACTCGGTTCTTGAAGTCGTTGACTCGTACGTCTACCTAGGACAAGTAGTCCAGTTAGGTAGGTCCGACTTCAACAAAGAGGCCAATCGACGAATTCAACTCGGCTGGGCAGCGTTCGGAAAAGTGCGTAGTGTCTTCTCGTCTGACATACCTCAGTGCTTCAAGTCGAAAGTTTTCGACCAGTGTGTGTTGCCAGTGATGACTTATGGCACAGAAACGTGGTCTCTCACTATGGGCCTTATTAGTAAGCTCCAAGTAGCCCAACGAGCTATGGAGAGGGCTATGCTTGGAGTCTCTCTGCGAGATCGAATCATTAATGAGGAGATCCGTAGAAGAACCAAAGTTACCGACATAGCCCAACGGATTGGCAAGTTGAAATGGCAATGGGCAGGGCACATAGCGCGGAGGGCTGATGACCGTTGGGGTCGAAAAGTTCTCGAGTGGAGACCATGTAACGGCAAGCGCAGCGTAGGACGTCCACCCACAAGGTGGACGGATGACCTCATTAAGACCGCAGGATCGCGCTGGATACAAGCCGCTTCCAACCGGTCTTATTGGAGATCCATAGGGAAGGCCTATGTCCAGCAGTGGACGTCCTGCGGCTGATAGATGACTGACAATAGGCCTATCCGCGAAGGGTATTTGGGCCATATTCATCACGCCGGCCAAGCATGGGTTGCTGAATTCACATACGGCATTGATTTTTTCTACGTACGTACAGGTTGCCTCAATGTTTTCCAGCAAAAGTGAAATTTCTTACATAGTTACTCATACAATTTTTATTATTGGCTCCCTCGGTGGCTCAGTGGTTGACTCTGACTCCTGGCTCAAAGAGGCGTGGGTTTGATTCCCAGGGCAAATATTTATGTGATGTTCATATGTGTTTGCTCTGTGTCTGAGTGTTATTAATGTATTTTTATTTATTTATTTAACACTTTATTGCACACTATTTGTACAAAAGGAGGACTTAACGCTAAACAGCATTATCTGCCAGTCAACCTACATGTTGTATAAATAAATAAATAAATATATCTTTATTGTACACAGAAACACAGTATAGAAACTATACAACATGCTGTACAATGGCGGCCTTATCGCCTTTGGCGATTTCTACCAGGCAACCTTTGGATAGACTGGAATTATTCTAAAAATAGGAGTATGGTCGGTGGTGTATACAATAAGTACATACATTGAAATACATGTATATGTAGTATATCAGTCTCTGCCAGCCAAATCACAAACTTTGCTTAGTTTGGGATCAGAGACCGTGTGTGAGATGTCCTCCAATATTTATTTTTTATATTTATTTATTATTGAGTTAATTTCAGAAATTCGGCAATTTATCATCCAAAAATTCACGTATGTACTCTGTAATAAGCTTTAGATACAAGTAAATTAAATAACCAAATACTGAGACAATTCAGGCTAAACCGTAGGCATTATTTTGCAAGTAATACAATAATAGGCTCAGTTATGAAGACGCCATAGTAAATATAATAACAACATAAAAAGTGTTCTCTCTATCGAATGCTTAAAGTGAAAATGAAACAGATATAATTATGATAATTAGCTATTATAATTACGATGGCGCCTTCATAATCGAGCCTAATGCGGGCTTAACCACGAGCTACTATTATTTTAAGTAAGTGCCAAGAAAACGCGGGCCTAACTGTGGGTTTTTATCATTTTAAGCAGTTACGAAAATAACGCGGGCCAGACCGTGGGCTATTATCATTACAAGCAATACAAAAACGCAGGCTAACGGCATGCTATTATAATTTTAAGGATTTATTAAGACAACACGGGCCAGACCGCGAACTATTAGATATTATTATAAGCAAATGCCAAGATAACGCGGGCTGTTATTTTAATTAAGTAAGTATTAAAATAAAGTGGGCCAAAATGTGGGTTATTATCTTTGTAAATACCTAATTATTAACACAACGCGAGCTAAACCGCGGGCTTTTATCATTTTGAGCAAGTACTAAGGCAATACGGGCCAGACCATGGGCTATTATCATTGTAAGTAATACGACAATGCAGGCCAAACGGCGAGCTTTTATAATTTTAAGCAAGTATTAAGACATCGCAGTCCATGCTGCGTGCTATAAATAACCATCTTAAGCAAGTACTAACAATACGCGGGCCAAACCGTGATCTATTATCATTATAGGCAAATACTGTTACAATTTTGACCAAACCGTGGGCATTATCCTTGCAAGTAATTTTAAGCAAGTATTAAGACAACGCGGGCCAAATTGCGGACTATTAGATATTATTATAAGCATGTACAAAGACAACGTAGATCAAACCGCGGGCTCTTTTCATTTTAAGTAAGTACCTATGTACTAAGACAACGCGGGCGAAGCCGCGGGTTTTAAGCTAGTTATGTATGTTCCGACGTTCTATTTAGTAGGGAAGTCACCTAAACTTCTCTTAAAATAAGGGGAATACCCAAAACATATATTAAATAATCAAGAATTCCGGGGAAGTTCTGGGAATTCCCCGCTCCGGGGGACTTTACCGATGGAGTGTATAAATAGAGCGGACTTTCTGATTTTTCATTTCACTTTCGACAGTTGTTTTGTTGTCAACGGACTCAACGGTTGTGTGATAGATAAAGATAACACCTCTACTTCATACAAAATAATAAAAATGTCAACTCCAGGGTGTAAAAAGTATCCAATATGGGAACAATTCATACTGATCCCCAAGAAAATACTACAATGAAGACCAGTAGGTACTGGTACTTATGGTCCTATGTATAGGATCTGCACTAGTCGATTCGCTAGTCCTCTCCCCTGTCGGGCTGGTGTGATGGCGCCTTTTACAAACCTTGCAGGTGGTGGGCTTTTTGCAAGCATAAACGCTGTGATTGCTGTCTAGACAGTTGTAGCAGATAGAATTCTTGGCTACAAATTCTCGTAGCTGAAGTCGACGAATCGTTTGCAAAAGCATAGCTTGTGCTCACCGGAACAGAATTCGCAAATCTACTTAATTCATCATCAAAAATGCTTTTGGTTTGTTGTAAGACCCGCCGCTTCGTTGACCTAAAACTCGTTATGTATCAACAAATTCGAGCGCTCGAAAGCGACTTTCCAAAAATTCCTACAAAGTTCTACGAGTACAGTTGGCAACACATTAATAGCGAAGCTATTAATGTAAGCTCCCATTATGGAAGTTCCCATTGTTTACGCGTCTCTAAATCGAACTTAATGCCACTATGTGGATAACAATAATGTCTAATGTGGTCACTTGTACGCCGATATTTTCAAGGCACTCATACAATCCATTGTGGTATTTAAATCTCCTTTAACCCCAAAGCGTCTTTGGAGGATAAAATTTGCTAAATATTTTTTACTATTGCACCGTTTTTCTAAAAATGCCCAACATTCCGCATAGTTAGCCTTTGTGATAGGCGTGTGTTGTATTAACTGAGCCGCTTCGCCAGTTAAATGAGTCTTTAGGTAGTGCAGTTTTTGTACGGCGTCTTATGACATTATTATACACAAGCGGTATAAACAAATCATGAAAAGATGTCCAAACCGAATAGTTGCCTGAAAACATAGGGATTGAAATTCTCGGCAACCGTACAAAATCGCTCGATTCCTTTTCTTTCGGTTTGGATTTATTTTCATGATTCACAACTTCTTTGAATTCCTACAAACATTGATGTACGTTGTTTATTTACATCAATGCCTACAAAGCAACTTCTAACATATATAGTTTTATACCGACAATAGTTTTCTTCTGTTATTTCATAAATTTATTTTGTAATTTAACCACTTTTTTCTAATTCTGTACTAACCAATTCTTTATACGAAATTATATGATGTAGGTAATATCCGATCCCTTCCTAAATTTTCTAATCTGACTTCCACACATTCTAATGTTATCTGTCTATCTTTTGAACTTTTCTTTTAATTGGTAAATGCTTTTTGAATTGAAATAGATTAAATTAATATTTTTATTAATTTTATACAAAGATTTTACTAATATTATGTTTCGCTATGTTTTTAGGGTTCCGTACCAAAATGGTAAAAACCCTATTACTAAGACTCCGATGTCCGTCTGTCCGTCTGTCTGTCACCAGGGTGAAACGTGATAGCTAGACCGCTGAAATTTCACAGATGATGTATATATGTTGCCGCTATAACAACAAATACTAAAAACAGAATATTACAATAAATATTTAAGGGCTGTGGCAGACAAGTAAGTCTACTACAGTTTTGACTGCATTTGTATATTTGTTATGACTTGTCGATAAAAATAACAAAATAGTGAATATTAAAAAAACTAGCATACGCGCGCTCATCTCACATAGCATAACTATGCAAGAGATGCTATGCGGGACGAGAACTCGCGCTAATACTCCATCTTGACCACCTAATGCTTGAACATCAACAAATGCGGTCTAAACTATATTAGACTCGCTGTCTCCCATAAATAATAAAAACCCGCGTGAGTAACACATATGTGTCAACTAGGTATATTCTAATATACCGAGTGAAGAAACTTGGAGGTCTCCTTTTTAATTGAGCGACCGAACAAATTGAGGGCAGGTGAGACCTTCTCTCACTGTTCGTGTTTCCGGATGTTGAGAAGAATTTTTTTTTGAGATTTTCGATTGAGAAGGTATTTCCTTCAAAAAGGGAGGAAATTTTGTCGCACTATTTATCAGCCGAATTCGAGAATATTTGGCAAGATCGTCTCATATCTAAATCTTGATAGGATTTGCAAGTTTTAATTGAATCGGTCAAGATATAGGCAAAAACTACACAAGCTAAGCAAAATATTCTTTCAGAATTAAATAATTATGTACATTTTTTTTTAACAAGTAATAACAGTTTGTTTTTGAATCTGAGCCTATGTACCAGAAATACTTATTTTGTATTAATCGTAACACTATAATATTTTTGTCACGTTATCACGGCATGAGCTGCACATTCTGTTAAGTACCAAGTGCATGATAAGCTGACATCATGCAAAAATACCAAACAATGTTTTGGTTTTCCTGTATGATAAGGAAAAGCTAAAATAGAATTATGTATTATAATTGTGATAACAATAAACGAAATCGCTATAACTAATTAAATATTTCGAATGATTTGCAATGTTATTTTTTTTCTTGCAATTTTGCTTTATTTTTGGAGAGATTCACATTTTCAACTTGAAGAAAAATTTTGCAAAAATGGTGGCATAATTTTAGCACTGACCGAGTAAGCAAAGGAACGATGCGCCTTTGTTGTGTTTGTTGTTATTTTTATTTGTTAGCTTTTGGAATTTTTCAACGAATCTTAATGAAAGTTGGTACATCGATTATTTAAAAGTACCTAATTATTTAATTTATTTATTTAGCCGCTGGCAATTTTTGATTTGACCGTGGGTTGCCGGTAAATTAGAATAGTACCCCCTCTAGTACCAAGTGTCGTAAGAGCTTACTGCAGTACAGCGGAATCGACTAATGGCGGTATAACTATTGAAACCAAAACGTAGCTAAAATGGCAGGCAGGACAAGCAGCAGCATCCCTGTCACGAAGCTACGTTTCTACAATCGCCGCTACTTTCCCAGAAAGGCCATTATTGGGCAAACCCCATTATAAGTACAAATATGACCAGGCCCCGAGTCTCCAGCAGTTCCGCTATTCAGGGCTACGACAGCGGCCCCGGTAACGGCGAAGCAGGGCAAAGAATTGCTGGCAGGCGCACGGCTGTCACTCGAAGATATTCAAACGACGACTGGCCCTAGTAACACACCACGAGGAATGCTGAATTGGAAGAAGAGTTGAGTAGGTTGTACTGGAATATTGTTGGGTTGTCTGAAGTCCGTGGAGAGGTTGACGATACGATAACCCTAAAATCCGGCAATCTGCTCTACTACCGGGAAGGTGACCAACGATCCCAAGGTGGTGTCGGTTCTCTCGTTCACAAGTCCCTCACTATCAACATTAATACCATAGAAAGTGTGTCGAGAAAGGTTATTTACTTAATACACAGAATATCCAAGAGGTATTCGCTGAAGGTCATTTAGATCTATTGAACTGCCAATATGACTCCTCACCATCGGAGTGCTCCAGTCTTAGCGAGCATCGTTCAAAAGAGTGTGACCGGAAATATTCTGAGATCTATTTGAACGGCCTAGTTTCTACAAGCCCGTTGTTGATCTCGTCTGCCGACGCAATTTTTAGGCAACCTAGGCAAGCAAAGCTAATTGAGAGCTCGAGCTGAAAGTTCTCGGGGTTTTTAATCTACATCAAAACAGAGGTTATCAATTCTACTGTATCACTAAAAAATAGAATGTTTTGCCCTGATCAATTGGAACTAACTTTTGAGTTATCTTAGTTACGCTCTAAAAAAGCTTGTTTAAAGGTTCAGTTTCAGACTCGCATATTTTTACTCTTTATTACTTGTGACGTGTGTCGACACACTGGTGTCGTCTCACCTCCTGGACACAAAAGACAGAGCTGGCGCTGCTACAGCTGAAGCGAAAAACCTCAAACGCCATAATATGGGCCCTTGGACAGAATGTACTATTTTGTGCCGTTTGAGGTTGAGACTTTAGGTCCGTGGCGGCCGGAGATCTGGCCAAACGTTTGGTAGAGGTGACACGTGACCAGAATACTGGTATCTATTTTGCCCAAAAGCTGAGTATTGCTATTCAGCGAGGCAATGCTGCCAGCATTCTGGCCACGTTACCCTCCGCCGAGGGAATTTCAGACTAGGTTTTATTTTATTTTGTGTATTTTTAGTTTAAGTTTTTGTATTATTTTTCATTTCTTTTTTGTTTAAGTAGGCTATTTAATTTTAAAGTGGTATTTAAGACTTTTTTTTTTCTTTGTAAATATAAGTTATTTATTTATACACACAAAACCTAATCATCAATATTACTGAAAACTCCTTATCAGATTGAACTTTTTACATATCATTTACATCCTTCATCAGGTCTTTATAAAATGAATCTATACCCAGTTCATAATACCTAATTTAGGTATGTGAAATCGAAAATGAATAACAAGGAAAATGCACTCATGCATTTTATATCAAAAACCTTGTTGGCAACAAAACAATACTTACCACAAAATACCCACTAACAGATAACAGCAAAACCAATTTACGAGTATAGTACAGTCATGGAGCTACACATCCGATACAAGAACCAGCGGGCCACAGATCGAGTCACTCAGAGAGGCTATGGACAAACGGCTCAACTTGAGTCTGGAGGCGGTATCTGACTGGGGTGATGCTAACCTGGTCAAATATAATATTTACCACAAAGACTCAAGACTATATTTTGTTTTCGGTCAAAAAGAGGCCCTACCAATTGTCTCCTGCTTTCCGTGGTGTGTTCTTTGCGGTAATTGACAGCCTGGAACTATTAGGCGTTTCACTCTCATCGACTCTTAACTTTGGCTCTTACATAGATTCAAAAGCCTGCACTTGGTACTCTCTTGGTTTGGCTAAGATACAACGTCCGTCTGGCATTTCTCTAATTAGTCACATTGTCGTCGCAAAAATTCTGAAATATTCAAGCTCATTGAATATTTCAGATACAAAATAGTGTTAGTGAACAAACAAAATTTATTGTTGACTGAACTATGTATGCAGATATATCCCATATATAACTTTTAAATAAATGCAATTACTCAAGTAGGTAACATAGTTTAAATTCCACGCAAGTTATTTGACATAAAATAATAATTATAACAACCGACATATAGTCTACACAAAAATGAAAACTGGAAGCAAAAGCAAAGAATGTTTTGCTAATGAATTCTCCAGGCACTTCAGTTTTCATGAATTTTCATAAAATGCTTTAGAAATAGTGTATCCAAGCAAATCAAATTTTCATGGAGTCATTGGGCAATATATCTATATATTTATATATAAAATCGTGATTCACTGACTCACCTTTTACGAAATCTTAAAAACTACAAGAGCTAGGAGTCTCAAATTTTACACGAGGGTTTTTTTAGGACGTAAATGCTCTCTAAGAACGGATTTTGTGAAATTCAAGCCCTAAGTTGGTGAAATAGCGAGGCAATTTTAGTAGGTATGGGAGGACACGTACGACAGGCCGTAAAATGGAAGCTTGCCAATAAGGCTCTCATGCCAGACCCTGTCAAAAGCTTTCGAGATGTCCAAGGAGACAGCCAGCGCCTCCCCGTGCTTCTCAATGACCTCACTCCAAATGTGTGTGGCGTACGCCAGAAGGTCCCCAGTAGACCGGTTTCGGCGAAAGCCGTACTGGCGGTCACTGAGTAGGTCATTTGCTTCCAGGTAGGCCAGGAGCATGTTGTTAAGAACACGTTCCATACTCTTGCAAAATATGGACGTCTGTAATTGGCAGGGTCAGCACGGCTACCTTTTTTGAGTACAGGCTGCACGTTAGCAAGCTTCCAAGATTTGGGCACATGACTCGTCTTCAGAGAGAGGCGAAAGAGGCGGGTCAACACAGGCGACAGCTCAGGCGCACAAGTCCTTAGTACAATAGCTGGAATACCATCTGGGCCACTGGCCTTGTTCACATCTAGACTGCGGAGAACTTTGAGAACCTCCTTTTGCCTGATATGTATTTCACACATTGAGGTGCCACAATTTGGCAAAGTTGGAGGTCTCGCACTACCGGGGTCCAGACGCGAAGACTCCGCAAATTGAGATGCAAATAAATTTGCATTCTCTACCGCGGTATGAGCCAGCGAACCATTGGGTTTCAACGGAGGCAATGAGGGGCGGCAGAAGTTCGCTTCGACTGATTTAGCTAGGGACCAGAATGCCTTGCTACCCGCAGGGTAAGAAGCAAGCTTGTTCCCTGTTCGACTAATATGCTCAAAGCGAGCCCTCCGCATAACCTTTTTGCAGGACTTAGCAGCCCTATTGTTCAATCATTCAAAACCAAATTTAGCCATAGGTTTTCATGCTTTCTCGGTGGGTATCTATACAACAAAATATCTTCAAAAATTAATTTAAAAGACATGAATGGTTATGAATTGAAAAAATCATTGACAAATTTGTTAAGTTCCTTAAACTATTTTGAAACTGAAAATCTTCTAAAGGTGTCAAGTTAGGGTTCTTAGTGGCGTTTTCATTTTCCGGTGTCCCGCTAGCATGGACACACCCACCACCTCTTCCCATACCCTATCCCCTCCTCTCCCTTCCTTCCTTTCATAACTACTAGTCACTCTCGTTCTTGATTTACCTAGTTTTTAAAGATGTTAATTAAATGGATTGTTTAAATTTTAACTTTAATTTAAATTCTTAATTTCAATTTTGTTCTATTGAATTGATATGTTATAAATTGCATGAAAATTTTTTTTCCAAGCTTTTATGAAATTTAAAATCTTTAAATGTCAACTAACAATTTGAATTGTAACTATTTTGTAGTATAAGACACTAAGAAGGAAGCGCAGATGTCTATAACACAGGTTTATACCTAGCGTAGGCATCTGAGCGTCTGTTATCATGAAAAAATGTTACTAATACAGATGAATTATGTTAATTAATAGGTACTATATAGATATATATTTGTAATGTGTTAAATTTTTGTGGAAATAAATATATATTGAATTGAATTGAATTGAATTGAATATTGTAAGTCTTCTTCCTCAGATGTATGTCCTAAGTCTTAAGGTTACGAGCGTCGACCCAAGCCAGGTATGCCTGATGCTTTTGCGCTTCGGCGCGTCCACATTTAGGCCCAAACCAGGGCCGAGCTTTGTTGGACAGAGGCACGTCCGAAAATGGGATGAAGTATTCCATGGCAGTACGAAGCACGTCTCTCACGGCATCCGCGCACGAAGAAGGATCATCAGAAGAGAAGCACACAGGCTGCCAAGGATAAGACGCAAAGAAACACCGCATCTCATCCCAATCTGCCAACTTGTACCGCCACACCCGCCGTGACTCTTTTGGACTGGGGTCTGAAGGGGAGTAGACGGATACAGATTTCACCAGACAGTGATCAGATGTACCTAACGGAGAAGAAATCGCCGCTGAATATCGGTCTGGATCAGTTGTTAGCAGAAGGTCCAAGCAGTAGGCCGTATGCGAGTCAACATCAGGTACCCGTGTGGCGCCATGAACCAGCTGGGTAAGACCTAGCGTCAAAGCTAGCTTGCGCGTCTCAAGCCCAGCATGGTTTGTGTCCAGGCATGGGTGAAGCCACTCCTTATGGTGGCCATTAAAGTCCCCCAGATCACTAATTGGGCCGAAGGGTAGCTGAGCTGAGCAGCATCCGCCACTTCACTGAGGTAATCAGTAAGTCTAGTTGCCTCCCGGTCTCCGCTATGCAATCGGTATACACAGGCATAGACAATCTTCTCTATGCCAGTGTCCGCCAGACCCCAAAGCACTGAAAAAGAAGGGTATTCAAGCCTTCGAAGACGCAGTAAGCAAATGTCATCCCGGGCGTATATAATAAATATTTTAGGTATTTTTTTAAACCTTGGGTTACTTTATGGGAGTTTTAGTAAGGATTCCTATTTTTTGAGAATATAATATAGCCTATATAATATAGTTCACCGGGGATAGTGCAGCTTCCTAACAGTGAAAGAATTTTTCAAATCGGTTCAGTAGTTTCGGAGACTATTCGATGCAAACAAACAAACAATCAAATCTTTCCTCTTTATATTATTGGTATAGAATAGTAATTTCTGTTACATATGTAATAATGTATTTTTGGAACGAATAGAGATATTTTAAACTCTGTTAAAATGCAATAAAGTCAATTACGACAAGCGTGTTTACTTCCGCTTCTATGGCAGCGAGCTTTAGTTAATTAACTACATTGTAATGAGATAATATTTACCATTTTAATATTTATTGGAAAAAAACATTTTGGATTAACAATGTTTTTTAATAAACCTATTTAATTGACGAGTACAGCTAATCCTTATTATATTTAACTACGTAATAGGAGATATACTTCATATATAGCTACTTTGTAATATCATAGGAAGTGAGTTTTGGTTCTCCTGTTTTAGATTTTCGTTTTCTATAATAAGTATATCTTTATTTATATATTCTTTATTTCAAACCTTGCCATTTAACATCCAAAAATTTGCTCACTTTGCGGTAGTTACATATTAAGCCCTGTAAGGGCGTTGTAAGTTTACAATTACTGAGTATTATTAGATAAACATAATAATTATAACAATACTACTTATCATCATCTTTTGACTGACTTTTTGTAAGTTCATGTATTAAAAAAAGTGATGTTTCAACTATAAATCAATCACTTATTTAAATGATTTTGTAATGGTTTATTGACTGTTATTTAATGAACACACTTTTTACAAACTCTACATGTACTATGAGCCTTTTCAGCGGCTTCACAATCCTTACAAATGACAGAATTATCACTTTTCTTACCAAACTGTTCATGCCACTCTTTGAAGGCCTCGTAGCAATCAGAACCCTGCTTCACATTTGCACCGCAAGCCGCTTTTAACCAATCTTGAAATTTTGCTTTATTAAAATTAAGTTTTAAAAATTCAACGTAAACATCCTTTGCCTGCAATGAAAAATATGTATTTTTTTTAATTTGTTGGATCACAAAACGAGATAATTACTGCTTTATGATTATTATGTTACAGAATTGTTTTTGAAAAATTTACGTAAAAGTTATCGTAAAATATTTATTCCTAATCTTACCATAGGATAGCCCTTTGCTACCAGCTTATTTCCTGAAACCTCCCCAATGCCCGGCACTCTGAAAACTGATTGCTTGTTCATGTCCTCGGCAACGAATTCACGATGTTTTATTGAAGTCCTTTTTTCAGCCATTTGGTCACTGTAAAAAAAATAGGTGGTACTTGTTTATTTCGTCAATAATATGTACACTTTATATTTAGTTTTATATGAATAGAATTATGGTAAGTCACTATTATTAATTTTATTTGAATTAAATACCTATACAATCCAAAATTAAATTAAATAATTTTAACTAAATGGGATGCAACGTGCGTAAATATTTTCGCATCCTAGTAAAGGATTACTACCCAGCATGCTGCTGGGTAGTAAAGTATTTCTACCCAGCACGCTGGGGCAGAAGCGGAGTTCACTGCCAAAAACGAGCATCACAATTAAAAGCATGTTTGTGTTGATTCCAGGCGCCTGCCTGCATACGACATTGTCTCTTCCTTTGAGGTATTCCTCGTGGACCAACTGCTTTCGCACAACTAGTTGTGCCATCCAAGATTTGCCGTAGAAACGGCGCCGGCGCGGCGCGGTGCCGTGGGGAGCCAAAGCCAGGAAATTTGTACTGATCCTGGATCACCCTTAAGAGACTTAGAATGTGAGGCCCTGGCGGGCTGATATTTGGTCCAGCACATTTATTTGGCCATTCAACGAGCGTAATTTTGGGTAAGTACATTTGGTTCGGCGCGCCTGGGACTAGAGGACTATTCTTTTGACGAAATGTAACATTAAGTATGTTTTATCTATCTATATATATATATTTTGACTATCAAACCTACACAAAGAAAAAATTGTAAAACTTTGAACTTTTAACCCCCAACCCTATATACTAGGGGATGAAGGCTTGTAAAAGACTTCCACAAATTTTCATGCTAGAAGTCCAAAAATTGTTATAAATAACTCCTTGTTATAAATAATAAATCACGTATTTCAATATTCTTACCTAATCACCCCCCTATCCCTTTAAAATGGGAGAATATAGTTGATATGCGACTTCCGCAAGTTTTGAAGCTAGAGATGTAAAAATCGATAAAATTACTCCTTGTAATAATCTACAAAAAAAAGTGAAATTTTCACGTCAAATGTAACCAAGACTAGACCACAGTTCACAATATCAAAAAGTTGTCAGATCTCACGTAAAGCCAAGCTTTTAACTCTGCACGCCTTAACTCTACAAGTTCTTACTTCACTAACTCTAAACCTTAATCAATATGTGCGGCTTGGCTGTTTCGCTAACTGCACATGGGCGTAAAGTGAAGATTAAATTATTAACATTAATTCTGTTATACAAATAGTTCTTGGTGTAATGAAACGACCAAGTCACATTATATTGACTAAGCTGTAGAGTTTTCGGAGTAATGACTTGTAAAGTCAAGACGTGTAGGGTTAGAAGCTTGGCTTTACGTAAAATCTGACTACTTTTTAGGGTTCCGTACCCCAAACGGAAAAAACGGAACCCTTATAGGATAAATTTGCTGTCCGTCTATTCGTCTGTGTGTATGTCAAGACTCTTTATCTCGGGAACGCGTAAAGATATCGAGTTGAAATTTAAACTGTGTACTTTTGGATACTTGAACTGATTTTATTTCAAAAATAAAACACCGAATTACTTTGACAATTATAATTCAACAAAAATAATCAAAAGTTAAACTATCGGACAGCGATTCGACACAATTTAACTAAAGAGAAATGAAATATCGGACGATGTTTTTACGACGGTGGCTCGAGGCAAAGTGTTGGCGCGGCGTTTGCGCACCGCCTTTTATATCATTCGCCGGCTGTTACTCGTCTACCTTCCAACACGGCCTTTCTTGATAAATGAGATCGTCCTCGGTCTCCCTTAGCTCTGCAGGCCAGTCTCAAGCATTGGCTTCGAAGCTTAGATGGTGCTCAGGCTCGGAGGGTTCATATGCCACGCTTGAGTAGAAGTCTCTTGGTAGTTCCCAGACGTGCAGACCCAGACGGAACCTGTTCATTTTCTTTTCACAGCCCTGGAAACAGCTAGACTTCAATTTGTGGCTGTAGCTCAGCCGCAGCCGAAGTAGTTTCTTCCTTTTCTAGGTCAGCATCTGTACAGAACGTGAAAACGATTTGCATATGTACGAAATCATAGAAAAGGCTTGAAGACAAGCCAAAAACTATCCAGACATGAAGTTTGTCTTGCTCAAAAAGATTCAATCAATAAACATGAAACTGAACCGAAAAAAAAATGAAGTCTACAAGTATCGCCTTGCGAAGTCTGTCAAGAAACATTTCTTGTAATGGTCCCGGATAAATCTCAGTTCAGATTCGTCAATCTTATTAAAATTCACTCTTAGATTATCCGGGTGATCAGGGCAGCAAAGCAAAATTTCATCAAAGGCACTTTGTAACCATGACTATGATTATGACTAAACAACCTAGAAAGAAATATGTTTGAAGTGTATCCAAAAGACAGCAAAAATGTCAAGAGGCGTATACTTAACTAGTGAGCTACGGCGCGGCGGCGTGAAATCTATCTATCCCGAGCAAGTAAGCAGCACGATTGAATGCTTTACTCGCTCACATAGACAGATGCTTGGCGCAGAGCCTGTCCCGAGCAAGTAAAAGCACGAATGGATGCTTTACTCGCTCACAGAGACAGATGCTTGGCGCAGAGCCTGTCCCGAGCAAGTAAAAGCACGAATGGATGCTTTACTCGCTCAGAGACAGATGCTTGGCGCAGAGCCTGTCCCGAGCAAGTAAAAGCACGAATGGATGCTTTACTCGCTCACAGAGACAAATGACGGCGCAGAGCATGTCCCGAGCAAGCAAGAAGTAAGACTTCATGCTTTACTTGCTCCCAAGGACAGAAGCACGGTGTGAAGCCTGTCTCGACCAAGCAAGAAGCACGACTTGATGCCTTACTCGCTCTCAGGGGCAGAAACACGGAGTGAAGCAGTATCTGAGTAAAAAGCACGACGTGAGACAATACTCGTTTCCCAGAGACAGAGGCACTACGTGAAACAGTATCCCGCACTGAGTAAGAGGCACGACGTGAAGCATTACTCGTTTCCCAGGGACAGAGGCACTACGTGAAGCAGTATCCCGCACTGAGTAAGAGGCACGACGTGAGGCATTACTCGTTTCCCAGGGACAGAGGCACTCCGTGAAGCAGTATCCCGCACTGAGTAAGAGGCACGACGTGAGGCATTACTCGTTTCCCAGGGACAGAGGCACTACGTGAAGCAGTATCCCGCACTGAGTAAGAGGCACGACGTGAAGCAATACTCGTTTCCCAGGGACAGAGGCACTGCGTGAAGCCGTATCCCGATCGATCTGAGACAAACCAGAGAAAACACAATTAGAACTATGAAACGTAAAACATTACCACTGAGCCACTGCTAGGGTCACAAAACGTGTCAAAAACTAACAAGGTCTCTTAATAATCATCTAACTCAGAAACAATTGCAAAGGTTTTACGTTAATCGTTCAGGGGCACATTTTCCTTCAAATAGATGAACATCACCCTTAAATCAACCATCGTGGGTATACCCGTCATCCTGCAGTGGACCATCAAAAGGCTAACACAGTGCAGATGAAATTGATAAGGATCAGATGTATCTTTTTACAAAAAGTTAACATTTCACATAGCAACACATTGTTAAACGTAGGTACTTCTATAGACAGACCGAGACGTAACAAAACACTTGGCAGGTTACGTTGATACTCTTCAATTGATCGGGCACAAACTTGATCATTATTTGATCATTACAAGTTTATCAGTGTACAGTACTCCCTACAAATTGTACCAGTAAATGAATATTGCACGAACAGTAGATCATATTAAAATTAGAAATCTTAATTTGCATCTGTAAGTTATCGTTTATCGGGTGTTAGCAGTGGGCGACTGGGCGTTACGTATCGTAGCAGCTTTATAAAACTGTCTCTAGCTACATAGCCGAAAAACTGCTCTTTGCAATGTCGAAAAACTGCTACACATAATAACCTAGCTACGCCGTGTCGCGCTCGTGTCGTGGCTTTTCTGGTTACTAAAAACCAAACTGTTTCGTTGCAACCCACGCGACACCGACGGCTACGCGGCGACGGTCCAGAACTAATCACGGCTACATACACAGCTAGTGTAGAATCAACTTTAGTTTTCTTTAGAGAAGGTTAAATTTAGCTTGCTCTAAGAAAACCACTTTTTTCTCTGTTTATGGCGCCATGATAATTAGATTTCACCGTTATTTCGACATAGTTAAGATTTAGTTTTGCCTGGCAAGAAGAATGTAACCGGTTATTTTGAAAATCTAGTGTTGCGATCGGGTTTTCAAAACTCAGAAATCTAGCTACTACCCATGTCTATCGGGTGTAGTCCTGACAAGTTATCAACAACACCACTTGTCACCAAAACTTTTACAACTGCCAGGCGATGATGTAAAACATTCAAGGCTACGACTTATTATAGTCGACAGGTCACCAAACATTTTACCTTTTCCAGTGCAAAATCAAACATTTAAGCACTCACAACTGGGCCACCACATTCCATCACATTCAGTGACCTAGATGAGACGCACTCCCGCGTTTTATCGGAAACGCTGCAGCGTCACAACTACAAACAGAGAAGAAGCGTTTAAAAAGAGTTGAGCTTACTCTCTCTTTCTTCTTTCTTCTTTGTCACGGCAACTACATAGATAACACTTTTGATAAAAACAACCCTAAGTACATACTTTCAAATAAAACCCATCAGAACGCACAAACTGCAGCTGCAAAGCTGCCGGCTTTAATGATTGCCTTACTTGCCTGCTACTTTTGTCTTCGACTACATGTGAAAAATTATATAAGTAGAACTTAGATCTTATCAGAGCTCGGTCACACCTGACCTTGACTTTTATTTTAAAAGGCTCAGTTTCTTTCACTAGAAAATAATCATTGCGAAATCACACAAAGTAGAATTTACAGTTCCCCAACAAACATCTGACGGGACTAACCCCGTACCTATCTCAAGTCATATTCAAAATCTAAAAACAATCTATCGAAACCAGCTTTTTCTTTACTAAAACAATTCACAAGTTTTCTTATTTCACAAGACTACGAAATTCCAAAATCACTTCAAAGGCATTGCGACGCATTGCGACGCTGATCATTTTGCATCGAAATTCAACGTTGCTTATGCTACGCGTTATCTTTTTTTACCAAAACAATTTTTACATTAGAATTCCGGCTATAAGCACGTTTAGGATTTAAATGAGTGTCAAATAATGTCAGTTGACTTTCGCAGGAAGGCGGACAAATTCACCACGAAAAAACAATGCCTGCCTTATGAGTTGAACTTCACAACAGCTATTTAAAGGCACATACTTGGCTTCCATTATTATTTTTCACAAAATGTTTAATGCGTAACCTACACAGCAAAAAAAATGACAAGTAGGGTAGTTTTGTTCGAGTCGTGTTCCTGACTCTAAACAAAACAATCGCGATGTCTAGCTACAGATAAAATAGCTCGTGTTCGCAATAAAATAACCCCATGTACGATCACTCAACCGTCATAAATGTTTACACAAGGGCCTGAATCATAATTTAAACAAAACCCGATTCGTAAAAAGTCGGTAGTCTAGTACTTAGCACGGTCTATTTTGCCATTGGTAAACATGGGCATAAACGAAAGATGTAAAAGTAATGGATAGCTCTCACCAACATTCTGAAGAAGTGTACTGCATCAACAATGCAATCTGGTACAGTGAACTTGTACCTGACCGTTGTCTGCCACAAATAGTTTACCAGCCTCTCTTGGTGCTTAGTGCCGCTGAGCGCGATGAGGCTTGCTGATGACGGTGATTCCCGCTGAGTAGCCGACATCGCAAAAGTGGCAGGTAGCAATGCCCACCGAACAGGTGCGAAGCCTGCTGAGGGCGGCATGCCCACCGGTCAGGCGGCGAGGCCTGCGAGTTGCGGGAACTGACGCACCCTATGAGCTATCAAGCACTGCTCCAACACTTCACTTCACTATCAACTCGCGCCTAGTTTCGCTCTTAGGCAACTACCTTCATGTAGATTTTGCGCAAACTACTATTTCGATGGCCATTACATTGTCCGACATTTCTTTGCAACATAATGTGGGCAGAGTAGTGAGATAGAACAACGCGTGAAACGTAGATTCTATCCTACTTCTGATTTTGGATACTTGAACTGATTTTATTTCAAAAATAAAACACCGAATTACTTTGACAATTATAATTCAACAAAAATAATCAAAAGTTAAACAATCGGACAGCGATTCGACACAATTTAACTAAAGAGAAATGAAATATCGGACGAAGTTTTTACGACGGTGGCTCGAGGCAAAGTGTTGGCGCGGCGTTTGCGCACCGCCTTTTATATCATTCGCCGGCTGTTACTCGTCTACCTTCCAACAGTACGTATATCTACGGTTTCTTGCAGTTGTGTAAAAGAAGAACTTCTCAGTTATCGTATAAAAAAGTTAGAGCCGTTTATGTTATAAAAAACAGCAAATTTCGACACTCACAAAAATCAAAACCTACTTCCCGTTGATATAGAACTATGAAATTTGGCGAGAAGCATTGTCTCAGAGTACACAAGCCATATAAAGAATAAATCTGTAAACTGTACATTTTTATTGAAATCTCAAAAAAATAGGGCCACAAAATATGGGTTCAAAATTCAAAGTAAGTAAATCGTATCATGTAAGGTATCATATAAAAGAACTTCATTAGCACATGCTAAAACAGGTTTTTAATTATTTTAACAATGTGTAATTTTCGATCATCGTCATACACGAGAAAAGTGATAAAATAAAAAACTTTACCATCGATGGTTACAGTACCTATAGAGATTTTAACAACTTGCTTCCCAATTTTGTGAAATTTGTACGGAACCCTCGATGTGCGAGCCTGACTCGCACTTGTCTGGTTTTTGATAATGTGAACTGTGGTCTCTAGTGGTAACTAGTCTTGGCTACATTTCACATGAAAATGTTTTTGTTAGATGTGAAATTATAAGATCAGCAGGGTTATTCTAGATGAAAACACTCGTTTTAGGTACGCCAAGTTGAGTTTTGCTTTTAAGAATTTAGCCTTTATTTTACTACCGCTAATAAAAGCTAAATAAATTCACATACGAGTATAACAAATCAACAGCTACAGCATAATTACTAAACGTTTTTTAAGGTTTATTCACAAACCATAAAAGGTCTAGATATTAATCTAATTGCTCAAGCCCTACTGTCAGTTGGCAGCGTGCCTAGAATATTTTCAAATAAAAAAACACCGGCATTTTGGTCACGCAATTATTAATAATATAAAGTCACTTTAATGTATTTCAGATTTAAGTTTTGTTGTTTTTTTAAGGTTTATTACAATAAATTGAATTTGTTTTCAATGTATGAATTTACTTACACAGAAACGTATTGAAGATACACAAAAACGTAGTCACTAGTAGCGTAATGATTTAAAAATAAACTTATTATTGATTATCTCAATAATAAGTTTATTTTAAAAGATAAGTAAATGTCCAAAAATTTAGGTACTGGATCTTCGGCAGCAAATGAATAAGTGGATATTAATGTTCGCTTCGTTATCAGTATGTAACAGGAAGTTTTATTAACCACACGCCACCACACCATGCTAATCAAAATCCAAAATTAAATATTATTCAGTTCGAATAATATTCAATAATATCCTCCTGAAGTAACATTATTAGTCTGGATGGTAAATGATTTAACCTATTACCGCTCACTTTACCCTTGCGTGTACAGGTATTTGATGAATAACAATAAATTGTAACATTAACTTTGTAGCATTTCCTTATGTGCGTAAGTTGGTCATCTTAACAGACTCGTAAAGCTCCATTCAACATTGGTTTGGTGCACCTCGCACGCGGCGAGAGGCGTTCCGATAGCCTACCGCATTTTTGAATCAATTCTAAGCCTGCAATCTGAGAACAGGGAGGTCTTCATTCAGTGAATTCCATCACATATAAATCTGCAGAAAAATGAAGCTGTCGTGCTTTTAGCTAGGCAAGCGATCACTGACGGTGTTCCACTGGTGACGGCCCCTCTGGCTTCGGACTACACTCGAAGGATTACATACATAGGTACTTTCTTAAAACGAAAATAGCCCGCGGTTTGACCTACGTTGTCATCACGCCGGCCGAACGCGGATTGCTGAATCCATAATACGACATTGATTTTACTCTACGGACGTGGGTATAGGTATACAGGTTGCCACAATGTTTTCCATAAATTAAAAGCCAGTATTTTGAAATTCCTTACATGGGTACTAATACAATTATTATCATTAGTGAATTAATTTCAAATATTCAGCAATTTATCATCAAACAATTCACGCACTCCGTAATAAGCTTTAGATACAAGTAAAATTAAATAAGCAAATACTGAGACAATGCAGGCCAATCTGTGGGCTATTATCATTTTAAGCAAATACTGAGACAATAATTCAGGCTAAACCGTAGGCCTTATCCTTGCAAGTAATACGATAATAGGCTCAATTATGAAAGTGCCATCGTAAATTTAATCTGAACGTTAAAAAGTGTTCTCTCTATAGAATACCTAAAGTGAAAAAGAAATAGAAATAATTAGGTATGGTAATCAGCTATTATAATTATGATGGCACCTTCATAATTGGGCCTAATTAACTTTATTCGGCCTTAACCACGGGCTATTATTATTTTAAGAAAGTGTCAAGGCAGCGCGGGCCAAACTATGGGTTATTATCATTTTAAGCAATTACGAAAATAACGCGGGCAGGACCGTGGGCTATTATCGTTGCAAGTGATACAACAACGCAGGCTCACGACAGGTTGTGATAATTTGAAGGAAGTATTAAGACAACGCAAGCCATATCCGCGGACTATTAGATATTAATAAAAGCAAGTGCCAAGATAACACGGGTCGAACCGCGGGCTATTATTTTAAGCAAGTAAGTTCTAAAATAACGCGGCCAGACGCAAGCTTTTATAATTTTAAGCAAGTATTAAGACGATGGGGGCCAAACTGCGTGCTACAAATTACCATCATAAGCAAGTACTAAAGAATAAGCTGGTTAAACTGTGACCTATTATTATTTTAGGCAAATACTGAGACAATTCAGTCTAAACCGTGGGCATTATTCTTGCAAGTAATACGACAACGCAGGCCAAATGACAGGCTATTATAATTTTAAGCAAGTACTAAGACAAGCGGGCCAGACCCGCGGACTATTAGATATTATTATAAGCATGTACAACATGTTTAATTAAAGCGTTAGAAATTTAATTACTATTATTCTAAACTTATTTTTCCCGAGAGATATTAAAATCTCGCCTAAAACCGTTTACCTAGTCAAAAGTGATCGAGACACCTTGTAGGACTTTCAGACGTTGTCTGACCCCAGGCAGATGAAAAAATGGCACACAAGTAGAAACACATCGTGTATATATTATCTAGTTGACAGGCATGTTCTAGGATGCTATAATACTCATCATTTGACTAACTTTTACTATGGTACCAATCCCGAAATCACGTCAATT
The DNA here is from genome assembly GCA_949316475.1 of Hypomecis punctinalis. Lineage (NCBI taxonomy): Eukaryota > Metazoa > Arthropoda > Insecta > Lepidoptera > Geometridae > Hypomecis > Hypomecis punctinalis. Next base: position 866,319 of record OX438802.1, on the reverse strand, counting down.
AAATCAACTGTTCAACACGAAAAGTTCATCGACCCGCGACAAAATGTATGGAATAGGTAGATACTTGTCGCTTTTCAGGGTTGATCCCATAGTAAAGTAAGTACGAGTATATTGACCCGTATATACCCTAAGTTTAGCTAACAAAATTAAATAAAAAATCGTAAACTATCGGGAACCCATGCTGCCCCATTTACGGATGAATCATTATATTAATTCTATTCTAGATACTTCACTACATTCGCTTAAGTTATTTTTTGAGCTTATTCTGGGTTACAAATCTAGCGGACAAGGAATCCGGGACTTTTCCCAGGACGTCAATAGTAATTTATTAGTTAAAGTGGTGGGCTATTTTGAATCAAAATTGCATTGATTTTTGAACAGTTAATATTTTTGTAAGAAATTGATATCCCGAAGGACCAACTCATTTTTTCCAGGATAGCAGTACTCTAAGTGGTAATTTGTGTTATTGTCTAGCTTCGTACCAAGTTTCGTTAGAATTCATTTACCCGTTTTATCTTAGCTTTATATTATAACTGATTAATTTTGGCTATCCCAAAGAAACCCTGTAGATTTTCCGGGATAATAATAGTGTCGTGCGTCTTATGATGTAACTAATAATATCCCGCCTAGGTTATTGTCACCGTCGTTTGCACGACAAATATAGCCTGGGGATGGAACAATGAGTCGACCGCAGTCACTGCGTGGTAAGTTAGAGCTGTACAAGTAGGCTTAGCCTTTCCTGGGGTCTGGCTACGCCCAGATCCCTGCGACCGGCTACAGGGTTCCAGATACCGCTGGACATGGGGCTTTTTCCCCACGGGGACCTCCACCTGTTCCCCATAGTCCCACCCAAACCTCCAACTGTAGCCAATCGCCGCGTGGCGATCCCAGCCTCGTACCAACAACGCCTGGTATCTGTCCGTGGGATGTCTGCGCACGCTGTTCACAGTGCCAGATGCCTGCTAGAGCGTGCGCACACGAATCGCCCTACAGTAGCCTATCATCGATCCTAGCCTTGTATCAGCAACGCCTGATATATGTCCGTGGCCCCACACCTGTACCGCCGTTCGGGTATACTACTTGGGGAGTATGCGCACGTTGTCAACAGTGCCGGCCGACTGCTGGAACGGGCGCACACCGATCGTCCTAACTACTGCCTGTCCAATGTCCAATACAAGGTACATAAAATTGGACTATTTAGTCACGTCTCTACGACACCATCCCATACATTGCCACGGTCTTCCCGTTGTTCCATCCCATAATCCGCGCATACAGGATACATAAATATCTCAATAAGCACTCACCAGACTTCGTAGTCTCACCAAGGTCTTCTCCTCAGACCGTACCGGAGTCACCATCACGCTCCTGTTCCCGTGCTTACCCTCAGTCGCGCCATTGTGTCTGTCGCCCACACATTTTTTTTTCTTACGTCGAACCTACCGACATTGCCATTGTCAAAAGCTACCCTCAATGTTGCCACAGTGTAAGCCAAGCTTTATCTATAATGACAGTGACACTTACCAAATTGTTCACGGTGACTCGCGTGAAACGCGACAAATAGTTCCAGTGAAATGATTTTTATCGTGCTTCACACACTAGGTGTATAGAAACTTTTTTTTTGTGATAAACATTTCAAAAATTGACGCGTTCGCAGGATTTGAACCTGCATCCTCTGGGATTCCGGCCCAGATGCTTTTTCCAAGTTAAGCTAAAACGCTATCTGCGAAAACGTCTAATCATTGAAAGTGGTTTATCATATTTTGCCAACTTTATTACATTGTTGGAAGCGCCATCTTGTGAAAAATTCTCGTTAATGGTAAGAAGTTCTAATAATTTCACATTAAGTGACTTACTGGTTTAAGCAGTTTTCACAAGATGGCGCTTCCAACAATGTAATAAAGTTGGCAAAATATGATAAACCACTTTCAATGATTAGACGTTTTCGCAGATAGCGTTTTAGCTTAACTTGGACAAAGCATCTGGGCCGGAATCCCAGAGGATGCAGGTTCAAATCCTGCGAACGCGTCAACTTTTGAAATGTTTATCACAAAAAGAAAATAGTTCCAGTATTGAAAACATGTTGTGTGCTTCCTACATACCCGTTTTCATCCGTAACCTGTAATTGATGCTTTTTTCACAAACTTTGGGAAGTATCGAACCCTTAAGGAAAATGTTTAAGGAAAATTCGAAAAAAACAGAAACAACCACATTTTTTTGTTTAGTCTCAAAAGCATGAATACAAAGTTTCATGTCAATCGGTACAGGGAATAAGAAGTTGCATACTAACAAAAAGGGCCCGTCATACCCTGTAAGAGGTCGATTTTTCAAAAATTTTATCCTTAGTGCTTCATTATGTCGTACGATGTACGTATATTCCACATCTTCTTTACTAATAAAGGAATAATGATCATGCTAAATAAATAGTGGTAACTATTTTAATCATACACTATATTTCAGTCAAACAATCATATATTTTTGTTTAATTACTCTTTGACTTTCGAAACAAAATCTGATCTATTGTAAAAATTTAAGAATTGTCGTTTTCGCGCTTTGGTGCTACTGTTCCTTCAGAATTAACTCTGGCATAGAAAACGCTGAAGTGGTTTCACTTCTTCCATAGACTGAATTTTAGAAGACCACTATTTTTAGATTTCACCCAAATCCCAATAGTCTTTCAAAAGTTGTTGTCGTTGAATGTCCGTTATATTTGCATGGCTTTTTACATGTTTCTTTACAGGGTTCAGTCTTCGTTCTGGAATGAAAAACGCAAAAGAACTTGCGTTTTTGCTGATTTTGCAATATTCTTCTTCCGCGTTTATCTTCGTCTGGGCCTTTTTTCCTTTTTCACCGACGAATCGGAAGAGATTTACAAGTAACCGCATATTTATATATTTTTTTTATTTTTTACCACGTACATCTGTTTACGGAGTAGTCTAATTGTGATCATTATTTTTTTGTTTGATAGATCATACTTCTTAGGTTTAATTTAAGTTTTATCGAAATTGGCTGGACTATTTTTGATAAATAAGCAATAATGTGAAAATTACTACATCGATTTGTACGAACTATTCGAATTCTATATACGGTTGAAGTCGTATATGCCATTCCTGGAGAAAATAATTATTTAATATGAGTTTCCACAGTAGTGGAAAGATTTTCAAGATGCGGCAGTTTTGCGGCGACGATGCTGTTTTCAATCAGACTCATAGTAACAGATGCATCGATTAGTTTTTCATTAAAAGTAAAAGTGACCGAGTCGATGCCTGACCTTTCTTCTTGGTTTGTCGTTTGCTGACTAGTCGCAGCTGTCGGAGCATCATTACTTAAAATGCTTTCATCATCGAGTGAAAATACAAATCAGCAAAGATCGTCAATATTTTTATAGGCAGGGTCTCTTACAGAGTCAACACTGTCCTTAAATAAAGATGGAGAACTTGAAGAGCTACTACATGAGGTGCTCGAAGAAGATGAACTCGTCGATACAGAGCGATGGCGATGAATTTGTGTCATTTGTTGATTATCTTCTGTTTCATGGTCGCCAACAGTATTTAAATCCGAGTTATTATGAGCAACTGAGGTACTTCAAAAATGTAAACTCTTCCATATACTATGGAGATGAGCTCCTGTGGTTTTTCCATCGACTGTTTCATCTTCGTTAACGGTTTTTGAACCCGGATTATTACCAGCATCTAGGTTGCAATTTGACAATTCCACGTTCATTTTTGTTTGTGTTTATTACAATATTAGTGTCGATATTAGAGTCCCCATCTGTAAAGATAACTAGAGTTTCATATTGCTGTTTAGTATATATAATGTGACAAATCGTCATACCATTAAGTTATATCAGTATGTTGATGTTTGTTTATGTTCTCTTGTTGCAGAATTGCAACAAGAGAACATCAACAAATAACCCTCAACATTTCACTATGGAAACCAACGTGGTTTTCGCACATTTTAATTAAGTAAAGCACAGGTATAACTCACGCGTAATTTTAGTAGAAAACTGCTACTATAGTTTCAGTCGCGTTTGGCGATCTTTCTCAAGGTTGGAGTACTAGCACGCGGGCTCGTCTCGCATAGCACTCACTATAGCAATGCAAGACGAGTCCGCGTGCTAGTACTCCAATCTTGAGAAAGATCCCCAAACGCGACTGAAACTATAGTAGCAGTTTTCTACCCTCAACATATTTCCAATTAAAAAAAAAAACATGTGTCGCGGCAACTGAATTGACAATGTGTTGAAGCAAACTAGATCACCAAACGAGATAGCGCTACAATGTGACGTTTTATCTCTTTTTCTCACCTCCTTCGTTGTTTTCATAGTAAAAATATCCCGTTTTTGCAGATAATAGAACGCGAGATGGCGATTCAGAATATCAGTAAAATGAAAAATCGTATATTTCGAGATGTCACACTGTCATCGCAAATGGACGATATGTAAATGTGTAAATTTTTAACATGTTTTGTACTAATGTAATGTAATGTAATGTAACTAGGTACTAAAAATATTGTATGTCCATTTTAGGCAAACCTGTTGGTACTGTAACCTATTTTAGGACCTTTATATTTGTAACACAGTTTAACAATAAACATAATATCTGAATCTGAATCTGAAATGATGATGATTTTTTGTAAATGTCTACTTCTATACCAAATTCCATAGCATCATAGCTTTTTGATTTATCACAAACTAGCTTTTGCTCGCGGCTCCGCCCGCGTGGAATTTGAATGCCAAAAATAAAGTCGATCCGTTGCTCCGTTGATGCGTGAAAGAGGAACAAACCAACAAACTTTTCGGATTTGTAATATTAGTATGAAGTATGATACACCGAATAAAATGTAACTCGCACTTTCGCACGCAAGTAAGAAGCTAATTGCTCACAAAATCTAAGGTGTGAAAGGAATAATTGTGTTTTTTCGAAATCAAAACGGTGTAAAAGCACTACACATCACACTTAGGATGTAACAGCTCATTCACTGTTACATCCTAATTGTGATTACGATTGTGATATGCCCAAATTACTAATGAGCTATGATTAAAACAGGATTTACGTCATTATTTTAATACTTGTTTAGGGCTTAAAAAATACCGGAGGATACAAACCATTTTTCAAAAGTAGCTTATACGACCTTTTTTCCCCACGGTATCGATCTAATAAGCCTTTTCATTGACTTCACATTATTTTATACTATATATAACGGGACTGAACTCACGTGTGGGGATAGTCGTAACGACTATAGTTTCGGTCGCAGTTCGGCGACCTTTATCAAGTTGGAGAGTGCTAGCACGCGGAGCCGTCTCGCAATGCAACCGAATGCGACCGAAACTATAGTCGTTACGACTATCCCCACACGTGAGTTCAGTCCCGTTATATATAGTATAAAATGTGTGAAAACCACGTTAATTTCCATAGTAAAATAGACTTCACATTACTTGACAATTATAAAAGAAGTATCTACTAACTGATCATGCCAACGTCGCAGGGCCATGTAACAATCAAAAGAGTGAATCAGCTTTGCACCACATGTCGCTTTCAACCAATCTTGAAATTTCTCTTGATTAAAATTAAGTTTTTTGAGTTTAGCGTAAAGATCTTTTGCCTGCAATGAAAATAAAATTACTAGACACTATTTTATTACTTTAATGACACTCAACTTCTTGTGAAGAGGATCGTGTACCTATCAACCAGTGTTTCACGTTTTCCGTAGATTTTTGATAATATTTAGGTACGTCCCGGGTAAAAACTCTTTTCACCCCATAAATTGTTACAATATTTTACGTTTTTTGGTGTCAATCGCTTAAGTAATAAATAACTGCTGCACGCTCGTATGTCTTATTTTTTCCAGGAAAGTTTTTAGTTTATACAGGGTTATTTCTAATCAATTAGCATCCTTTGAGGGGCTCAGTCTGTACATCAAAACTAACAACTTTTGTTCTGCGACTTTTGTCAAAACTAAAAAAAAAACAGCTGTTCCATACATTTTGTCGCGGGTGAACGATATATTACTATGGAACAACATTTTTTTTTTAGTTTTGACAAAAGTCGCAGAACAAAAGTCATTAGTTTTGATGTACAGAATAAGCCCCTAAGAGGATGCTAATTGATTAGAAATAACCCTGTATATAATACTTTTACTACTTACTTTTTACTAAATACTTTTCAGCCAAGTTTTTGCGTAAATAGATGTCTTTTTAGAGGCTTATAACTTTAAATAACATTTTTCTGAGATTTTTTCCCTCAGTGCCCCCTTTCGTACACTCTAACCAACTTACCAAAGGATAGCCTTGTGCCACAAGTCTATTTCCCAAAGCGTTTCCAATTCCGGGCAGTGTGAAAACTGATTTACCTTCCATGGGCTCCTCGACGAACCTATCGTGTTCTAGTGAAGGTACCAAAGTCATTCTGTCACTGAAAAAAAATTAGGAGATGTTTATTACGTCGCTAACATTAGGATAGTCATAGTCATGGTAATTTATTGATAACACCACTGTTACAATTCAAAATTTATAACGCATTATGTTTTTTTACAACTATGGTTCAAATATTATAAAATCAAATTAAAATGTAATTTATTGGCACACAAATCTTCAGTTACATCAGAGGGTAAAGAGCTTCTGATAAGGTAATTTGTATTTTAGAGATCCGTTTAATCAAAGACTTAAAAAATAAATCGAAATCATTTATTATCAAAATAGTAAATTGATAATAAATTAAATATTATGAGCACCGATATTCTTATTTATTAATAAAATAAATATTTAGGGACATGTACGGGACACATTAAACGATATGAATGATAAACAAGTTGTCAGGAAATTATAAGGAAATTTATTGATATTGGATGATAGGTACATAATTATATGCTAAATGATAAAATGACTACTCGCCCGCCGTGTAAGGGCTTTGAACGTGAACTTACTGAATTGATGATTTTGCGAAAAAATGATGACTTCTTATATAATATTGAACGGTTGCACCGTACATGCTTCCGAGCGCGAGATGTCGATGGAAAAGAGTGTGCAGGAATATGGTTTTCTTAATGATGCAATGTTGAGATGGTCTAAATCTAATTAACAAGATGATAGAAACATTGTTATAGATGCCTCAACTCAGTTGTGCGCGCGGCGCTAAGTGCACTTGTAAATATACAGCTTTACTTTATTATGATTTTTACTTTCTTACTTTCATAAGTGCCAATAATTAAAGGCGTCATAATTATTGTGTGAACATGTTCCCAGATTTTTTAGTTGTCTACCCTTATCTATTTTTTGTATTTTGTCTTTTGCCATAATGATACCGGATAATAATTCGGAATAATAATAATAATACCGGACAAGTGCGAGTCAGGCTCGCACATCGAGGGTTCCGTACAAATCCAGAAAATTTCACAAAATTGGGAAGTAAGTTGTTAAAATCTCTATACTATAACCATCGACAAAAAAGTTTCGTCTCGTCATACATCGAAAATTACACATTGTCAAAATAATCAAAAACCGGTTTTAGCATGTGCTAATGTAGTTCTTTTTAATGATACCTTACATGATACGATTTACTCACTTTGAATTTTTGACCCATATTTTGTGAATCTAGGCCCTATTTTTTTATGATTTAAATAAAAATGTACAGTTTTCAGATTTATTCCTATATGTGTACTCTGAGACAATGTTTCTCGCAAAATTTCATAGTTCTATATCAATGGGAAGTACCCTGTAGGTCGAAAAATGCGTTTTTTTACGGCTCTAACATTTTAAACGATAACTGAGAAGTTTTACTTTTACACAACTGCAAAAGACTATAGATATAAGTATACAGTTTAAATTTCAACTCGATATCTTTACGCGTTCCCGAGATAAAGAGTCTTGACATACGCACGAGCGGACAGACGGACAACAAAGTGATCCTATAAGGGTTCCGTTTTTTTTCGTTTGAGGTACGGAACCCTAAAAAACAGTATTTTTGTCATGCATCGGTTTATTATAAGACACTTACCTTTATTAAATGTACTTTCAGTGTAGATATCTAATTATATCTATAATAAAATGTCACTGGTTCTTTGATGAAATATTTGTTTATAGTTACTACCAGATATTAATGTTATTTTTATATTTGAGATAAAAAATAAGTCTTTGGTTTATCCTCAATAATGTACTTGCTCTTTGGCAGCAAAGCAATAAGTGGATTTAATTATTCGCCTCGTTGTCGGGAAGTTAGGTATGTTTATGACTCCTCCATGGTAGTCAGAACCCAGAATTAAACATGATGCAGTTTGAATAATTCTTATTTGCTGCCACGTCCTCTTTAGATAACATAATGGTAGGTACACGATTTAATTAAACATATACCTATTTGCGTAGTTACAAGGCAAATCATGAAAAGCAATATAATTACTTATGTTACAGTTACAAATAAATTTGTTTAAATACGAGCTTTACCCGCGGATTCCCAAGTCTTGTTCCGGGGGAAAAATAGCATCCGGTGCTTTATTGCTGCGTAAAAGAGTAAACAATAAATGAAACCAACAAATTAACATATTTGTATGGTGCCAATACTATGTAAATACTAGAGTAATAAACAAGCTGCCAAGCTTTTTGATGGTCACTAAGATTCTCCGCTTCTCATTGTTACACAGACGTATTAATTTAATGGTTGTTATGATTAAAATAAAAATGCCACGGTGCTGGCAGAGAGACGTCTATGTGCTCGGAGCAAGTCATGAAAACCCGGTTAATTTTCGATCCGATTAAGGCCTAAAGTACATGATAACTATACTTTTCGGTTTCACTATTATTGAAGTTAATTTTAAGGGTTTTTGTTCAATTAAGTTCGCATATCGGTTGAACGGAATAAACCGGTCTAGAATAGTTATTTCCACCCGCGCTCCCCTTTGTAGGGTTTCGTACCTCAAACGGAAAAAAACAGAACCCTTGTAGGATCACTTTGTTGTCCGTCTGTGATTATTTGTGTATGTCAAGACCCTTTATCTCGGGAACGCGTAAAGATATTGAGTTGAAATTTAAACTGTATACGTATATCTATAGTTTCTTACAGTTTTGTAATAGAAAAACTTCACAGTTATCGCTTAAAAAAGTTAGAGCCGTTTATGTCGTAAAAAACCGCATATTTTGACACTCACAAAAATCAAAACCTACAGGGTACTTCCCGTTGACATAGAACTATGAAATTTGGCAAGAAGCATTGTCTCAGAGCACACATATCTATAGGAATAAATCTGAAAACTGTACATTTTTATTTAAATCACATAAAAGTAGGGCCTCAAAATCACAATAATGGGTTCAAAATTCAAAGTGAGTAAATCGTATCATGTAAGGTGTCATATTATAAAAAACCGGACAAGTGTGAGTCAGGCTCGCACATCGAGGGTTCCGTACAAACACATTGTTAAAATAATTAAAAACCTGTTTTAGCATGGGCTAATGAAGTTATTTTATATGACACCTTACATGATACGATTTACTCACTTTGAATTTTGAGCCCATATTTTGTGAATTTTGAGGCCCTATTTTTTTGTGATTTAAATAAAAACGCATAGTTTTCAGATTTATTCCTATATGTTTACTCTGAGACAATGTTTTTCGCCAAATTTCATAGCCCTATGTCAACGGGAAGTACCCTGTAGGTTTTGATTTTTGTGAGTGTCGAAATATGCGGTTTTTTACGACATAAACGATTCTAACTTTTTTAAACGACAACTGAGAAGTTTGTCTTTTCGACAACAGCAAGAGTTCATCGATATACGTGTACAGTTTAAATTTCAACTTGATATATTTACGCGTTCTCGAGATAAAGAGTCTTGACATACACACAGACGGACAACAAAATGATCCTATAAGGGTTCCGTTTTTTCCTTTTGAGGTACGGAACCCTTAAAAACTTCATTAGCACATGCTACAACAGGTTTTTAATTATTTTAACAATGTGTTTGTACGGAACCCTCGATTTAAATTCGGAACGTCTAATTCGTATGAAAATTCCTTAACTTAAAACATTTAAGGACATCGTAAAGAGGTTGCATTTTGTAAAATCGAAGAAAACCTCTTTGCATTGCACGGCACCTGGCATTGTAAGGAGGTTATAAAATTGGATTTTATGGAATAAAACCTCTTTGGTGCCCGTATCAGTTCGATTTTATATAATAAACCCTCTTTGCAATGCCCGTGCTAGGCCATGGTAATCGAGCTGGCCATGGTCTTATGTTTTTCACGCAGTTTTTATATTCTCTGTTTTATTACCGATTTGTGTACTTTTCTATGGAAATTCGTAGGTACATTCTAATTCGTTTTATTTTATTGTGAACAAATCCAAGTTGCCTAGTGAGTACCAAAACTTAGTAAGTTCATGACGTAAGTATTACTCATATTTCTGGGGTTTTATTTTCACGCAGGAGGTATGAAAAGTAGAGTATGCACCACTAGAATCAAGTCTGTCTTCGCCTTGGGCGACTTGAATCCCTCGCTTCACTCAGGACTCTAAATACCTAATTCACTTAAACAACCTCGCTACGCTCGAGGGTCCCTAGCTACGCTCAGGGTCCAATTTGTCACCCGTGACGTAAGACACGACTTGGATCTCTTGGTACATAATCTACTATTAAAACACTCTTTTTACGGTTACGCTCCGAACCAAAAAATCAGAGATACCGGTTTTTACCGTTTTAATGTTGGTTAATTTAAACCGGTGTAACGTTTCTAGTTAATCTACAAACCTGAGTATAGGGAGGTAATAAGAACAACTAGATAGTTAACAAAAGGTATATATTTTAAAAAACAACCAGCGAAGTTAAACAAAATGGTAGTTTGATTTGGAAGACAAAGAGATTTTAAATGATAACAACAAGAGAAATAGAAGCTAGATGGGTCGGGGTAAGGCACATTCATAAACCGAGACGCGTTGTCTAACCCTATAGGCAAGATACACTGGCCTTGAATTCGCAATCCGTCGCGAGCGGTGGCGTCGGATACGTAGGTGGCAAGTCGTCCCCGAAGTGCGCAGTTGTAGGGCAGTTGACAATAAGTAGGGCACGGGGCAAGTGACGTCGTCTGAAGAGTCCGTTTCAGTGGGCAAGCGGGGAGCGACGTTCTTACTTGCCGTGCGATTGAACCCCAATTTGGGGTATAATTAATCACAGTAGTTAGTGGCAATTCCACGTAATTACACAACTTCTCAAGAGAACAAAGTAAAAGTAGAAAAGGTGATCCAAACGATAGCGCGAGGTGGCTTCCTCGTCGTCGAATGTCACGCAAGGTCATGCCGGCTGGCTAGGTAAGTGTATTGCCGCGAGCCGCGCTTATTGGTCAAACCGCGCGACAGTTTAAAGTTGTTTACGAGGACTGCCTGTGATTATAAGGTAGCAGCCGTTACATACCCCCCTTTTTAGGATAAGATTTTTCCTACGAAAAATCCAGTGGACTAACATACTATTCTTTATAATTAATTAGCTTTAAGTCTTTAATGTGGTATGTACCAAGGGGTTTGCCGTCCATGTCTGCCAAATCATACACGAGAGGTGATTTTTTTGACACAACCTTGCATATCAAGAATTTAGGGGCTAGTTTCTTGTTGAAGTATTTCTCTTTATCGCTCTGATAAAATGTTCGCCGCCATACCACATCTCCAACTTCGAACTCCACATTCTTTCTTCTTAAATTGTAAGATTGGCAGTTTCGGGAATGTGCCCGTAACAACGACAATTGTACTTTGTTAAATACCGTAGAAAGGTTACTACCTACATTTTCAGCGTAGTGGTCCCGAGGTTGAAAAATGTGCTGATCCATATCAGCAGGTTCAGTGTTCACGTAGTGGGAACCGCAGGTTACCAACTCCCGGCCATGTACTAGAAAAGATGGTGTGTAGCCAGTGACTTCGTTTACGCTGTTATTTATCGCGAATTGTATTTTGGGTATGAACGTGTCCCAGATGCGCTGATCATTAGTAATGAAAGTGGAAACTGCAGTCATAATAGTTTTGTTATATCTTTCTACGGTATTTACTTGTGGTGTGTATTTAGGGGTGTAGTGCAAATTAGGAACTTTGTACTTAGACAGCATTTGTTTTAGAGTAGCACTCACGAATTGTTTTCCGTTGTCCATTATTACGGTGGAAGGGATACCGTGCACCAGAAATACGTCTTCTTCGAGAATTTTAGTGACTATTTCAGCAGTAGCTCGTTTAATAGGAAACAGAAGACAATATTTGCTAAAGCAGCACGTGATAACGAGCAAATAAGTGTTTTGTTTCCTAGATACTGGCAAACAACCGACTAAATCTACACTGATTACTTGGAACGGCCTTGAGCAGTGTTTAGGCCTTCCCATTTCACCTAAAGTAGCATGATTTTGATGTTTGTGAGCTATACAGTCATCGCAAGAAGAAACTACTTTGACCACATCAGCATGCATTCCAGGCCAGTAGTATTTAAGGGCCAAACGTTTATACGGTTTGAAGATTCCGAAGTGTCCAGCAATCGGTTCCGCGTGATTTTCTAGAATCACGGCTACCCTAACTTCGTGAGGAACGACTTCTTTCCATTCAAATTCTTTTAAAAGAGCAAATTTACTTTTCATGACACGATACAGTTTGTCATTATTGATTACGTAATTTGGAAAAGAAACAGGGGAATTTTGGCATCCGTGGTAGATATTAAGATACCATTGATCGCTAGTATTTGTAGATATAGGAGACGTATCTATTGTGGAAACTGGGACCAAGCGACTGAGACTATCTGGCACGACATTTTCACTTCCTTTTCGGTGTTTGATATCAAAGTTGTAGGCAGACAATCTTACGCCCCATCTAGCTAATCTTCCAGTCGGATTATTCAGATTCAGAAACCATTTTAGAGATGAGTGGTCGGTATATACCGTAAACTTGAGTCCATTTTCGAGATAGCACCGCCAGTGCTCGATCGCAACAAGCACTGCTAAGGCCTCGCGCTCCGTGGCGCTGTAATTTCGCTCTGTTTGAGACAAGGATTTACTCATATACGCTATGACTCTTTCTTGCCCATCGAGAATTTGTGTTAATACTGCGCCGATACCATAATCACTCGCATCTGTGTGAACTTGAAAAGACTTCGAGTAGTCAGGGCAAGATAGTATAGGTGCAGAGGCAAGGCACTTCTTAAGTTCATTGAATGCCTTGTCCGCTTCAGGGGACCATTTAAAGGGTGGAGCATTTTTTCCTTGGGAAGTTAATTTATTTAGAGGGGATGACAGACTACTAAAGTTAGGAATGAATCTACGATACCACGAGGCGGTTCCTAAGAAACGTCTTACCTCTTTCCTAGTAGTAGGTGTGGGATAGTTTTTTATGGACTCGACTTTTTCAGGGTCAGGATGTAAGCCTTCAGAGTCCACAATATACCCTAAGTACTTTAGTTGAGATCTAAAGAATTGACTCTTTTCAAAGTTAATCGTTAGCTTGGCAGAAGTCAATTTTTCAAGGACGCGTTTTAAGAGAGAAATATGTTGATCAAAAGAGTCTGACACAATTATTACGTCATCGATGAACACAAACACTCTGTGCTCAAACTCAGGCCCGTAGAATAGAGTGTCTACCAGTCTTTGCTGGGTAGCAGGTGCGTTAGTGAGTCCGAAGGGCATAGATTTAAATTGAAAGGTTCCCCGGGTTGGTATATAGAACGCGGTCTTTTGACGATCTTCCTCTCGGATCAGAATCTGCCAAAAACTTTTAGATAGATCTACACTTGATAAATATTTTGAGTCGCGAAGATTGTCGAGAATTTCAGATATGTACGGCAAGCTATATGCATCTTTCTTTGTTACCGAGTTTAATTTCCGGCTATCTAAGCAAAATCGTAGCTCTCCGTTTTTCTTTGGAGTCAATAGGACTGGGGATGACCACGGACTCTCGCATGGTTCAACAACGTCTTCTTTAAGCATTTCGTCTAGTTGCTTAACTAAGATACGCTGTTTCTCCGGGGACATCCTGTAATACCGTTGCCGAATAGGAGCAGCATCACCGGTATCGATAGAATGTGTAGTTAAAGATGTACGGCCTAAGCCTCGCTTTTCATAAGATATATTATGGTACTGAGCAATTATCTTATCTGCAGTTACTTTTTGTTCGTCTAATAAATGATGGTAAGCGTGAAGTAGTTTAGGTTGCCCATCATTTACTTCAGCGACATAATCTTCGGGCTTATTACAGAAAGCGATACGGCCTAGATTTTTGGGTAGTAGTCCGAATAATTGCCAAAAATCCATTCCCAATATAAGATCGTGTTTAACGTTAGGAACTGCATAAGCTCGAAGAGTATGCGTTTGATTTTGAAAAGTTACAGGGAGATTAACTATCCCAATAGAATCTAGTTTTTCCCCTCCTGCGGCAACAAATCGAGTGGAATCACTAGATTCCATTTGAAAACCCATTTTCAGCAGCCTTTCATGACTTCCATTACCTAAGATTGTTGCAGAAGAACCGGTATGGAGGAGACCAGTAAGACGTTTTTCTTTGATAGAGATATGAACAAATAGTCTAGATTTGTTTATTTCAGGTTTTGTATCGCGGATTGACGAAACAGCATTAAAAACAGAGAATTTAGTGACGAAACTGAGCCACTCCGCCCATTCAGCAGAGCTAGTTTTAAAACCTACGGCTTTGTTTATATTACTGCGTTCGCAATCCGTGCTACTTAGTTTTTTGACTTCGGAGCTTTATTGCAGATTGGACATTCTAATGTGCGTACACCTTTTTTACCGCATTTAAAACAAATCAAGAAACGCTCTTCTTTACAGTTTCTAAGCGAATGGCGAGCTATCCTGCATCGCGGACAATATTGAGATCCCATTTGACTGGAGAACCCAGCAGCTAAAGCATTGATTTCGTCAGTATCATTTGAGTCCGAAATGACATCCTCGTACACAGCATTAACGTTAGGTTTAGTTTTAAAATTAAAGTTCGAGTTCGTATTCTTCATTTTGTTGTCGTGTACGTACGATTGAAAACGATTGGACGATGAAAATGGTAAATTAGTTGTACGTTTGTATGCAAAATCAGGGAGAAGCGTTGAGCTAGACGCTCTAGGCGGTTCACGGTAAAGGGAAGAACGAGACTGTAAATTTTCATAATTGAGGCAGACAGATTTCAATTCCTTTACGTTTTGGATCATTGGTGATGCAGATAATGCTGCCGTGTAACAAGGAAGTATATTGTGAAGAATAATTTCTAATTTTTCTTCTTCCGAGAAGGGTTTGTCGAGATGAGAGAACATTCCTTGCATTATAGCGATGTATACAGCAATATTTTCACCTTCACCCTGAGTGCGTGCTCGAATTTCAGCAGCTAATAGGTAATTATAGTTTTTTTTTGAAAAATCTTGTTTGAGTAACGTACACAGCTCATGCCAAGTTTGAGCATTGTCTTTATTATCTCGAAACCAATGTAAAGCGTCATCAGTAAAAATTTCATATCCAAGAGACAATATTTTATCATAAGATATTCTTTTGGCTAAAGCAAATTCATCCACTTTCTGAATGAATGAGCGCACGCACGACTTGCCGTTAAATTTTAATTTCGACATCCCAGCATTAAAATCACGATCACACGTCACGGCAATATTGATACCATCAGGCATGATATCCGGGTTCGCAGATGTGCTAACTCTTGGCTGTATCTGAGGTTGCTGAGGCTTAAGAGCATTAAGGTCTTTGTATTGAACATTTAGGTTCGATACACATACTTTATGTACATCAGCAATCTCAGAATTGACGCTGATCCTGTTTAGTCGATGGTAAACGTGATTCAAAAGATTCTCGGCTCTAGATAAAAGATTTTTATCAAACCTTGCTTTAAGAGACGTGAGGTTGCCTTGAGACTTCAATAATGATTCTTTAACGGCCTTTAAGTCCTCTGAAGGTTCCAAATGGGATTCGAGTATATCCTCAGATGGCAGCAATTGAGACAATTTAATAATTTGTTTCCGAAGGTCCTGCACAGAATCTCCGGTACCACCGCGAAGCTCAACCTCATATTCTAATTCCGCCTTTTGAAGTGAGAGGAATTTGATTTCGTAGGCCATTTTAATGCTTGGGTAAGTGTTTCCAAAATAGTAAAAATATAAAAATGGAAATGAAAAGTTCAACAGTAATGACTTAAAGCTAATTGCAGAAGCAACTTAATTCAAATATCAGTTAATGTATGAATAAGTATCTAGTAAATGAAATCACTAAAAGGCTAGAAAATTTAAAACAAACGACACAAAATACGAATAAACTCGATCAAGTTTGAAATTTGATAAAGTTATCTCACACATTAACCAATTAAATACAGATAAATCAATCTTAGGGCTATTTATAAGCCAACACCAGAGAAAACTATTAAAAGCAGAAGGAAGAGCAACGCATTTCGGTTATGAATGTATCTTGTAGCTGGGCGCCATTGTAACGTTTCTAGTTAATCTACAAACCTGAGTATAGGGAGGTAATAAGAACAACTAGATAGTTAACAAAAGGTATATATTTTAAAAAACAATCAGCGAAGTTAAACAAAAGGGTAGTTTGATTTGGAAGACAAAGAGATTTTAAATGATAACAACAAGAGAAATAGAAGCTAGATGGGTCGGGGTAAGGCACATTCATAAACCGAGACGCGTTGTCTAACCCTATAGGCAAGATACACTGGCCTTGAATTCGCAATCCGTCGCGAGCGGTGGCGTCGGATACGTAGGTGGCAAGTCGTCCCCGAAGTGCGCAGTTGTAGGGCAGTTGACAATAAGTAAGGCACGGGGCAAGTGACGTCGTCTGAAGAGTCCGTTTCAGTGGGCAAGCGGGGAGCGACGTTCTTACTTGCCGTGCGATTGAACCCCAATTTGGGGTATAATTAATCACAGTAGTTAGTGGCAATTCCACGTAATTACACAACTTCTCAAGAGAACAAAGTAAAAGTAGAAAAGGTGATCCAAACGATAGCGCGAGGTGGCTTCCTCGTCGTCGAATGTCACGCAAGGTCATGCCGGCTGGCTAGGTAAGTGTATTGCCGCGAGCCGCGCTTATTGGTCAAACCGCGCGACAGTTTAAAGTTGTTTACGAGGACTGCCTGTGATTATAAGGTAGCAGCCGTTACACCGGATTCAAGCCTTTCCTCGAAGTATCTCTGCGAGATGGAATCACGAATGAGGGGATCCGTAGACGAACCAAAGTTACCGATATAACCCACGGGTTAGCAAGTTGAAATGGCCATGGGCAGGTACATAATTCGAAGAACCACCACTGACTAGGTACTGTACTGTACCAGCCTTTTAATAGTCTACTGCAGGACGTGTAGTAGGCTTACTACCCATGAAGGGGGATTGGGCCATATCCACCACGCTGGCCCAGTGCGGGTTAGTGGATTCACATACCTACGCTATATAATTTGTTCTACGGACGTATGCAGGTTGCCTCAACGAAAAGCCGGTGGTGTGAAATTTCGTTCATAAACTCCATGGAATTCATTGGTACGGGACCGGGATTTAAACCCACGACCTCACAATATTAATTCAAACCCCTAACGTAAGGCGGGTGTCATTATCACTAAAAACCGTGTCATAGCTACGTCTAAGTTACCACTAGACCACCACTGCTCACCGACTAGGTAGGTGAACCGACGATATTAATTAAAAATTAAGACTGCAGAAACGCGCTGGATGCTAGCCGCTTCCAAACGAACTTATTGCTGATCTGTGTCCAACTGTGGACGTCCTGTGGCTGAGAAAGTAAGTATTTCATCGAAGACATGTCAACACTCTGGCGAACTAGCATTGTATGTTAGCGTGGCAATGCTGCCAGCATGCTGGGCACGCTGCCAACTGGCATTTAGATTATCTTTAGACCTTCAAGGGTCTGTGGATGATCCAATTGCTTTTTTTATGTAGTATTTTTGTAGTATAGCCTATGTAAGTAGTGTTGTATTCTGTTGTAGATAATAAAGGCACTTGCCATTAAAAAAAGTTTTTTCTATTTTTGCGTATAATTATGATCTTTTATGGAGTAGATAAAAGGACTACTTTAAATACGCTACATTTTATTAAGATTTCAGAGAGACTCTTACCACAATTTTAGTTTTCTAATATTGAACTCTATCAAAAAGCCATCGCTATAATAATTTTCTAATAATAACAGCGAACGACCATCGCTGCATTTGTTTTTTAATTGTATTAGAAAAATAACTACTAGCGTTAAACTAGTTAAAGAAATATCCCGAAATATAGGTGACAGAGCAAAAGAACACTTTTTTGCAGAGTGCAGACAGGCTTGGGTTTTAGAAGCGTTGAAATTGACAAGATTTTAGCTCACTTAGAAACGAGTGCGAGAGCCTGATTCATTCGCCCAACCATGTCTACACTCAACGCTTGTGATTTCTCCTTTGTTGCTCTTGGATTGGATGTGGGCTTTTCAACAATTGTACTGTCATCTGAATACCCAAAAATACCAGGAACAAGCAAATCATTGATGGGCAGTAAAAATAGAGTTGCGGAAAGTACAGACTCTTGAGGTACCCTGGCATTAATAACCAATTGATTAGACGAACGGGCATCAATTACTAGCATAGGCGAGCAGGTAACCCATACGAAGGAAGCTAGTTCAGAAGGCTGTCGTGCCAAACTCTATCGAAGGCCTTAGATATATCGAGAGACACAGCCAAGGCTTCGCCGTACCTATCTCTCGATGGCCTTGCCCAAGATATGTGTAACATGGCCGAGCGATTTTCCTAGGTTTTATTTTAGATTAGAATATTATTGAAAAGCTATCGCTGCATTTATTTTACAGCATTAGAACACTATTCATTAACTTTGGAGTCAATAATACGAACAAATACACTTTATAATTATAATAGATCTTTATTCAAATATTTCTTTACTTACATTTATTTTAAATCCATAACTTTTGATGTCAGGTTAGGTTATAATTAAATCTTAAAATAGTATTTTTAAAAACATAAGCCTGCGATCCCCAATCTTGACTAGTTACATACATAATTCATAGGTACTTATTAAACATCTGCAGATGACCGTCAGAGATCGGAACGAGACGATGATGGAGGCTTTGGCCGCTTTGGGCCGGGAGAAGGCAACAAAATTAGCATAGGAAGTGAAATATGTGTATTTGTAATTTATAAGAAACTAGCATTTACCCGCGGCTTCGTCCGCGTTATAATTTGATTTTGGCTTATATTTATATCGATGCCTACCAATTTTAGTAAAATATTATCTTAAACAATATGCTAAATAATATTGTAAGTGCGCTACAAAATAATATTAGCCACAATTCAATGTAAAACGATACTCATATATTGTAACAAATAATACATTTCAATTTAAACCCAAAAAAAAATTAAATCTCAACCAATCGGTTTCATCGTCGTTATCGTCCGCAGCATTCTTTATCCCACTGCTGGGTATAGGCCTCTTGCAGTGACATCTGCCTCGGCCCTTTGGCGGTCATGAGGTCGTGACCAGGTTGACCGGCGGTATTGACGATTTGAAATTACCTGAATTGTTTTAAGATTTTGTGACTAATTTGATAATTGTCAAGTTCTTTTATGTTTTTTTTTTGTGCTATATTGTATAGTGCCCTAATGTAATATTTACTTATTGACTTGTAACAAATGGTGTTATGAATAAATGACTATATTGTCGAGATGATAGTCGACCCACCCCGTGCTGCCGCGCCGCACATAGCTGCGCCCCCTCCCCTATTCAAGTACCCTTGCAAATTGTTGTCACTTTTCAAACCTAACCTAACCGACCGACATTGAAATACTTGATTAACTTGACTAACTTGACTAACTTGACTAACGCTTCTATTGGTTAAGTTAAGGTTAGTGTACAACCCCCCTGTGGGTTTCCTTCCGCCTTGTCGTGGCGGGGGGGCTTAGTAGCCGAGACTTATGTGCCACGCGGGAATCCGAGGTGGAGCAGCTTCTCTGGGTTTCTTCTGAAACAGCTGAGAATGATATCTCCAGCTTTTTTGGGTCATTTTCCCCAAAGGTAGCTTAGAGGCTGGCACTCGAGGTTGAGCCGCTTCCCTGGGCTTTTAATTAAAGCAGCTAAGAGGCTGGCCGGCGAGGTTGCGTACCTTATGAGGAGTGCCGCAACTGAGGCGGGCTGCAGAGCCGCTCTTACGCCAAGGATTAGAGGAAGCTTGGAAGTGTAGGTGGCGGCACACACAACCTTATGCAGGACCGTCAACGTCACCTTTTGTCATTCAAACTATATGTAGAAACCAAGTCAATCCGTTGCTTCGTTGCTGAGTAAAATTTTTTGCCCTATCCTACGAGAACGATGATTTTTTTCGAGATAAAAAGGAGTCTATGTCACTTTCCGTCTTTCAAACTATATTCGTGTACTTATTTTTGTGCATAAATCAAGTCAATCTGTTGCTCAGTTGCTGAGAAACAGTTTTTCTCCAATCCTACGGGAACCATCAATTTTTTCCAAACAAATAGTAGTCTATGTCACATTTCGTCTTTCAAAATATGTCCATGCCAAAAATCAAGTCAATCCATGGCTTCGTTGCCGAGAAACAGTTTTTGTCCTATCCTACGGGAAGCATTAATTTTTTCGAGATAAAAAGTATTCCATGTCACATTTCGTTTTTCAAAATATGTCCATGCCAAAAATTAAGTCAATTTGTTGCTCCGTGGCTGAGAAACAGTTTTTGTCCTATCCCACGGGAACCATGAATTTTTCCGAGATAAAAAGTAGTATATGTCACTTTTTCAAAAATATGTGCATGTCAAAAATCAAGTCAATTCGATGCTCTGTTGCTGAGAAACCGTTGTTCTCCTACCCTACAGGAACCACATTTTTTTCGGGATAAAAAGTAGTCTATGTTACTATTCGTCTTTCAAACTATGTCTATTCCAAAAGTCAAGTCAATCCGTTACTCCGTAGCTGAGAAACAGTTTTTCTCCTATCCTACGGGAACCACGAATTTTTTCGGGATAAAATGTAACCTATGTCCTTTCTCAGGCTCTAGAATATCTGTGCACCAAATTTCATTGAAATCGGTTCAGTAGTTTTGGCTTGAAAGCCCGACAGACAGACAGAGTTACTTTAGCATTTATAATATTAAATTAATAATATAATAATAATTAATAAAGTAAGGAAGTAAGGATTAGTAAAGATAAGGAATGTATCGAAAAAAAAATCATCTATTTGACAAATT
The DNA here is from genome assembly GCA_949316475.1 of Hypomecis punctinalis. Taxonomy (NCBI): domain Eukaryota; kingdom Metazoa; phylum Arthropoda; class Insecta; order Lepidoptera; family Geometridae; genus Hypomecis; species Hypomecis punctinalis. The sequence goes on along the minus strand of OX438802.1, from coordinate 845,132 downwards.
CACACTGTCTGTTATACTTACATGAAAAATGATTGTAGATACAGACAGATACACAAAAGCGACGTGAAAAGTTTCCTCACGTCTAGCGTCTTGCCGCCTTACCACTAAAAATTTAAACACGCTTCAAACACTGTTTAACTGTGCAATTTGTACTGTTAAACAGTGTTTAACAGTACAAATTGCACTGTTACTGTTACACTTTGTCTAAAGCGTGCATAAAACTTTTGTAGCAGAACGGATAAAGATTGAAAAATACGTACCCAGGTGTATCCGTACTGGTCCGGCGGAAAACTTACAATTGGTGTTTTATTATGGCCAATATAATAATGCTGCGTTAATCAAAATCCTAATGAAAATTTTCGTGATACAAACTACAGATTAAAAAAACAGTTTTTAAAACTTTGTAGCGGTTCTATTGGGGTTTGAAATTACAAAAAAAATTGCTACTCGTATTTTACGGCGCCACGAGCGTGATGTGAGGGGCCTCTCTGCGCGATGAGTTGCTATGCGCACGCAGTAGACACAAGGACCGATAACAAACCTTCCTAGTAGCCCGCCCCGTCCTTGTACCTAAGGTTATTTTCATTTTTTATATCTTTCACAATAACATCATTAAAATCCATGTGTTATAATTTAAATATTTTTTTTTTATAAGGTGCCGGGAAAAAAATTGTTCTATTGAATGGATAATAAAATTGCCATACCCTCATAGTTAGGGTCATAGTTATATGTACAGAAAAGAACTGCATGTAAATTTTACCTAGGAAAATAAATGAGAGTATTCGGTATAGATAACATTGTTTTAGCGTATTATTAAAATATTACAAGGTTCTGCCAAAACCTGCTACTGTAATCTATAATCTGTTAAGTTTGCTAAAATCGCATTAAGTTAAATCTGGTCTCACTAGTAGAAATCTTAACAATCGCAGAGCTTAGAGGGTAAAAATCAAAAGCGCATTAAAAACAAAATACTCGAATACAAGGTGACGTTATGTCATCCGTTACTCCCTGCCTCAGAACCTTTACAACAATACGATATAACGTTAAATTCGTTTATATTTTAAAACAGAAAACTGCAGAAATTAATGCACATTCGGTGCACAAAAATGAAAAATAAATAACGTTTAATTCTATATATTATCTAGCGAAAAAAAGTATCCCGCAAAAATATTTATATGTATATAGTATATGTGAAATGTTCCCAAGACAAAACGACATTTCGCATTATCAAATAGTTACTTATCAGACCTCATGTAGAGCCAAGCTTCTAACTCTACAAGCCACCTCGCAAATTCTACACCTTATACAATATAATTATATTATGTGACATGACCGTCAATATATGCCCTTATTTAAAGTAAAAGTAAAAATATATCGTTTATAGTCCAACCTCAGGCATGATTTACCTTCTAGTAAATGTACAAACTAAATATACCGACAATATTTATTTTCATTATATAAAATAGATCACAGAGTTTATTATTTCCACAGCTTAAAATATAGGTAAGTAAGTAGGTATTATTTAGTGTGAGGTAGAGGACTGAGGTTCATTTGTTTTCTCATACATTTTAGTTTTTGCTTCGTATTTCTCTGCGAGTTCTAATATATCTCTCCTAAACGCGCTGTGGAGCTCTTCCGGGATGTTCTCGAATATATTTGAAAATGATTCGAGGTATTGCATCAGTTTGTGTTGGGAGGAGCTACTTCGTTTCGCTGCTGACGTGGCGCGGGATTTTCTTCGGGCGCTAACGCTCGCGCTGGCTGCTGGCTGTGACAGTAGAGTTTCTAGTCTTGGTGTTTTTGGAACTGAAAAGAAACGTCTTTCATGTTCCTCTATACAGCTGTCAAAGGCGTATATGTGTTCTTATCTACGTTTATAGGCTGCATTGGATTGAAACTAGCAATGTTACCAAAATTAATGATAAACATTGTTTTTCAGTCCTTAAACTTAAAGTATTAATGACAAAATAAAGTATGTAGGTATTTGATTAATCAGTCGGACCGGGTGGCCAGGCCTGTAGGCCGAGTGTGAGTTTTGTCGTAAACATGACGCGCTCCTCGGCGAGCGCGTAATCATGTAATTTGTATGAGCTTGTTGTGTTTCAAAAACGCGCCGCTGGTGGCGCTGTACATGTCTTCATACAAATTACATGCTTACGCGCTCGCCGAAGAGCGCGTCATGTTTACGACAAAACTCACACTCAGTATACTGACATCAGAGTTTTAAGCCACCCGAAGGCATCTGATATGACTAAACAACCGAAGTTCACAGTTGAAAATTCTATCCGAGTCACGGTAGCGATACCGTGTAATACCACGAGCAGTCAAACATTTTCTTACCATTTTTTGTCGGCTGTACAAACTGGGCACGCCACTCGCTTAACGCTTTGTAAATAACCGGCACTCGAGCCTGCCTGCTACAGCGCAGCCTCAACCAAACTCGAAACTTTTCTTCGGAAAAATCTAGCTTTTGCAGCTGATTGTAGAGATCCAGTGCCTGAAACACGCGTAACAATTGAATTAAACAACTGAATGCATATTTTTTTCGCGATGGATATAGATGATATTGTCGTAATCGCGGGTCAAACCTATGTCATCTGCTCCGGTCCTGTGCCAACCGCGACACGTTAGCACAGTCAACAACATTTCGTCTTTAGCGTTTAATATTCTTTGTATAGTATAATTTGGGTATAAGCGCACTACATCAACTCCGGAGCACCAAGTCGCGTCTGCGGGCTGACAGCGCGTGGATCTGGATAGTAGGTGGGCTACTCGGTGACCACCTAACCTGCATGCTAGACATGCGATATCTGCAGCACACCACCTTCTTTGACAGGGCAAACAAAGTCAACGAAGCGTCTTATTTTAAAAGCTTTTATTTTAACTCAACAACTTGCATTCTGTACGGAACACAGATATCTGCAAGTCCGAAATGTGTCCGAATATTAGTTCGTTTGTTTCGATGTTGCTTTTACCAAACAAGTCGCATTTTTTAACTAATCTTGACGAAACTTGGTAAACAGGTTTAGTATTTTAAAAATTTTCATAGGGTTTTTTGATTCGAGGGGTATTTCTCGCAAAAAGCGGAGACATTCGCTGTGGGGTCATTATTAGGTGATTTGAGAGATCTACTAGATTAGTTTTGTACCTCTTCGTAATTACCGTTACAATTTCGGCTTTTTCGAGTTCTACTTTTATCTTGGGTCCAATCCCCGGCACTTGAGAGACCAGCTTGCCATCGAGGGGCTCCTTGCTGAATGCCTCGATGTGAATCACCGTGTTCGAATACTCTGACATTTCTTAGTGATGACAATAATCTGAAAACAAAAAAATTATATCCGCGATAGAATTTCATAGGATTGTAATTAAGCTAGTTATTGAAATACTATTACAAAAAAATATAAGTTTAATTTTGGCGCATTGGCTACAAACACTGCGTATACCTAACGTTGTGTATACATAATAATATAGTTGTGCGACAATAGAAATGAAGCAACTGCGAGGCAATATTTATTGTAAATATGTAGGTATTAAAAATTATTGTGATTTCATGGACAAGCCACACGGACAATTATTTTTCCTGTGACATTTAATTTAAACAAGTTATTTTAATTTTATTTTATTTTCTGTTATTGTTATTATTCATATTTAACACCTTAAACGCCAGAGATAAAAGAATGTAAATATTTAAACAAGGATGATTTCTAATTATATAAATAATTGAATATCTTGAATTTGGCGGCCGGCCGGCCTATGACGCAGCCGTCTCGTGACGCAAAGTTACACTGCGACGCGACTCCAAGCATACAAACATTCTTCTCTTTCTAACAACACTATAAAGTACGAGAAGCACGATGTCCACGAAATTGTATATTTAGGCATAACTGCTTATCGCACACGGGAACCTTGAATATGTTTTAAAATGCTTACTAATAAATGGTAATATATTCGTCTCGAATCATTCCGGAGGATTGATTTTAGAAATATAAAACGTTCAATACGTGTCAAGTATGTTGTGAGCCCCAATTTCGTCCTATAGTCTATAACACTAACAAATTATATCTTTGTGAGTGTTAAAAATGCATCGAACGTCTTAACATTTATCAAAACACCAATAAAAAAGCCACTTTTAGACATAAATAAAACATTAAGTAAGATAAGATTTACCTTATGTGAAATTGTATCCTATTCGCCAGTAGATCGGGAATTGGAGTGATCTTGTTAGTTGTTGATTGTTGAATATTAATATTTTGTTTTGTGATGTAGAGTTAAACACGTAGTAGCGAGTGAGCGCGACGCGCCGCCGCCGCGCCGTTCTTTCAGGCACTGGGTAGAGACTGTCATCGAGCTCATGCGATCTATTGATCCATTCGGTGAAATTCTATCCTGTTGATGTTGCGACTACAACTTTACTATTAACTATTGATTGATGTTAGGCATGTGACCTTAGGTATCTAGCAACTGATGACTGCCCGTGCGCGCTTGTTGCGTTGTCCTATTTGCTAACATTTGTTTTTGAGCCTTGGATAGGATGGTCGCTACGATTAGGTTTACAAAACATAGCATGCGTCATACTGTGCATTTTTGACTAGGTAAATAAGTTTATCTTTATCCTGTATACCAGGTACACTTACCTACATAATTCCTTTACTTTCTGTGTAGAGTAATATTCCCATAATCTTTATACCCTTGTTAGATCGTGATGTACTTACCTACATTTGCAGGGTTATCAGTCGGAAGATTACCTAAGTATTCTCAACCAAAATTCCACTTATCTACGATTCCACCGAAAGGTTTCTTGCGCACAGCGAAGGTATGCAATATCTTTCAGTTATTTCCCGTCAAGTCTATCTCAACTAAAACATGACATGTAAAAAGTACAACAACTCGAGCAACAATTATCCGTTTAAAGTTGTAAGATCAAATAAATAAATAAATAAATATTAGGGGACCCCAAACTAAGCAAAGCTTGTGATATGGCTGCCAGAGACTGATATACTACATGTAAGCATAAGTCGGTTCTACCCGCATGTCCAGCCAAGACAAAGAAAAAGAAACTGGCGACGCGAGCCGTGTGTACCTAATATTACACGAACCATTTCAAGTCAATTTGTAAAGTGAAGATTAATTATTAACTGTTCATTAATTATGTTATACAGTAATAGTTCTTGTTGTAACAAAACGGCCAAGTCACATAATTATATTGACTAAAGTGTAGTGTTTGTGAAGTAAGGATATGTAGAGTTAAGGCGTGTAGTTAGAAACTGGGCTCTACGCGAGATCTGACAACTTTTTGATAGTGCGATTTGTGATCTTGTCTTGGCTACATTTCACATGAAATGTTTTTGTTTGGGTTATTTATTTCCATATCTACCCTGCCCCAATGAGACCAAGAACTTACTCGTTTCATAACTTGGTTGATTAAAAAAAGATGATTTCTGTTTCGCGTACTAAGGGGATGTACAATTAAACATTTCTTTATTTATTAGCACAATAGTACATAACAATAGTTTTTAAACTAATTGAAATACAAAACATCGACCCCGTTGGGGCGCTGCTAAGGTATATTAAGTAGTAGGTACTTATTATTAATTCATGTAAAAGTATGTTTGTAATGTATGGATGCTGGTATGATAATAATCTAAAATTCTAACCACAGCACTCGTTACATTTCAAGAAAGTTCATATTTTTCTGAGTCTATAACATCAGTTAAAAACAAACTGGTCACACTGGTAGGTTATAATTTATTATTTTAGCAAATTAAGAGTTGAATGCGGAAGAATTAGCTACAAATGCAAGTAAAATAACGATAAAAGCACTTGATTATTAGTAAACTAGAAAAAATAAAAAGCTGTATTATTAATACTTAATTTATTTTTCAGATTTAAAAAAAAATGGCGGGATGTAAAAATCTCAATTAAAAAGCCCATAACACAAGCTTTTAAAATTATGTATATATCATCTTGGTTGATTGTCTCTTCTAACAATGTTCTATAAACCATCATAATATATTAACCCTCGGGAAAATAAGAATTAGACTACCATTTTTTAATCATTTTATTGTACATACTTTTCACGGTAAGAATTTTTATTTTATAAATACATTTTCAATGATACCGAGTAAACAATATAAGTATTTTATAAGTACGTACTTAAGTAATGTAGTATAAAACCTATAAAAGTAGATCAAAGACTATTAAATAAAATTAAATATTACCTAATTACCTATTACCTAATTAAATATTTACCTATATCTAACTCTGTGGCTCTAGATACTCGTATGACTTATCACACTGTTTGGTTTCACCATCATTTCTATATTAAATAAAAACTAGGTAGTAAATAAAATAAATTACAATGTGATGCAACTATTTGAGAGAACACTGATTAAATCAGTATAACGTGCACTTAGGTGTGGAATGTCTTAAAAATATATCTTATTTTTACACCCAAACTAAAATATTCAATTTTACAAACACATTTTTTTTAATAATATGCTATGTATGTGTGGAACTGGAATTGTATCTTACTAATATTATAAACGCGAAAGTTTGTGAGGATGGATGGATGGATGGATGTATGGATGTTTGTTACTCTTTCACGCAAAAACTACTGAACGGATTGAGATGAAACTTTGCAATAATATAGCTTATATATCAGAATAACACATAGGCTATAAATTATAATGAAATTGCGTCAAAAATCAAAATATCATGCGGGCGAAGCCGCGGGTAAAAACTAGTTATTAATAAATTATTAATGGTACCCTAGAGAGGGAAAAAAGAAGATAGGTAAACCTCCGAAAAGGTGGGATGACGATATTAGACGAGTGGCAGGAATCACATGGAACAAATTAGCAGAAGACACGAATGGAAAAGGTTGGAGGAGGCCTTTGCAACAGACAATAAGATTTAGAAAAACTAACTGAATAATGTTAGATTATAATTAAGAATTGGATATATATTAAGATAAAATTTAAGTTATAATTATATATGTTAATCTCAATAAAGGGCTTATAATTATTATTAAATGACTCTGATTATGCGTCTTAAAGTAATATCCAATAGTATTCATGATATGGATGCAAAAAATTTAAAGGAATATTAACTGGAGCTGTTAAGTTTTATTGCAACATAAAGAATATCTATTTTGTTGTTAAAACACTATACTGGTTCAGCGCATTTACTTCCATTTTTATCTTTACAAGCCAAAGATGGAAGTTTTGCGATTTCGACTTGAGCAACAGCTGCATTCTTCGTTGCTGTGATTTTTGACGTCGCTGTGACGTTTGCAATGTCAGTTAGGTTTTTCTGGTTGTTAGTTAGCTCTAATTTTTTTTCCGTGTTGTTTTTTGTTTCATTACGTATCTTGATTGACATATTACGAATATCTTCTTTTATTTGGTTTAATTTGGCATCTACTCGTAGCGATGCTCGAGTCGACGGTGTAAATTCATTTTGTTGCTTTATCATTTCGTCAAGTTTTTCAGTTAGTGAAATAATATTCTTGCTAACTTCCTTATGCTGATCAAATGACTTGGTATCATTCATTTTGTTTATCACTTCTACAAATTTTTCATCTTGTTGCTTCTGAAGCTTAGAGGTGTTTATTTTAATTAGCTCTATCTTTTTCTCTAAAGCTTTAACATAGCTGTGAATTTTGGTTCTTTGCCTTACTTCATTTAACTCTTCGATCATATCATCAAACTTTTGATTGAGTAAGTAAATAGAACTAGAAATATTCTTATACTGTTCTACGCGATTCATATCTTGCAACTTCTTTGTTAATTCTGCGATTTTCGTGTCGTGACGTTTCTGTAGTTCGACGGATTGTTTTTTTATTATAGTTATCTTACTTTCTAAGGTCTTAATGTATTGGTCCGATCTCGATTTCTCTTGCTCTAATTTGTTAATTTGAGCATCCATCGCATCTTGTTTATTCTTTAATTCAGCCATCATTTGCATGACTTCAGTTTTACTAATGCCAGATCCGGAAATGCTTACAGATGATTGCTGTATAGGCTTTGATACAGAGGCGCTTGCAGATGACTGCTGTACAGGCGTTGATCCGGAGATGCTTGCAGATGACTGCTGCACACTTCTCTGCGGAGATTGCTGAGGTGTATATACCTGCTGAGGCTCATAATACGTAGGTGATGTACTTCTATACGATTGGTTAAATGGTGAATAAGAGCTCTCGTAGGATGTTTCCCGGCGAGATTGCTGAGGTGTAAATAGCCTTTGGGGCTCATAATACGTGGGTGATTCACTTCGATACGATTGGTATTGGTTACATGGTGAATAAGAGCTCTTGTAGGATGGTTCTCGGCTATTTCTGATGTCTTCATAACACATGGCGGCATACCTCGAGTTCGCGTTACAAGTGGATTTCAGCCAGCCTTCACATTTGTTTCTGTCATAGTTAAAAGATTTAAATTTATTTTCGATATCTCTTACCTGAAACAAACAATCCAAATTCAGTCATATCATATCAAAATAACAGTCACAGGTTATATACCTGTATTATTTTGATATTTAGTGTGTAAGATGTCCCAACATACTTATTTAAATATTTATTAATACTTGAAAAAAAAATTGATTCAGATTCAGTTCAACTTTATTGTTGTAACGTTGCTTAACATGAAAGATCATGATAACAATAGGAAAATGTGTCAAACACTTAGACACATTTATTAGATACATTTATTAACCAAATTGCATGAAATTTGACATTACATTAGTTTAGGTATAGATCTCAATTTCAAAATCTTATAATTTTCAAAATTGTGTATTTAAGGGATAGCTCCCATACATGTAAAGTGGGGATGAACATTTTTTTTCAACCCCACTCCCTTATGTATCATTGAATAGGGTTTTTAAAATGAGTGAAAATTTTCTTATACATATCATATTTTAGTCACGTGTTCTATTTGTGCGATATAGGTCGCCAAAGTTGAAGTAGAAATAGAATTTAAAGTAGAAATTAAGGGGGTAATTTCTAAAGTATAAAAGATAGAATTTTCAAACTTTTGAGTTTATAGGCCACATTAAGGGCCATGGTATCAGCGTAATTTTTTATATGAGCGGGTAAAGACCAATACGCCCCCGGTTTCGCCCAATTTTTGCATTTTAAAATCAATATAAAATTGATTTCACCACTTTTTCTAAAATTTTATGGATAAAATAAAATAAAAAGAAATAATTTGGGACATCTTACACACGGCCTCTGACCCCAAAGCAAAGCTTGTGATATGGCTGCAAGAGACTGATATACTACATATACTTATGGATGAAAGCTTTATTATTTCAAGTCAAATAACGGATTAAAAAAAATTGTAGACTTGTTGGTTCTCGCCGTTCAATCGAATTCAAAACTTCGAGCTTGCGTTTAGATGATCCATGAAAAAGTTATCTGCAATACTCCACACACGATCGGACTTGAGCTTGGTACAGGTTAAAAAGTGGTCCCGTGGAGTACCGCGTCAGTCTATTGATGATACCAAGCTTTTTCCAGTATATTTACCTTTAGACTCCAGACAAGCACCAAAGCTCAACGCGAAGGAGAAAATAAGGCCCAAAAGCTCTGAATGATCTGACATTACCACAGGTACAAATAAGTCTCGAAAAGTAAGAGGGGTAGCAAATTGGGATTTATTGACAGAGAATCACAACTCTGCGTTTTAATAGATCCACAGTGATAGTTAAATATTCCCTATAGCAGCATAATATAAAGCAGCATAAAGCTTCATCGTCAGATGAAGTGAAACTATAATTGACAACATTTCAAAGGATATGGAAAAGATGCGGTTTTTGAAATCTTGCAGAAACAAAATATATACCAATAGAAAGCTTATATAATTATCTTTTCAAACACATATTTTTTAGAATTTTTTTCATCGCCATTTAATTTTCAAATGGGTTCTAAAAACATTAGAAAAATGAACTATGTGCTACACCAAATAACTGCATTGAGCCTAAATTGAAAAAAAAGCCTGACAGTGGCATTATGAAACAGCAAAAGGAAATGACATTGTCAATATTGAACAACCAATAGAGGGCTGGTCGCCATGTTTTAAAAAATAAATAAATGTCAAACTCTAAAATACCAGCCCGCTATTGGTTGTTTGAAGATTCCTGTCTGATACGTAGACCTCCTCTTAGTATTACCAGTTCAGTCTAAATATTTTCTACTTAGTGAAATAAAAAAGAGATATTATAATAAAACGGCGATACACAAAAATATGTTGTTGCGTTAATAATATTTTTAAATATGGCACTAAACATTAATACAGCTCGCATCGCTGCCGGTTTTCAAGGACCGCCTCCCATATAAAAAGTTTACCAACTCCTTTGTAACATAGTTATATTTATTTATTATCTGAAAGAATATTGCAAAATTACGTATACGTATTTTTTTATTTTTCCAATACGACTTATATTTTCCGTAAAATTAAGTTTTGAAAAGTAGTTTATTATAAAAGGACGTAACTGCAAAATTTAGGACTCATAAACAATTTTACTGAAGCCACATTAGAAAAAAATAGGTGCTAGCGTTGCTGTCACTATCAATGCCAATCATGCTGAAAATTTTTAGTGCAGTAACTGCTAAAATATTAGATAAAAACTCTCACCTAAGCCGTATATACTTGCTTTTGGAAAGTATTTGCATTTTTTGCGTTTACCTCTCGGGCTAAAGCAAAATAAGTAATTTGAAAATGACACTGACATTTTATTTTTAAACTACATTTTATGTGTCAACACTGTCAGTGTTAACTGTCATTTTATATTGCTAGTATTTTTTTTATCATTGGCAACTGAATTTTTAGTATAAATGCCGAAACGGCTTAGGTGAGAGTTTTTATCTAATATCTTAGCAGTTACTGCACTAAAAATTTTGGAAAAATAAACATAATGATCAGCATCCCGATATCTCGAAATGGTTTTGGAATTTCATAGCCTTGTGAAATATGAAAACTTGTCAATTACCGAGCGGTACCCCGCGTTGTTGAGTCTCCCTCCGTAAACTGATCCGATGCCGGATAGAGAAGTAACTGATCGATCCATATTGGAAACAGTTGCGTCAAAATTCAGCAGTTATACCCTGAAACAAACGAACATAATTATAAAATCTTTTGTTAATAGTCTCAATATTTATCATGCATACCTTCAAGATGAAAGGTGACGTCCACTAGTGGTATATTATTCAAACAAAAATCGAACCAAGATGGTATATACATCATTTGAAAGCTTGTTTTATGGGCTTCCCAAAATTATTTAATTTAGATTTTTTCACCCCTCCAATTTTTTTTAAGTGCGATAAATAAGTTGTATGAAAAATAACAATACAGCTTATTATTTTTTCTAGTTTAGCAATAATAAAGTGATTCTATCGTTATTTTACTTGCATTCGTAGCTGATTCTTCCACATTCATCTCTTAATTTGCTAAAATTAAAAATTATAACCTCCCAGTGTGACCAGTTAGTAGGTACAATGTGACAAAAAAATACTTAAAAAGTGTGTCTAATTGGTAAAAATGATTTTATTTAACAATTTGGAGGTTACTTATTCAGGGTTGATAGAGATTAACTACCTATTGAGCCAAATATATTTATTTATCCTAATAGATTCAAAATTAATTTTAAAAAAATCGGAGGGCTCTTTTTTGTCTTTAACAGTGGTAATAGACCCAGAAAAATGTGACCTTTCTCGAAATGTAACGAGTGTTGTGGTTAGAATTTTTGATTATTATTTTACCAGCCTCCATACATTTTGTGGACATGTCCTTTCTAAGTACCCAGATCTTTAAGTAATCAATCTTCATACCGTGTATGAAAATAGGTTGAGTATGTTATGTGTAGGTATTACTAGGTATATATATTGTTATATAAGATAAATAAATGAAATGAAAAAGTGTGCGATTAAAATTCGGAACCATTTGGCGATTTAAACACAAACAATTTATGGGAAATTAATTTATTAGCATTCACACTAATAATACATGTATAATCTGTACAAAGTTACAGGTAATCAATTAGCATCCTTTTAGGGGCTTATTATGTACATCAAAACTAACCACTTTTGCTGTAGGACTTTTGTCAAAACTAAAAAAAAACAGCTGTTCCATACCTTTTGTCGAGGGTGAACGATATTTTTCTATGGAAAAGCATTTTTTTTTTTGAGATTTGATGAAAGTCGTTGAACAAAAGTTGTTAGTTTTGATCAGAAACGTTTTATCTACGGATTAAAAACGCACTACGATTCGCATTCACTACATTCTGTCAGCTTAACGTGAGGCGCGGGGGAGGAGGTGTTCACTGAAGTTTCGACCTATAGAATACATATACATATAGGAATAAAGTCGAAATGTTAACGGGTGACGGGTTTATGGAGCGGAGCGAGCGAGAACAATGCAGCCCAGTTGTTGGTAATCCATTTTCGCTTTAATTTCTTAGACGCTTAAGTCTAAAATTATGCGATAAAATGTCTGGTGTCTCGTTTACATGTAAGTACAATTTTTCTTATACCATGACAGAGGGGTACGCGCACTGAATTCTACTCCAGTAGCTAAATCCTCCAAGGTTTTGATGTACAGAATCGTGGGTATACTCGTGGTTGTTAGTTTCGCAAAATCTCGAGAACGGCTGAACCTATTTGACTAATTTTGGTCTTGAAATATTTGTGCGAAAATTTGTAACATTTGACATTTGCAAGACAAACAATAAAAACAATAATTTGATTATCCCATACAAAATGTTCCTGCATGTAAAAGTTCTTTGTCATTGACAGTTGACAGATCGTGAAATGAAGTTCACCGGGTCAGCTAGTTAGTTAAATAAAAAACCCGACTGCAAAAAAACAACAGATAAGAAACGCACTAAAAAGAATAAAAATGGTTGATATACTTGATTTAAATACATGACATATGTACTTATAATTATATTTTTGTAATCTCCTTTTTATTCCCTTTATTTTGATAACCCATTCGATAGGTGTAGTTATGTTGAATTACTTAGTACAATTTGGTGTCAAAAATGCGTCATTTTGTTGTTTGTTTCTAACTGCATTTCTAAGGACACGTGGGTCTTTGAGAATCTAACGATAGTTTAAGTGTCGAAATACAACAATATCCAGAATTTTGGAAGTTACGCGGGAGTAAAGAAATTTACAGACATATGTACATACAAGATATGCGCGAAAAACAATACGCAATTATATTTTGGTGACTTCAGAATTGCATACAGCTACAGATACAGCTTTTTATAGAGATAATCAAGATATGGCTGTAATACCATGACTTATGAGTTTGAGCCATAATTTATGTAATTCTTTTCAAATTTAATTTTTGAACCAGTGCACTTCACGAAATGTAATTATTAGGTACATATTTTTACTCATTACACTATTTAATACGCACAATACATTAAATTGCTGTGGCATCTAGCCACATGATGAATAATTTACACGAGATCATATTTTCCTAGAATACGGTAGGCATAAATATCTTATCAGTGATGACAGAAGGCCTTGCGCTGTACCATTTTAATTATACCTAGTAGTTATATGTAATGAACTCTACCATTTTACGTAGGTACCTAAATTGTACCCATAGAGTAACTTATACATATAGGTAGGTATATTTATCGGATACAGGATAATCATATTTTTGCGAGAGTAAAAATATGGATTTGTGATAATATAGATAATTTAGAGTATAGTGTAATAACCGCGATTCCACATTACAGTTTTCAAAAGATCTTTCATTCAAACACCCATTGACTCAAATTAAAAAACAAATCTTGGAGATTGGGTCACATAATAAAAAATCAAGTTTAATATAATTTAAAATTTATTTTCCATAATTACGTATTTCATTTTCATATAAAACTCGGACACTTAATTCCGGTACTACAGGTACGCAGATTTCAATTTTCTTTGACATTATAATTATCTACTTATTCGAATTTGATCAGTAAAATAATATGGCTTGTCCTGGCGGGGCACTACTGTTCCCCAGATTTACAAGTGTTTACGAAAAGTGTACTTGTACAGGCCGAATAAATGAAGTTAGCTACAAGCTGCGCCAAGCCCCACTCCTCACCCCGAAGACATATGAATTTGCTATTTCACAACGACTTGTCTTATGTTCACAGACATTGAACTCAACATATAGTAAGACTGAATTATACAGTTCAACTGTCCAAATAATGAATTCTTTGATATCCCTTGAGATACCTACTCTAGAAGATACACTAATCTAAATACTTCGAAAAATGAAGTCTACCTTTTTTTTTAAATCTTCAAACTACTTTGTAGTTATAACTACATATATGTACATGAAGCATCAAAAAATGCCAAGTCGATGACATGAAGGCACGTATTTAACTTATGCAGTCTTAGCTCACACTTATAATACATACACACAAGGCAAATCAAACTTTTTGGCTTCTGTGAAATTAGCTACAAGCTGCGCACATCGCGTCGCTGACATATTTATGAATACCTAAGCGCATTGCGCAACCACTCGCCTCGTGTTCACAGACGTCAAGAAGTTTGACTCTCACTATAGTCCTCGTAAGATAAAAACGTCTAAAAATTGTTTTATACAATTTGCATCAGTCTTAAAATATTTTCTTATTGCAAGACAGACAATTTTATTGCTTTGGTTTTTAGGCTGCTTTGTCAATATTATCGAGTTTCTATTTATTGAATGAGAAGTCTAAATTATTAATATATTCTATTGTATCTAAGTACATAGTGTAAATATCAAAGTGCAGAGTGGCAGTTTTGCAAATCAAATCGAATTACTTTTACGTCGCGTTGACCGAACGCGTCGAGCACATTGACACACACGCTTGAGTTAGCCAATCACAGACGTTGCCACGCTCGTGTTCGATCGGCTTGGCGCTCGTCACATTACGGTAAAAAATACTAACACTTAGCTATTCAGTTTTCTGTACGTGACACAAGATGGCGCTTCGCCATTTCTATAGAAATCACATCAAACGTTAACGCGATCGAGCTCGAGCGAAAAACTCCCACTTAGCCCTCTGTTTAAAAAATAACTATACTATACGATGACATTCATTGACATGGTAGAGCCATTTTAGAGATGAGTGCTATGTAGCTTCATCATAATATTAACGTAGAATAATACAATGAGCATAAAGAATATTTGAATTTTACGTAAGACAGAGAATTAGTATGGCATTTAGAAACTACCGCTTTTGCAAATTCACAATATTCGTCACACACAAATTGCAAAATTCATCAAAACTTTAAAAAAATATATTGATATATCCCTCAGACCTTTTTTTACCGATGGATAATCCTTTATGGATACCACCCCACCTCAGGGAGGCAGGGAAGTCATGTGAGAATCCCACCTTGTGGTACCCACAAAAACCCTGGGGTGTTACTTCTCTGCGCATCTTAGGTGGTATTGCTGGAACGCTTGCGCACACTTTCGCGACATCTAGCAGATCTAGCACAACTTGATAATTGCCTTATTAATAAATGAACACTAACTTGGAACAGTTAGTGCGTGTTTGTCTTTTATTATAAGATAATTTTGAAAGACTGTTATATTATAAGCTGAATTAAATTTCTTGGCGGGTGTGAAGTTAGCTACAAGCTGCAAGGCACAATTTACTCGCAGCTGTTCAAAGAGATTCAGTCAGGATTAAAACTGGAAACATACTATCGGACGCGACTGACGGTCGCGACTTAGCAGTGTGCACGTCTTAAAACATCCGGTGCGCCATATCACTCTCGGACGTCCGAACGCTCAAGATGACGTCCGCGACTGATGTCCGATAGTGTACATTCATTACCTAGATACCTATTAGTCGCGGCTGTCAGGCACGTCCGTAAGCCCCCCGTCCGATAGTATGTTTCCGGCGCAGCTTGTCAATCATCACAACTGCCAAAAAGTTTGATTTGGCTTATATTCTGTATAAGGCCATATTAAGTTTATATCATGCTAAACTCCATTCGCAGCGTAGGAGGTGGAAGGCCCATTCTTCTTCTCTCTGGATTTGTTTTCGTACTTGTCCACCACGCCCAATACTTCCATTTTCAACGCCGTGTGGTATTCTGGAGAAATGTTCTTACACGAATCCGCAAACGACGCGAAAAACAAGGACAAGGGGTTGTTGGAGCTGATGCTGTCGTTGGCTGGGGTACTGTCGCGATGGTTGGGCGGTAAGTCGAACTGGACAGAATTTCTCGTTTTTTTAGGTGTCTTGCGAACGCTGCGGACGACCAGGCGCTTCGGAGGGGCTGCCGCTGTTGCGCCATCGAAATCTGAAAAAAATCACAGTACTCTCAGGTCGCGTAATGTATAGTCTAGTGCTAGCTTAGTTGAACGAATAGCTGCCTTTTTAATAGAAAAAATAAATTAAAAGGAGACGTCCACAAACGTGTAGTGTTCAGAAAAAAATCTAACCAAGATGATACCTACATACATCTTTGATATCTTGTTTTATGGGCTTCTCAAAAATATTTTATTTTTATTTTTCCTTCCTCCATTTTGTTAGATGATAAAAAGAAATGGAATGAAAATATGGGAAATGAAAATACAGCTCATATTTTTTTCTGATTTAGCCATATTAATGTGCTTGTGACGTTCTTTTACTAGCGTTATTACCTGATTCTCCCTGATGACATTTATCTCATATTTTGCTAAAATTGTAGATGAAAAGTTGGTGCATCCAGTTAGAATAATATTTCAAGAAAAGAATTAGGTCTAAATGATAAAAATGATTTTATTTCAGGGTTGCTTAATCAGAGTTGCCAAAAATAATCTACCTATTCTGTCGAATATATTTATTTATCGTTAGAAATTCAAAATTATTTTTTAAAAACTCGGAGGCTCTTTATTGTTTTTGTTGTAATAGACTCAGAATAACATGTACTTTCTCGAGATGTAACGAGTGCTGTGGTTAGATTTTTTGATTATTACTATACCAGCCTCCATACATTTTGCGGACGTGTCCTTTGTTGGTTTTCTTACACATAAGGCAATGGCAACGTTATATGAACTGTATCGCTATCTATCATTGCAAATTAATGCAAACAGACAAAATTGCCTTTCGACCAATTTATAACGACACTAGAGAATAATTGAGAGGCGAATTTCTGATTGTCTATCTCTTTAAATTCACGGACTTGTATTGTTTCTAAGTACCAATAGTTCTGACTTCTGATATAATTTCGTACTCAATATTGTGTAAATCTTTATAGTTTTGTGCTCTACCGAATAATAAACAGAAAATACAATTAAGTTCTTTCAATCTTGCAATAAATGGCGCCCAATCCGTGTTAAAGCTTGACATTGACCAACTGTTATTAAAAGTGTAGCAGAACTAGATCTCTTGTGTGTTGTATGCCATACCTACCTATAAAATCAATTATACTTTTTATCGATGTAGTATAACATTTACATAAATTGTACGACGTACGATTGGCTACAATCGCGGGCTGCTTCACCATACATCCATATCGCTTAATTCAATTCCCTATCGCCTATTCAACATAATCATTGACACGTACCATCATCCTCTTCCTGGTCACCGAACTGGGCGTGCCACCCCATGAGTGCTTTATATATATGCGACACCCTGGCTCCTTTACAATTAATCGTTAACCAAACTCGAAATCTTTTCTCATCAAAATTGAGCTTCTTCAGCCTCTTGTAGAGATCTGTCGCCTGAAATGGTAAATTATGTTTAAATAGTAAATTATGTTATGGTATGTTTTATTTAGCATTGAACTAAAATTTTGAGTTAAAATGGTTAATTGATGCAGTATAATATTGTTCTAATTAGGTGCGTGCAAAACAATATGAAATGAAGTAAAATTCTCAAAGAGTTATCTTTGTGATAAGCATTTCAAAAATATGAAGCGAACGCAGGATTTGAACCTTGCCCCTTCGGATCACTAGCCCGACGCTCTAACCACTGAGCTAGCTCGCCTCCTACGCAAGCTTCAAATTTCTGACGTGCTTACATTTCCCAACTTATAGCGTTGGTGGCGCCACCTGTGATACCCGTATTAGACAGGTTATCACTCAACTAGAAGTTATTAGAACTTCTAAAGATTGACGAGAGATGACACACTGCTTAATCAATGTTATGATGTTTATTTTAAGTGCTTTTCACACTAGATTTTTATCTCAAAGAGTTATCTTTGTGATAAGCATTTCAAAAATATGAAGCGAACGCAGGATTTGAACCTTGCCCCTTCGGATCACTAGCCCGACGCTCTAACCACTGAGCTAGCTCGCCTCCTACGCAAGCTTCAAATTTCTGAAGTGCTTACATTTCCCAACTTATAGCAAAAATAAAGAAGTAAAATTGTCTTGCTTTCTATTGCTCTTATAGGTAGGTAAATATTGTATACCTAGAGAAGTTTAGAAGATTTAAGGGGATACACAGACACATAAATTAGCTATTTTGCTTTATAATATTAATTACAGGGTTTGTTCTAATCAAGTAGCATCCTTTTAGGGGCTTGTTCTGTGCATCAAAAAAACAACTTTGATTCTGCGACTTATGGCAAAATTCAAAAAATGTTTGTTGTTCCATAGAAAAATATCAGTCAACCGCGACAAAATGTATGGAACAGCTGATTTTTTTTTTAGTTTTGACAAAAGTCGTAGAACAAAAGTTGTTAGTTTTGATGTACAGAATAAGCCCATAAAAGGATGCTAATTGATTTGAAATAACCCTGTAAATGTAGGTTGTGATAGCCCCTCCTAATAAATGAGTGGAAAACCAGAAAACGCACACATCGGGGCTTATAACTTTCAGCAACGTCCGGCACGATCATTCTTCGGATGGGTGACCGCGGGTGGCATTTACGACTGAGCACTCGGATGACACGTTAAATAGTAGGCTCCGGTCGTACTTACAGTTTAGCCATATCAGAGGACTTGAGGCGGCTTAAAAACTCTGATACCTGGGCCTTTACAAACAAATTTTTACTTTTAGTGGGCTCTTAGGAAGCGGTTTTAGTCAAGCACCTACCTTGGAACACTCCATGCTTATAAGTTTCTTAGCGGCCATAGGCCCCACGCCAGGGATCTCGGCGACTGACTTATTGCCCATGGGCTGGCCGCAGAATGTTCTGAACTTCACTGTCTCGCTCATTTTTGTATCTTAATCCAAGGGATGATTCTCTTCTAAAAACAACCAAAAAACATAAATGGCGATGTGTTCTGATCAAGTATTCTTGGAAATAATATTAAACATTAAAGATTCAGCAAACCTTGCAAGAGTAAAACGCATGAAAGAAAAAATAGTAATCGAATTGTTTTTATAATAGTTTTAACCTACACAGAAATAACGAATAAATAAATATCATAAACACAAAAATACAGCGACGCTTCATGGCTAATTTTAATTTAAATATTAATATATGGCACAGCTAATTTTAATTTAAATATTAATATATTTTAGTTATGTACTCATTTCAATTCCACCAATTTTGCTGTAGTTTTTCCGTGTAATGCCGTGTATTTACATTGGTTTTGTGATATTTCATTTCTGTTTTGGTTTTTGTGATGAGTAACCGAATATAAAACAACCTAAACTAGTAGTTCTCTAAACAGTAGACCTCGCGTCTGTTTAACTGAATCTTCATAAGTCTGTATTTCTACATGGTCTGGACTGATATAATTCGTACTCGCAAATCTTGACAACATTTATATACTTAATTCAAGACAGTCATCTTTCGGAAATATAATATGTATTTTTGTATACTCTACCTACAGTAGGTATCTTACGTGTAGGTCAGAGATCTAGGTCTGTAGGTAGTAATTCCAATAAAACGCAGTATTTGTCTCATGTTTCTAATATTTATATAAAAAAAGTAAAATTACTTCAATCGTTTAAGCCGTGGTGGTCAAGAGGTAGCGACACCCGCCTTACAATCGTGAGGTCGTGGGTTCGAATCCCCGGTCCCGTACCAATGAGTTCTTTGGAATTTATGTACGGAATTTCACACCACAGGCTTTTCGGTGAAGGAAAACATCGTGAGGCAACCTGCATACGTCCGTAGAAGAAATTCGATGGCGTATGTGTATCCACCAACCCGCACTGGGCCCGCGTGGTGGATATGGCCCAATCACCCTTCGTGGGTAGGCCGACCTCCTGCAGTGGACTACTAAAAAGGCTGGTACAGTACAGTACTTCAATCGTATATTGGCAAGGAATTTTTCAAAACATATCTTGGCCTCCTTGTATTTCTATCGAAAAAAAAAACAATTGAAAATTAAGTCACGCTGTGAAGTAAGTGAAATGGTACTTCCTTCATTCTGACAGAAGTGAAGTAGGTAACTGAAGCAAAGCAAAGTAAAAAGCAAAGGTAAACATGTTTAGTTGTTAGAGTCCTTTTCATCAGAGAAGTCCCACGGAAAATTAGTCGAACTAATATGTAACCTTAGAAGATCGGACTTTGATAGATCGGCCATGCGATTGTGCTGCTGCATCAGCAAGACTTCTTTCGTGAAATTGGCTCTACATTACAAAAAGTATTTGTATATAATATAGTTTATCAGGACATAATTATAATCACAGATAGGCACTTACCTCTCTCTACAAAACACTTTAGATATTGTATCGTAACGTCACTTTCCAATCGTTTTATTAAAATCACTTGACGGCGCACCAATTTTGGCTTTTATTAAAATTAATTTACCTTACCATACTCTATTTTGTCTTTTATTAAAATGAGGTAACCTTTTTAAAATTGAAAATTATAATTAAACTAATTACCTATGAAACACCTTATAACATACCCATATTCATTTATTCATACATGTTCTTAAAGCAAATATCTATAGAGCCACAGTCTCTAAGTGAAAGTAGTAAAAAAATGTCCGAGCGCCGTCATACATACCGATTTAGATATTTACATTCAAGAATTCAAAATTACTCGATTTTTCAAATCTTGACGTATGTCATCTAATTAATAGTGCTTGTAACCGAGCAATTTGGCATCGCGTGGCGTTGTAGTTGGCCTGCAATTGCCTTACGACTGACTAAAAATCCTGCCCACTACGTAGCTTGGGCAGAGGTTTGCCTCGGACACTTTTTTCGTATGATTGTGACTCTATAGATATTTGCGCATCGCGTGGCGTTGTAGTTGGCCTGCAATTGCCTTACGACTGACTAAAAACCCTGCTCACTACGTAGCTTGGGCAGAGTTTTGCCTCGGACACTTTTTTCGTATGATTGTGACTCTATAGATATTTGCTCGAAGTACACGTTAGTACACGTCATAGTTTAGTTATTATTCGTATTTTATGAAAGCAAATCATAATCGGTGTATTTAAAGGACAAACTAATGCTTAGCAGCGGATGTTCTATGAAATGGGTCATAATTAATTATTATTAGTGAAATGGGTGATGATGACAAAATAAGATAAATAAAACAATGTGGCATACCGTTACTCAATAGTTATTGACAGACGAAACGGAGGAGGTACTCAATTCGACGCGTATATTTTTTTTTACATACGTGTATATAACGCATAACTTTTTACATAGTGGTCCGACTTCGATAGTTTTTTTTTATTGGAAAGAATATACTTCGAGATTGGTCCCATTTAAATTTTATCGAAATCAGCTGAGCCATTTTTGATAAATCAACAATAATATGAAAAATGCCACATGGATCCGTGCGAAATTTTCATTCTGTCACGGTTGAAGTCGGTTATGCTATTTTTGCGAAAAATAATTGTTCTACTTATTTTTTTATTAGTAGGTAAACTATTACTTCCAAGAACACTTGTATAAAATAATCTATGAGTACCTACCTATAGTAGGTATTCAAGATTTACGCGAGGACCGGCCGATGACGTCACGATAAACGCGCCGAGACGCCATCTTGCTTCCCACTCTATATCGAGTGTCAGAGCGAGACCACAGATTATTTCCACGAACTAGTTCACTATCACAATCGCGACTTATAGAATACTAAACAACACAGAAATACGTACGTACGACTTGCTAATTTGACTTTATATATTGCTTCGGATTTATTTAAATGACTCGTTGAACTCTACCAAAATGTAGATTCATTAGTGTTGTTAGACAAATAATATATAATACATAAATAATACTTAATGATTAGTTAGCCGATATTAAAACTGCGGAAATTACATTCGTATTTTGTGTATAAACACAACAACTTCGCAAAATCAGACGATTTTTTGTGAATGGAAAAAGAAAGTCATACCTGTTGACTGATGAATGTGGTAGACCTTGGGCTTCTGCTTGGATTATTGATATTCCTGTCAACAAAGGCAACAAGTGTAGACTGCTAAAGCGCGTACGGACGTGTTGCTTCACCGGTCACTGGATTCAGACTGGACTGGCATTATTTTTATTTGGTAGATAATAATTGTAACATTGTCGTGTTGTGTGTAGTCCGCGTCCCGTGATGACACATCGAGTATTAGAAGCGGGAACTCATTATCTCGCGCTCTCGTTATCGCAAGCTTTTGCAGAATGGATTTTTTAATGACTTTGTTTAGCTCGACCTGGTACTTCATTTGAATTAGATAATAAGTACTTAGGTGTTGTTTTAGATTTTTCAGATGGGTCTGCAAAATGATTTTGTGGTTGGGTTGTTAGAAAATTATTATATTTTTGTGATACCTATTTATTACTTACCTTTTTGATTATTTCAACATGATTACGAAAATTTGAAGGTGCAATCAGGAGACTAGGTACATAGTGTAAGTTTCAATGCCTGATGCTGATAGGTACTTACCCTCTTGTATACTTTGGTATACGCGCTATCCTATCCCTTCTGTGGAATGTGCAACAAAAGCTAAATTGTTTTAGATTAGTCAATAATGGGTCTGCAAAATGATTTTGTGGTTGGGTTGTTAGAAAAGTATTATATTTTTGTGATACCTATTTATTACTTATTCGTAAAGTCCGAAGAGGACATCCTTTACTTAACTAGGCAACAACGGGAAGATATAATACTGATGCCTAAATGACAAATTTAGCTTAGCTGATATCTTATTTGTAACGGTATGAGTGCATAATTACATAATCAGTGATTTACCTATTTAGTTACCTGTCTGTAACTTTTAATTTTTGTCTAAACTTCATATTATAATGGTACCATTTTTCTAATTACCTAAACAACTAGCCATTAAAAGTACTCAGTAGTATACAGCCTTGGCCAAAAGTATTAGGCTTAAAAAATCAAAATACATGTTTACTACTTAACCAATAACTGAATGCTTATCTTAAATGACTTATCGGGATTATAAATAACTTCTTAGAATATCAAGCGGCTCTTTGTTAGGTCATAAAACACCCGGTAAACGAAAACAAAGGATTCGGTTAATTTCAGTTTTCTTTCGGTCTTATCAGTCAATGTTTGGTCACTTGCGTTCTGGACTCTAACAAGTAAACAAGCTTTCATTTCTGTTGATGTGATTAAATTGACACCTAATTTTGCTAAAAATGCCAAAAAGAGTGAAATTAGTTTAGAAGATAGAGTGCAAATACAGGGTGCCTAATACTTTTGGCTATGGCTGTATGTAGCTATGATAAGTATGTATAAAATAGGGTAGATACTTAGCGGACACACGATGCATAAACAAATGCACACAATAAGTATCTTATGGATGTTAATCTTATACTTAAGTATTTTACCTAATTATATTTAGAACATTTTTTATGATATGTGCTGATCTGTGTCTGCATGTATTCATTTTATCATGCAAGCATTGCAAAAAATGTATGTAAACAATAGGAATGCGAAAATACCAGCTTTTATTGTTCTCTGGTTGTATTCTACTAATGCGATTGTATTTTTTAGGGTTCTGTACCTCAAATGGAAAAAACGGAACCCTTATAAGATCACTTTGTGGTCCGTCTGTCCGTCTGTGTGTATGTCAAGACTCTTTATCTCGGGAACGCGTAAAGATATCGAGTTGAAATTTAAACTGTATACGTATATCTATGATCTCTTGCAGTCGTATAAAAGAAAAACTTCTCGGTTATCGTTTAAAAAAGTTAGAGCCGTTTATGTCGTAAAAATCGCATATTTTGCACTCACAAAAATCAAAACCTACAGGGTACTTTCCGTTGACATAGAACTATGAAATTTGACGAGAAGCATTGGCTCAGAGTACACATATAGGAATAAATCTGAAAACTGTACATTTTTATTTTAATCACAAAAAATAGGGCCTCAAAATTCACAAAATATGGGTTCAAAATTCAAAGTGACTAAATCGTATCATGTAAGATACCATATAAAAGAACTTCATTAGGTCATGCTAAAACAGGTTTTTAATTATTTTAACAACGTGTTTTTACGGAACCCTCGGTGTGCGAGCCTGACTCACACTTGTCCGGTTTTTTTCTCTTATATTAACTGTTTTTAATGTATTATAATTTATTTATAATTATGATTATTATGATTATTATTTATTTATTATGATTTATTTCATAAGTAGGTTAACAACTATTGTGCGGTACTTCCTGTTAGATGTAGGTAATCAGTTGCAGAAATAGTTTGTTATCCGTAGATTCCCATTGTTATAATGCGGTGTGAGTGAATGCCTACCAGCCAAACCTATTTGATTTATTGGTAGGTTTAATAGGTATAAGTTTTAGTTGTTATTTGTAATGATATAAATTTAAAAAAAACTCTTGATTTGAGCTTAGGCATAGGGTTGAACCCTAGAACCTAGAGACAACTGCCAACGAGGTATTGTTTATCACAGAAAAAAAACCTTAAATAAACGTACATAGCATTTTAAATAATAATATAAATACTTACTATACTATACTATTACTATACTCTATAAAATTTAACTTGATCTCCGCGACAGTGACATATGGACATATTTAGAGTTGAGATAGTGGTGTAAAAAATCAATTTTCAAACAATGTTGTAATGAAATCGAATGAGTAGTTGAAGGTGAGAAATTGGATTTTATTTACTTACTATTATTTAAGATCAAGTATGTACACATGTAAATAATGTTATGATATTAACCAAATACTCATAATAATGTAACGACAGTATTTATCGACGTTTTTCACTATTATGGATGCTAATGTAACATATAATGGGTTTATTTTAATTACACATGTAAAAAATGTTATAATATTATAATATACAATAAAATTAATGAAAAATTAAGTTTGATTTAAAATATCGTCAGTATAAACTATCGATATTTTAATTAAAACTCTATCTAAAACTCGGTGGTCACGATCATTCGTTGCCCATCACTAATCGGCATGTCCATAAAGTATGACATTGACAGGTACTGTCTGTACTATTAAGAAATTCAGGACTTCATAGGCGTGATTTTTCTGACAGCTGTCGCAGAGATCAAGTTAAATTTTATAGAGTAAAGAAGTACCCTGTAGTACTTCTCGTTGACATAGAACTATAAAATTTGGCGAGAAGCATTGTCTCAGACACATATAGGAATAAATCTGAAAACTTTACTAAAAAAAATAGGGTCTAGATTACATTTACTACTAGACAAAATATGGGTTGAAAATTAAAAGTGAGTAAATCGTATCATGTATACTTAGTATCATAATTATAAAGTAGCGCTCGTAGCGCAGTTTGACTAGGTGTTTGTCAGCGATCACCGAAATTAAGCAACGTTCCGCTCGGTCAGTATTTGGATGGGTGACCGCGGGTGGCATTTTCCAACTGAGCGCTACCGTGGCTCGGATGACACGTTAAATTGTAGGTCCCGGTTGTTTTAACCGTTTAGCCATGTCAGAGGCCTTCAGGCGGCCTAAAAACTCTGACACCAGGGCTAGCCACCCGGCCTATACGAACTTACTTATAATTATAAAAGAGCTTTATTGGCACATGCTACAACAGATTTTCAATTATTTTAACAATATGTAATTTTTAATGTATGACGAGAAAAGTTAAAAAAAAAAACTTTTGTGTTGATGATATAGTATAGAGATTATAACGAATTTCTTCCCAATTTTGTGATATTTTCTGGATTTGTACGGACCCCCGGTGAGTGAGCCTATTTCGCACTTGTCCGGTTTTTTTTCTGTGAATTTGTTTACCATATTTTAAAACATTTTTGGGTTTCTGTACAATAGTCTACTGTCTGAGCAAAAAAGCCAAGCCGCATACCTAAATGTATTGACTAAAGTTAAGAGTTTGTGAAGTAAGAGCTGTATAGTTAAGTCTTATAGAGTTAGAAGCTTGGCTCTACCTAAGATCTGACAACTTTTTGATAGTGGAACTCTAGTCTCGTCTTGGTCTCATTTTACATGAAAATGTTTTTGTTGGATCCATATATTCCATAGGGCACATAGTACCTATACATACATACATAGCTACCTATTACATGATTCTGCAATAGGATGTCATATTGCTGGCACATGCGTAAACCATATAGCGTATGCTGATGATATGGTCTTGCTAGCACCGACGGTTTCAGCACTGCGACGATTACTCCTCATATGCGAAAAATATGCTAAATCTCATGGTCTTTTATACAACGTCAAAAAGACTAAAGGTATGGTGTTTAAAGCAAAGACTATACCCAAAAATACACCGTCGATAACGTTAGATGGAAAGGAAATCGAGTGGGTAGATGAATTTAAATACCTGGGTCATATCGTCACAAGTAATCTGTCCGACTCTCAGGATCTTGACAGACAGAGGCGTGCCCTAAGTGTTAGATCGAATATGCTTGCTCGTCGATTTACCAGATGTAGCGAAGAAGTTAAAATATTACTGTTCCGAACATATTGTACAAATTTATACACTTGCGAACTCTGGTGTAATCATACAAAAGCAGATTATAACGCACTTAGGGTACAATACAACAACGCTCTGCGCATCTTACTGAAACTTCCGAGATTCTGTAGTGCCTCTGGCATGTTTACAGAACGAAGGCTTCCAGGTTTCGCAGCTCTGATGCGACAAAGAATAGCGAACA
The DNA here is from genome assembly GCA_949316475.1 of Hypomecis punctinalis. Lineage (NCBI taxonomy): Eukaryota > Metazoa > Arthropoda > Insecta > Lepidoptera > Geometridae > Hypomecis > Hypomecis punctinalis. The sequence goes on along the minus strand of OX438802.1, from coordinate 818,163 downwards.
CACGAGAGAGGTTCTACCGCTCGGACAATATTGTGCTTCAAACTCTCATGCAAATAAACGGACCGATTCCTAGAAGATGGAACGAGCTCCACATTGCAAGCTATAAATAATGACATTCAAAATCGAATTTGAATCATAATTTTAATTTTGTTATTTTTAGTCTTACTTTAATTATTGTAACTATGGAATTTTTTATTCTGGAATAACAATTATTTATTATTATTTATTTATTTATTATAGCTACCTATTACATGTTCTGACATATCCATATTTATTTATTTAGCTTCCTCAATGTAACAATGGGTGTTAAAGTAATTCTAATAATAAAAACAATCGCGGACCCCGTCGGGCACTGCTAAAATACCTATAATATAATAATAGTATGTAATAGGCGAAGAGGAGGGGGAGGACAGTCTTATTTTTCAATAATAGTTATTTTTATTTTTCATGAGTATAATACGTTTATGTCAGTATATTCTTTGTAAGCTTTTTCCAGTAAAAGGTCTATAATTTTTTTTTTATAAAATATGATCTTTTTCTTAATTTTTGAGGGTTTTCGGAAATTTGTTATACAGCTTAATACACATTATAAAAAATATTTTTAGTTTCGTAAAGAGCATATGAACATTTTGAATTTAGATTTTATGGATTCAATATGGGGTTTCCAATTAATGTGGGTATCGATGTCAAGTCCTAATAATTCAAATACATAATAATAATTTATTATGTATTTGAATTAATTAATAATTCAAATACGTAATAATAATTTATTATGTATTTGAATTATGAATCGCAGGCGCGGCTTTGTGGCGAGCCGTCGGTGAGTGGCGACACGGCAAACCCTGATTCCCTGGGGCTAAATGAGACGCCTAACTCTTCTCTTGCCTTAACTGGCCGGCTTGGAGTGGAAATCGCAAAAACTAAGAACCTAAGCTCCAGGGTGGAAGTGTTAAAGGGCATAACGCCGCCAGTAGCTCTTAGTGAACGCGCAGCACATCTCTCGACACCCCCGTCCACATCAATGTTGCCCCTCCGACGCCAATATATGGTAGCTATTATGAGGGACCCATTTAGTGGATGGCAAGTCACCACCCATCTGAATATTTGAAATGAGGCATTATTTGGCGGGTGCCGTACCTCATTCCATCATCCAGTTTTGTCTAACACCCACAAATTCACCACAATAACCCATTGTTTTTTCAATTCATTACTCACAATAGGCTCCTTGTACCTTCACCCCTACGACATACCTAAATGATGTTTAAAAACCGCACAAGTGCGAGTCAAGCTCACACATTGAGGGTTCCGTACAATCACGTTGTTAAAAATAATTAAAAACCTGTTTTAGCATGTGCTAATGAAGTTCTTTTATATGATACCTTACATGATACGATTTGAATTTTGAACCCATAGTTTGTGAATTTTGAGGCCTTATTTTTTGTGATTTAAATAAAAATGTACAGTTTTCAGATTTATTCCTATATGTGTACTCTGAGACAATGCTTCTCCCCAAATTTCATAGTTCTATGTCAATGGGAAGCACCCTGTAGGTTTTGATTTTTGTGAGTGCAAAATATGCGGTTTTTTTACAACATAAACGGCTCTAACTTTTTTAAACGATAACTGAGAAGTTTTTCTTTTACCCACCTGCAAGAGATCATAGATACACGTATATAATTTAAATTTCAACTCGATATCTTTACGCGTTCCCGAGATAAAGAGTCTTGACATACACACAGACGGACAGACGGACAACAAAGTGATCCTATAAGGGTTCCGTTTTTTCCGTTTGCGGTACGGAACCCTTAAAAGGGCCTCTCAGTTGGCTTCGGCTCCACTGATGATATATATTTATTATGTATTTTTATTACCTATATATATTCTGTCTGATCTGATAAATTTTCATACATAATGGCAGAAATAACGGCTTAACATTAGTACCAAAAATATATTAATTGTAATGTACCTATATATTATGTACCTATACTCAGAAATTTATAACATGTTAGAATTATTAAAGTAATAAATGTCTACAAATATCGTAATAAATAGCTTCGTCAATGTTAACAATTAAAAAATAAAAGGTAAAAGGCCTTAAACACCCACTAGTAAATCAATAATACTTACTTAATATAATTATGTCGCTCTTCTACTTAACCATATTAATTACTTTACTGTAGTAACTACTTAACGATTACCATTAGCTAATGACAATTATAAAAAATATCCCAGAAAAAAAATATAATTAACTAATTAGCTGTAAATTGTTATATGATAATTATAGCATAATTTATAGTAGTACAAACTATGTTAAAAATAGCACAACCGACTTCAATGTGTGCAAAATTTGGATAGTTAGCACGAATAGATGTATTTACATAGACTTTTTACATTATCGTTGATTTTATTTATCCAAAAACGGCTTAGCCGATTTCGATCAAATTTAAATAGGGCCTAGGGAGTATATTATTTTGAACTAAAAATGTTTTTAAATCAGTTCATAATTGTTGAAAATGTCGATGAACATACACAAAAAATACATACTGACGAACATAGAACCTCTTTGGAACTCTTTATATATCGATCTTCTTCGTCGAGTCAATGGTTCAAAAATGATTATTTTTATAATTTATGTATATATATATATATATATAAATTATAAAAATAATCACATAATATATATATTATGTGTATTACATCAATGCACATAATATTTAATTTTAAAAATGCATTGGTGTTTTTTAGGCGACATGCGGCAATATAAACATTATCGTATCCATTATCTTATAACATAATCTAAATAATCGTATATCATTTATCGCAGACTCGGCGTAGTATCAGTCAAAGTAGTTAAACAATATCATTATTTTTCGCAAAAACTGCCACAACCGATTTCAATCCTACAGTTCCACATATCCAAAGTCAAAGTCAAATCATTTCTTATTTTTTTCAAAGTCAAAGTCAAAAATCCCTACTGATCTATCCCTACTTGTAGAGAAGAATGGATTTTTTTTCCACCTATTACTACTAGGGGGGATACTTTTCCACATATATGCATTGTTATAATCAATCCAGATATAAGTATCATCATATAGAAAATGTATATTTTCGGTATGATGATACTTATTTCTGACGCTCAGGGTCCAAAATAGTCCAAATGTCGCCCGTGACGTAATACACGACTTGGTTCTCTTGATACATAATCTAATATACAAAACACTTAATGAAGCACTTGTATAAGTGCTTCATTAAGTGTTTTGTGTATTATTCTATTGAAAAACAATAGAATCTCCTTCAGTATGAAAACGAATAGTTGGCTCGAATTTTTACTATATTTTATAGAATTATTAATCAAATTATAAAATTCTTACTATTAACAATAATTTGTTGATTATTCAAAAACGGCTTAGCCGATTTCGGTACAAATTAAAAGGGATCACCCTTTTCGAACCAAAAAAGATCAAATCGGTTCGCTGCTGGCGAAACTATCGATAACACAAGAAAAATACATAAGTACAAAGTTGCAGACTAACATAGAACCTCCTCTTTTTTGGAAGTTGGTTAAAACAGTTAAAACGCCAAGACTGTTAATACCAAGACGATGTCATTAAATATCCATGTGGTATAATGACCGAATCAAATTACTTGGTCAAATTACTTGGCGGTTCTGATTTTAGCTATAAACTGCGGATAACTCAATCATCGTGCTTCAGCCAGGATTGGGTTATTCATAGCTTGTAGCTAACATCACACCAATGTGAACTTTGGCGTGGGACAACAGGTGATAGTTTGTCGCGAATTCGGAGTTTGCTCTACAGTAATAAAAGACAAATACAGACAAGACAAAGGTCATGTGTAATTCTCATGTTGTACCCACCCCTATTTCAGTTGGGAACTCGGTTCTTGAAGTCGTTGACACGTACGTCTACCTAGGACAAGTAGTCCAGTTAGGTAGGTCCGACTTCAACAAAGAGGCCAATCGACGATTCTAACTCAGCTGGGCAGCGTTCGAAAAAATTGCGTAACGTCTTCTCGTCTGAAATACCTCAGTGTCTCAAGTCGAAAGTTTTCAGTGATGACTTATGGCACAGAAAAGCGGTCTCTCACCTCGTGGCCTCATTAGTAAGCTCCAAATAGCCCAACGAGCCATGGAGAAGGCTATGCTCGGAGTTTATCTGCGAGATCGAATCAGGAATGGGGAGGTCCATAGAAGAACCAACGTTACCGACATACTCGTAGCCCAGCAGATTGACAAGTTGAAATGGCAATGGGCAGGGCACATAGCGCGGAGGACTAATGACCGATGGGGTTGAAAAGTTCTCGGGTGGAGACCACGTACCGACAAGCGCAGCGTAGGGCGTCCACCCACAAGGTGGACGGACGACCTCATTAGGACCGCAGTATCGCTTTGGATGTAAGCCAATATCAACCGGCCTTTTTGGAAATCTTTAGGGGAGGCCTATGTCCAACAGTGGACGTTCTATGGCTGAAATGATGATGATGATGAATGGTGAATAGGGGTAGAGACGTGGAAGAACGACCTTCACTCATCTGATAACCCGATGAGACATTCCTACTTTTTACATACAAATAGGCATATGATAGCTTGCATATCGAAAAGTGTTCGAAAAATTGTTTATAAACAACAAATTGATAAAAAACCGGACAAGTGCTAGTCAGGCTCGCACATCGACGGTTCCGTATAAACATATTGTTAAAATAATTAAAAATCTGTTTTAGCATGTGCTAATGAAGTTATTTTATATGATCCTTACATGATACGATTTACTCACTTTGAATTTTGAACCCATATTTTGCGAATTTTGAGGCCCTATTTTTATGTGATTTTTTAATAAAAATGTACAGTTTTCAGATTTATTCCTATATATGTACTCTGAGACAATGCTTTTCGCCAAATTTCATAGTTCTATGTCAACGGGAAGTACCCTGTAGGTTTTGATTTTTGTGAGCGTTGAAATATGCGTTTTTTTATGACATAAACGGCTCTTACTTTTTTATACGGTAACTGAGAAGCTTTTTTTTACACAACTGCAAGAGTTCACGGGTTTACGTATACAGTTTAAATTTCAACTCAATATCTTTACGCGTTCCCGAGATAAAGAGTCTTAACATACACACAGACGGACAGACGGACAACAAAGTGATCCTATAAGGGTTTTTTCCTTTTGAGGTACGGAACCCTAAAAATACGACTCATCAGTTATCACGTGTGTGGAGGTCAATCTTCAGCGGCTCTTGGGTCATACTGAAAGTCTTAGCATTTTACAAAACATGCCTTTAATCAGTATGTGTATAATCAGTATGATAGTGCTAAACTCCGTTCGCAGCATTGGAAGTGGAAGTCCCACTCCGGCTCTCTCTCGATTGGGTCTCATACTTGCTCACCACGCTCAATATTTCCATTTTCAATGCTGTGTGGTATTCTGGCGAAATGTTCTTACACGAATCCGCAAACGACGCAAAAAATAGGGTCAAAGGATTGTTGGAGTTAATGCTGTCGCGGTGGCTGGCCGGTAAGTCGAACTGGACAGTATTTCTTGGTTTTCTGGCTGGCGCCGGGCGGCTCCCACACGTCGCTTCACCTTCGTCTTCGGATTCTAAAAAAGAGCCCATTATGTCTGAATCAGTAAGGTATTATAGTATTAGTGATACCCTAGTGGAATAAATATCTGCCTTGCAAAGATAAAAAAGTTCGGAATCGAAGAATTAAACAGCCATTGACATTGACACCTACCATCATAATTATAATCATCCTGATCACCAAACTGGGAGTGCCACTTCACGAATGCATTGTAAATGTGCGTTACTCTGGCTCCTTTACAATTTATTCTCAACCAAACTCGGAATCTCCTCTCGTCAAAATTTAGCTGCTTCAACTTATTGTAGAGATCTGACGCCTGGAATGGAATAGTAGATTATGTACCAAGAGAACGTCACGGGCGACATTTGGACCCTGAGCGTAGTGAGGGACTATATGTAGTTAACTCCCGAGCGCAGCGTGGGTCTTTATTCAGAGTTCCAAGTGAAGCAAGGGGATCAAGTCGCCCAAGATGAAGACAGACAAAACAAATTAGAATGTATCTAATAATTTTCATAGAAAAGAGAAGTGTTTAATTTTCAGAGAATGTAAATACTACGTGAAAAACAAGACCATGGCTAGCTCAATTATCATGGCTAAACACGGGCATTCAAAGAGTTTTTATTTATTCTATAAAATTGAATAAAACCTCTTTACAATGCCCGTTGCTGTGCAATGTACCGAGGCTTTATTCGATTTTACAAAATAAAACCTCTTTACAATGTCCTTAAATGTTCTGAGTTAAGAAATGTGATGTCCACAAGTGGTATATTATTCAGAGAATAATCGAACCAAGATGATATATACATCACTTGAAAGCTTGTTTTATGGGCTTCCAAAAAATATTTAACTAAGATTTTTTCACCCCTCCAATTTTTTTTTAATGCGAAATATAAATTGTATGAAAAATAACTATACAGCTTATTACTTTTTCTAGTTTAGCAATGATAAAGTGCTTCTATTGTTATTTTACTCGCATTTGTAGCTAATTCTTCCACATTCATCACATAATTTGCTAAAATTAAAAATTATAACCTACCAGTGTGACCAGTTTGTAGGTATAATGTGACAAAAAATCACTTAAAAAGTGTGTCTAATTGGTAAAAATGGTTTTATTTAACAATTTGGAAGTTACTTAATCAGGGTTGATAGAGATAAACTACTTATTGAGCCAAATATATTTATTTATCCTAATAAATTCAAAATTAATTAAAAAAAAATCGGAGGGCTCTTTTTTGTTTTTAACTGTTGTAATAGACTCAGAAAAATATGAACTTTCTCGAAATGTAACGAGTGTTTTGGTTAGAATTTTTGATTATTATTATACCAGCCTCCATACATTTTGTGGACATGTCCTTTCATAGGAATTAGACGTTCCAAATTTAAATCACTTTACTCCCTAGGGAGTTTAATACAACATTATTGACCTGCCATAGCCCTCTAGATTGTGTTAAGACAATAATGACTTATTTTACGTTGAGATTGTACGACATTTAACATTTGAGTCATTTTCGAGCAGGTGGTATGAAAAATGAATATCATTTAGCTTTATACGTAATCAGCTTGCATTCTTTTCAGAGCATATTCTGTTCATCAAAGCAAACATTTTTTTTAGTAAGACTTCTAAAAATTCATATTTATTTTTTTATTCCTTACATAAACAATTACAACACATAGCCCAACGGATTAGCAAGTTGAAATGGCAATGGGCAGGGCACATAGCACGGAGGACTGATGACCGGTGGAGTCGAAAAGTTCTCGAGTGGATACCACGTACCGGCAAGCGCAGCGTAGGACGTCCACTCACAAGGTGGACGGATGACCTCATTAAGACCGCAGGATCGCGCTGGATGCAAGCCGCTTCCAACCGGTCTTATTGGAGATCCATAGGGGAGGCCCATGTCCAGCAGTAGACGTCCTTTGGCTGATGGATGGATGATAAACAATTGATTTGACCGGTCTAAACATGATTAACACCAAGTGAAATTCCTTCAGAAGCTTTTCGTACATCGTCGTCCTCGAGGGTATAACGCCAAAAGCATGGAACAGAAGAGTGGTCGTGTTGTTCTTCAAGAAAGGTGACAACTGAGCCAGCCCGCCTCCTACGCAAGCATCAAATTTTTGAAGTGCTTATATTACCAACAAATTATAGCGTTGGCGGCGCCACCTGTGATACCCGTATTAGACAGGTTATCACTCAACTAAAAGTTATTAGAACTTCTAAAGATTGACGAGAGACTGCGCACTGCTAAATCAATGTTATGATTTTATTTTGAGTGCTTTCCACACTAGATTTTATCTCAAAGAGTTATGCTAATAACAAAGGTGACAACGTTCGAAAAATTGTCTAACGTCTTCTCGTCTGACATACTTCAATGCCGCAAGTCGAAAGTGCTCCACCAGTGTGTGTTGCCAGTGATGACTTTTGGCACTGAAACGTGGTCTCTTACTATTAATTACTAAAAGGTGATTATCTCCACCCATTAAGCAGATCACTATTTATAAATGTGTATATTTTATACTCGTAATTAGAGGCGCGAAGTAACTAACAGGACAGTTTTTTATTCGAAATGACTTCAAATTTTACCTGCATTTCTAGTAGGAAGCTCTAATTTGTATTTCTTATTCATTCATCAGGGGGTATAAGGTATAGGCTCTTATATGGAAGTTTAGTGAAGTACCTTGGTGAAGTTCATGCTTTTTAGTTTCTTGGCCGCGATCGGTCCCACGCCTGGAACATCCGCGATCGACTTGTTGCCCATGGGTTGTTTGACAAAAACACGGAAGATCGCCGTCTCGCGCATTTTTGTCCAGTTGACAACGGTCTTCTAAAACAACCAAAAACTAGTATTCGCGATGCTTTCTGGTCTAGTATAAAATGATGTGTAGGTAAAATAACTATACAGGGTCAAAGGTATCAAACGCAAAACCTTTTAAGGGCGGCGTCTAGATCGCGTCGACATCTTACAATGATATAGCTTATACATCAGAATAACACAAAGGCTACAATTTATAACGATATTGTATGAATTGTTCGAAATATAACGATAAGTGTCGAGTAAGTAGGAAAATTCTGCCATCTGCGAGCTATTCATTTGCTCTGAGCAAGAATGTCAAAATAAACAACTGTCAAATCAATTGGTGCCCATGGATATATCACATAAACAGGATTGCACTGGGAAAAAAATGTAAGACCTGGTTGTATTAAACGTCTAGCCATGTCAGAGGCCTTCAGGCGGCTTAAATCTCTGACAAACCCGGCCTATACGAACTTACTTTTATTTAAGTCAAACTTAAAAGTGGTTTATTTCCGTAACTATAAACTTCAGACCATTGCTATCAACATAAAAGTAAGAGAGATCAACGAGATCTACGTATTTATTGAGAGCTGTCAAACTTGAGAGTGGTGTATCTCTGTAACTGTCGACTTTACATCATTGCTGTCTTCACAACAGTGAGACAACTCAATGAGATCTACATTTCAGATGACAGCTGTAAAACTTAAAGTGATAGATTATTTCCTTTGGCTTCGGCTTGGACTATTGCTGTCTTCTCAAAAGTAAGATAACTCAACGAGATTTACATTTCGGATGACAGCTGCCATATAAATAAAATAAAATTTATTTATTTAGCTGCCATACTTAAATTAAAAGTGAGTTTTTCCGTAACTGTCAATTTTAGACCATTGTTATCTTCACAAAAGTACATCAACGAGATATACGTACCTATTTGATGACTGCTGTCAAACTTAACAGTGGTGTATCTTTGTAACTGTCGACTTTAGATCATTGCTGTCTGCTGTTTTCACAATAGTAAGACAACTCAACAAGATCTACCTCTCAGATGACAGTTATCAAACTTAAAAGTGATATATTTCTGTTACTATCGACTTAGACTATTGCTGTCTTCACAAAAGTGAAAGAACTCAAGGAGATTTACATTTCGATTACAGCTGTCAAACTTAAAAGTAGTTAATCTGCATAGCTGTTAACGTTAGATCATGCTGTCTTACAGAAGTAAAAAAAATCTAAAGATCTACATTTTCGATTACAGCTGTCGAACTTAAATGAGGTTTATCTCCGTAAGTATCAATTTTAGATCCTTGATGTCTTTTTTGTCTCATCTGTCAAACTTAAAGGTAACTGTAATGTACAGTACTGTACTGTATCAGCCACAGCAATAGTCCACAGCAGGACGTAGGCCTACCCATGAAGGGTGATTAACGGTAAAGGTAACATATTTTAATTATTGTGGACTTTATACTATTGCTGTCTTCCCAAAATAATTGAGACAATTCAACAAGGGATGACAGACAGCAACCAAACATTAAAAATGTTAATTCCGTAACAGTCAATTTTATTGCCATTGCTGCTTTTACAAATGTGAGACAACTCAACGAGATCTACTTTTTGAAAGATAATTGTTAAACTTAAAAGCGGTTTATCTCCGTAACTGTCAATTTATACCATTGCTGTATTGAGAAAAGCGAGAAAGCTCAACGACAACACCGCGGCGACACTGCGGCTACACCGCACCTGCACCGCCGCTGCACCGCACCTGCACCGCCGCTACACCGTGGCGGCACCGCGGCGATCATTCTTGCTGTTAGCGACTTAGAAACTAGATCTAGAGGATTCTATAAATAGTTAGCGGACAAAATGGTTTTAGCGATAATATTCACATTCTGATTTTAGTACAGCCAACCGCGAAATCGGATCGTGTGTATTATGATCGGTCTAATTTTTTCCTCACTAACCCTTACTAAATATTATAAGTCCGAAAGCGTATTTGTTGGCTTATTGTTTTTTTCCTCTATCACGCAGCAACAGAGCAACAGACTGACTTAATTTTTGCCATAAACATACTTAGATTGAGAAACGTAAAGTGATACCTACATATACGCTACTTTTCATCCCAAAATAACAGGCCAAATGTGAGTCGGGCTCGCACATTAATGGTTCCGCACCGTATGGAAGCCTTTAGTAAAGTTATGTTATTTTAATTTATTAATTATTTTTGAAAGGAATATATAAATAAATAAATAAATATTTTGGGACATCTTACACACGGCCTCTGACCCCAAACTAAGCAAAGCTTGTGATATGGCTTCCAGAAAACTGATATACTACATATACTTACTTTTAAATACATACTTATATAGATAGTTACTAAATAACACCCAGACACAGAGCAAACACTTATGTTCATCACATAAATATTTGCCCTGGGTGGGGATCGAACCCACGCCTCTTTGATCCAGAAGTTAGGGTCACTAACCACTGAGCCACCGAGACATATATATATATATACCACTTAATATTTCAAGCATTTTCCCGTTGCCGTTAACGCAACAGGAAGATGATCATTTTGATCTAATAAACTACTAAAAAATACAAAACAAAAAATTCAATCGTTAAGTGTTTTAATAATGCATTTTAATTTTACAATTTCAAAATTTCGCGCGTTATTTGCGTAAACGATCGATGACATTATTTTAGTCTGTGATCATGAATGACGTCACTATGATATGTAAACAATTCACATAAATATTTTTCACGATAGTGTCTTTGTTTGTAAGTTTGAGATTTAAGTTGAAAATGATTTATTATAAATGGTTTATAATGATTTACCGTTGGTATGCTGTTCCTGGAATACTAGTGTACAAAAACCGGACAAACTATTCAATGTTTACACAGGCGTATGATGACATAACATAGCGGCGTCTATTTTATGCACAGATTAAAAAGACGGAATGTTTTGTATTGATTTTTAAAATTTATTTCATTATTTTATGATCTAAAAGGCACATTTTCCGATTGCTTTTAGCCTAAGCTATCTCAAAAATACACTTAAAATTTTTTTCTCGTTCATAGTAAAATACCCTATCGTAAGAGAGCCCCCTTAAATATTTATTTTAATTATTTATTTTTGAATTGCATATTTAACTAAATATTTCAAGAATCTACCTGCCACCATTATTAATATCGAGCGAAAATCGGTTAAAAATTCAGGTTTATTGTATGGGAGCCTCTCATAATTTTTTTTTGATTTAGTATTCGTTGTTATAGCGTAATATATAGTAATAAGGTTCCGTTTTTACCCTTTGGGTACGGAACCCTAAAAATAAAAGGTTATGGGATGGCAGAAAAATTTAAATATCATGCGGGCGAAGTCGCGGTTAAAAACTAGTATAAAATATATCGTAAAACTAGGTACTAGTTTCGAAATCAAGAGGAATAAGTACACAGTATATTTTTTTATTTCCTTTTTAACAACCTACGTGTATATGTATGCCACAAATGGTACATTTGTATATGTGTAATATAGATTGCCAAAATCAGAACTCTTTTATGAAAACTTATAAACAGGGCGCAATATACGAAAAAAAGGAAACGATTACTATTTGTGAAGTAAAGTTTCCCAACAAAGAAGATTCTGGGAGAGCTACGCCTACGCAGGTACCTGTTGACTGATGTGCGCGGTAGGTGGCGGTAGGCTGCTGGCTTCGGCGTGGATTGTTGATATTTCTGTCAATAAGCGGAGATTGCAGAAGCGCGAACACGTGCAGCTTCGTCGGTGAACGGATAAAGACTGGCATTACCTGATAATAAACTGTAGTATTATTGTGTTGCGAATCGATGACACATCGAGTACGTGCGAACCCATTATCTCAGGCTCCAATCATAGAATAGTTTTAATTGGCCAAGAACTAGTCGCGATAATAGGCTTACTCGTATGAAGGTTCAGTTGAAGTTAGTTTGTTTCTGTGATAATTACAGAAATAAATGAGGAAATGTCTATGAAAATTATAATAGATAAATTATCTTACCTACCATTTTTATAGATATTATACCTATAATATATAATATATGATTAATAATATTAGTAATAGCACTAATTTAAATTTAATTTCTAATAAAAATTATAATAGATAAATTATCTTACCTACCATTTTTATAGATATTATACCTATAATATATAATATATGATTAATAATATTAGTAATAGCACTAATTTAAATTTAATTTCTAATAATAATTATTTTTCATCACATCTTTTCGAAAAGGACTACTTGGTTCATCTTTAAGTGCGCCCAAAGGAGGTGTTTTCATAAGGAACTTTATAAGTGCGACGGAATTAGCTTTGCCGCGCACTTTTTGAATTTGGAACAAATAAGTGAGACGGAATGATCTTTGCCGCGCACTTTTTTGAATTTGGAAGTATTTGTATAGTTTCAGCGCCACGAAAATGAATGAAAAGAATGTAAATATAAGTTCTCATTTGTTTTATTATTAGATACCATTTAATTTCAATTTAGTTGTTAGTTGCTCGGGTGACGTACTTTGAATCCCTCACTTCGCTCTGGATTCAATATAAGATATTTTCAACAGCGCCCTCGCCGTGAAAATATTATTTTGCTCTATTTTGCAAAAATAGCATGACCGACTTCAACCGTAAAAAAAAATAAAATTAAAAGAATAACTTTTTACACAGTTAGTTCGATTTCTATAATTCTTCTTTTATTCGAAATTGGTCCATTGGCTCAGCCGATTTCGTTAAAATTTAAATTTTAACGAAATCGGCTGAGCTCATTTTTGATAAAACAACAATAAAGTAAAAAATACTACATCGATCCGTACGAAATATTCGCGAATCGGTCGAATCACGGCTAGGGCTTGCAATCCGGATACTCGAAACGTGCGGATATCCGTTAATTTTCCTATCCGGATAATTTCCAATCAACTATCCGCATTTTTCGGAAATTTTCGGATACCTACAAATTTATCAATTCATACAACAGATCATTTATTGAATAGATCTTGCTTTAATTACGTTTAAACATACCAATTAAACCAATTCCACAAAGTTTTGATTCATCTGACGTGTTACATAGGATTGAATCATGCATATTAAAGAGACGAGTGTTCCGCCCGCCGCAATGATTTCTAAATTTGTCTAGTGATCCGCTTATGTGACTCTACATCATCGGAAGACTGCAGCCTTAGCGAGCGTCGTTTGACCATGAGATTTAGAGTGCAATCGGATTTTTGACTCTATTTAAATGGCGGGGTCTTAATAACTTAGCATCTACCGTTAGGACAATTTTTACGAGCCCATTGTTGATCTCGTCGACCGACGCAAAGTTCTCTAGACAACCAAAATGATTGAGAGTTCGATCTGAAAGTCCTCAGGGTTTTGGATATGGGCACGAATAAGTTCGAGCTTCATCAAACGTGACCTTTAAAGTTTTACGTTAATATCCAAATCGCTTCTTACTATTATGTGATCACTACCGGTTTCCATCTCATGGATCAGGGAGATATCATAGAATATCTGTTTCTCAGATATCATAATGAAGTCTATTTCATTTTTCGTGGGAGGCGGCTTCTGGAAGGAGTTCATTATGAATAGTTCCCCTCTCTCCAGAAAATCAGTTAGCCTCTGGGGTTCCGTTGTCCATATCTAATTTGCACCACTCACGGCTCTTCATCGATTCTTTTGCCCGACTTTGCGTTAAAGTCCCCAATAACAACAGTAAAGTGGGTCTTAAACGCATGCATGGCCTGACTTACTTACAACCTCATACATAGTCTCCACTTCATCATTTGGGTGTGACGAGGTCGATGCGTATACCTGAATGGCCTTCAGCGAATACCTCTTGGATATTCTGTGTATTAAGTACACAACTTTGTTCGCCACACTTTCGATGGTGATGACGTTGTTAGCGAGCAACTTGTGAACGAGAAAACCGACACCACCTTGGGACCGCTGGTCATCTTGCCGGTAGTAGAGCAGGTGCCAGACTTTAAGGTTATCGTGTCTTGGCTCTCTCTCTACGGACTACAGACAACTCCACGACATCCCATCGCAACTTATTCAACTCTCCTTCCACCTCAGCAATCCTCTCGTCGGTCCTCAACGTGCGCACGTTGTGTGTTACCAGGGCCAGTCGTCGTAAGCCGTGGGGTGCCGGCAAAGTAGAATAGCACCCCTTCTTGTACCAGGTGTCGTTAGAGCCGACTGAACTACGGAACCGATAGATGGCGGTATAACCATCCAATCTGGCGTAGCTTAAATGGCACAGGCCAGTGTCGGGGAGCAGCGACACTGGTGCGAGGAGCTACGCCCTGCGATCGCCACGTTATCACCACGCTTGCCCAGCGTGGTGATTACGGGCAAAACCCTTCATGGATCAAAACAATAAAACCAGGCCCCCTGTCCTCGGCGGCTCCGCTATTCCTGGCTCTGGTAGCGGCCACGGTAACCCCCCAACGGAAACTGGCCCTGGTAACGCATAACATACGCAGCTTGAGGACGGATGAAAAGATAATCGAGCTGGAAGAGGAAATGAGTGGGGTTGCGGTGGGATATTTTGGGGTTATCTGAAGTCCGAAGAGAGGGCGGGGACACGATAACTCTAAAGTCCGGCAACTTACTCTATTACCGGGAAGGCGACCAACAATCCCAAGGTGGTGTCGGATTTCTCGTCCACAAGTCCCTCACTAACAAGATTAGAGCGATTAAACTTAAACATGCTCCTGCGCCCTGGCTCACAGATGATATTAAGGTCCTTAAACACAAAAAGGCGATAGCTCATAGCAAGTACAAATCTCAGCCCACTGAGCTTAACAAGTTGAAATACGTCAAGTTGCGTAATCGCTGCAATGTGGTGTGTAAGGTAGCCCAGCGACGCCACATCTCAGAGTCACTTCAAGATTAAGATCCAGCAAACGTCTGGAAGTTTCTTAGATCGCTTGGAGTTGGAAAGTCGCGATAGGAAACTGTCCCTAAGAATTTAGACATTAACGCATTAAATAGACATTTTTCCGCAACTCCTAATATGGATCCTGCTGTCAAAACTGACACATTAAAGTTTCTCTCCAATACTGCAGCTCCTGATCTACCTTCTTTCTCATTTCGTCAATTTACTGCCTGTGATGTTAGGAAGAGCATCATTTCCATTACCTCTAAGGCTGTTGGTTGTGATGCCATCGGCCGTAACATGATCATCCCTATATTAGACTACCTGCTCCCAACTCTCTGTCACATTTTCAATTTCTCCATCTCTAATAGTGAGTTTCCTTCCTTGTGGAAAGAAGCTCAAATAATTCCTTTACCCAAAATAACAAATCTCTGAATACCATCCCATATCTATTCTTCCATTCCTATCCAAGGTCCTTGAGCGACTTATCCATAACCAATTAAACTACTTCCTTACCAGAAATGGACTGCTTAACCCTTTTCAATCTGGTTTTCGTCTTGGGCACAGCACGGTTACGGCGCTGCTCAAAATCACTGACGATATTTGTCTCGAGATGGAGAATGGCCTTTTAACCGTGTTGTCGCTGTTAGACTTCGGCAATGCCTTTAATTCCATTGATTTTGACATTCTTCTTGCCATACTTCGCTCTCTTAACATATATCCAGCAATAATTGAATGGTTTCGTAGTTACGTGTTCGGTCGCCAGCAGAGGATTCACCTTGATGAGCTTTTTTCTTCTTGGTGCAATACATCTGCTGGTGTGCCACAGGGTGGCGTTTTATCTGCCCTTCTCTTCGCTATCTTTATAAATTCAGTCTCTCGTAACCTTACCACCTTTACGCAGACGATTTGCAACTTTATTGTCAAGCACCGCTCGAATGGTTATCTGAAGCTGTGGTGTAGCGTAGCTACTAACAATACTTATTTTTTTTCTCGTTGCACGACACTTAAACATCACAACCATTCGTTTTTGCACTTTTTAACAATTTATTTAGTATATAAATTAAAAAAAAAAAATATCAAACGCAATTGCAAATTCAGTGACTTTGAAGTTGGCAAGTTATGAGACAGTAAAAGTGACAGTTGGTTTGACGCTGTCATGTATGGACTGCTTGTCGCTGTCATTGTTCGGACTGATCCGGTAAAGAAAAAAAAAAGAAATTATTCATGTCTGTATTTTCATAACCTTGTTGCGAGAATGGAACGTAAATAAGAATATTTTGTTTACAAGACGTAGTAGATTGAGTTCGGTGACGTCATAGGTGGATGCGTGATTCGAAACGGTTCAAAAGTAACAGAATAGTGAGTTGGCGAATTTTGCATGAATTTTGAAAGGATTTCAGAAAGCTTCTCGAATCGACAATGGTTCTTTTTGTGGAGACTTGGTTGAAGCACTTGATGCTCCGGACATCCATCTGCCTGTGGGCGGAGGCATTTAAAAAAATGTGAAAGAGCCTCTTCCCGCGACGGACGGACCCGGCGATGATGATTACTCCTGATTTTTGCACACGTCATTTTGGTTGTATCGGCGGGCTAGCCTTGTGGCTTGCCTACACCTGTTTTCACTTGCGGATTTCATCCTGCGAGCATGCCTGTCACGACGAGGTAGCAAATGCCTGCCACAGATAGCAAGTAACACTCATTTTGTTTTTTTACATAAGCCAGGGCCACACGGTCACTTTGGTAAGACTACTATGGTCACATTCTTCTACTAATTTTCATGATTTGAAGCCTTCTGGACAGAGTTTAGACGTATGAGACATTCCTCGTTTTCAATGTATGATCCATGCTTTAGTGAACATAAGTAGAATTTATTTTTATTCACGGACAAAACGATTAGCTACCGTTTTGTTCGCTTGATTGTAAATTAATGTTAGAAATCACATTAGTTTGTACTTTTTGTAATATCGCAGACGGTATATGCACTGATTCTGTAACTTAATTACCTACTACATTGCTAGAGGTTTGATTTAATTAGGTTTGCTTTAATTTAAGTGTTGAAAATATAGTAATAAGTAATAGTAAACTTTACAACGGTTAAGTTTGTGTAACGTTAAGCCCGTGGGCATCAAGACTCTTCTGGTCACAACCGAGTAAACATACTCGCTTTAGATTTAAGACAATTTCATGTAACTTCAAGGAGTTAAGATTTTTACAAATAAATTTGTTGTGATTTAACTTACAAACAAAATCTTTTAATTTTGTCCTCACTCAACAACTCGCAGGTAGATAATAATACGGTCCTTGGGAACAGAGGTTCTTTGTTCTTATCGACTTAGTTTATCCAGGTAACATTTTGTTTATTAGTTAGGTAGCTGCGGCACCACACCTTCGAAGGTTTTGTATCATTTGTCCCCTTTAGTATCATGTGTTCCCTTTAGTATCATTAGTCCCTTTTTATACCATTTGTCCCTTTGCTCTAACTGGTAACGTCAGACATACACCACTAACCTTTTTAAATTCAAATATTTTTTTTTTTTTTTACGTTACAGTGGAGACAATAAATATTAATTTAGACTGTATATCCCAGTGGAGCAAATCGCATGGTCTCAAAGTTAACTCGTCAAAGACTCAGGTAATAATTATTGAAAGTTCTCGTACCATTAGTCAGGCTGATTGAGTGTCACTTCAAAAGGTAGTCTTTGATGGAGTTATAATTCCTTTTAGTGATACGGTAAAGAAACTTGGTGTAATTTTCGACCGACACCTGTCTTGGATTCCGCAGGTCGCTGAGACAAGCCGCAGGATATTTGCCTCCGGGGGCTCGATACGCAGGTTACGTAATTTCCTGCCCATTGCCACTAAGGTTGCGCTCGCTCAATCACTCCTTCTCCCGATCCTTGATTACGCCGATGTATAATACCTAGATCTTACATAACTACTGCTGAATAAGCTTGAACACCTTCAAAATTATTGTATGAAGTTCATGTTTGGCTTGCGCAAATATGACCATGTTACCGAGTTTCGCACTAAGTTCAAGTGGCTTCCCATACGTCGTCGCCGGTATGCTCTCATTATTTCCATCCTCTACAGTACCTTGTTTGGCCCTTTCTCCCCGTCTTATCTTCAAAATCTTTTTAAATTTCGTGATTCGGTCCATACTTGATCTGTAAGATCGGCGGATAATCTCACTCTTGACACTCCCTCTCACAGTACCTCGTTTTACAGCTCCTCGTTTGCGGTAATGGGTGTAAAGCTGTGGAATAGTCTGCCCAAGCGTCAAGTTAAGGCGCGGCATTATTTATCGGAATAGCTTTTCTCTATACTGTATTGTATTTCTCTTAACTGTTATGAATAGGTATAGGTATATAATGTAAGTTAATTATTTTGTATTAATATAGGTAGGTATATATCTAATTACCTGTGTAAGTATATTATATGTAGTTCGTGTATGCTTATGTTATGATATTATATTTATATTTTTGTTATGTTGTAGTATTTAGTATTTTTTAAATATCTTCTTTCGCACCCCATTCATTTTTCTTTGCGGTATCCTTTCCGTACTGAGGTTGCCTGGAAGAAATCGCTTCCAGCGATAAGGCCGCCGTTTGTTTTTACCTAGGTTAAATGATAATTGTATTGTTTTAATTTTCTGTTATGGTGTGAAACAATAAAGAATTATTTATTTATTTATTATTATATATATGTGCATATAATTATATGTACATGTATCGGAAACAAATGTACATACAAGTCTTTGACACGTAAGTAAGTACATATAATATGTACTCGCTACACTTAAGTACCTACATTTTACATTATGTAAGTATGCAAGTATATTTGTTCAAAACTATTTTAGTGTTAGGTATTATTTCTATCTTCTTATAAAACAGCCAAAATTTACAACGCATGAAATAGTTTCAAATATTTGCGAGTATACCAAAAACCAATTTGCTAAAAATAACTGAAAATTAGTTTTATGTTCATTTTATTGATAACAAAGCTATACAATATTGAAATGATTTTTATCGTGCTTCACACACTAGGTGTATAGAAACTTTATTTTTGTGATAAACACTTCAAAAATTGACGCGTTCGCAGGATTTGAACCTGCATCTCTCTGGAATTACTATACAATATTATTGAATGTTTTATTATTTTTGATGTGTTGAATTGTATAAAAAAACTACAGAAAAGCAATGTATTTACGTTTAATTAAAATTAAGTGTATGTTGGTATGCTGCGTGACGCTCGCTGCGTCTGCATCGCTGCGTGTCATCGGTGGGCGCGACGCGCGCGACAACGAGTTCCCCTACGTCGCAAGATTAGAACTCGAAATAACGGCGGCCTCGGATAAAACTCATCAAGACATATTCTCCGCCCATCAATGCACATGTTCTGTGCTAACTTCTGAGTGGACGTTGACAGCGCGTCACTGCGTTCCCAAACCAGAGACATTCATAGCATTACTACCAATACCAATAATTGTGATAAGATACATCATCAGGTACGGATCTCCGACCGGCGAGCCGCTCGGATCCCGCACAAGCTACGTTTTGGAGGAAAAGTTTCCTGGGACACATTTCTATGACTTTGTATCCGACGACATAGCCCTTCTCAAAACGGAGCCGATAAAGCTGTCACAGTACGGCAAGATATCCGGCGCGGATTTTGGAACCCTGTTCTATCAGGAAGTTACATTGGTTGGTTATGGCCTGACGAACATCACGCATTTGCGTTTCTCGAAGCAAACGCTGAATAGCACCCTCTCTTTGGAAAAGCCGCTGCAAGTGACGAAGGGAATGTTAGCTCAGTGCAGCCGATTCCAGGATAAGTACTACTTGGGGCCCCTGTGTGCTCATCAGACGTGCCGGGCAGCGGCAGCCATATGCCCGGGAGACTCTGGGGGCCCCGCCGTGCACCGCTCTGGGGTCGTAGCCCTCAACGCAAAGGGACCCAACGAGAACAATTGTCAAATGCAATCTGACAAGTTCCGAACTCCTTTTATCGTTGCTCTATTCCCGTTGAGCCCGTATCTGGACTGGATAACCAATGTTATAAGTAATCAGGAAAATATAAAATAAACAATTTTATGCGTTTGATTATTTCGGTTGAGTTTTCCTATTAATTTTTCTGCGTATTTCGAAATATCGGTAATCTTAAACCCACAAACTTAAGTATTATTTTATTTCTTTTCATTTCGTTAACTTGCATAAAATCACCTAACAGTACCTGTTACAATTGAATAAGATAAGAAGGATATCGAAAAAATGGTTTTTTTACAAAGTCAAAAAAAAAATTGTATGAAACTTTTCTTGTCAAAAAAATTGGTACCTTATACTTACATCATAAACGACTTAATCAAGTTCTCACCTTCTTCTCTAAGAAGCTCACGTTTAATAGGTCACAGTTAGCTACACAGACACATACCACCTGGTCCTAAGCCCACTGAACGCTATATTGCCTATTGTTACAAGTACCAACTCGTGAAACATAATTAATATTCTCATGTTTGCGCAGTGTTGCCTAGTAGTTGTAGCCCTTGTCTTACAATCATTAAGTCATGGGGGTCTACTGAGTCTTTTAGAACTCATGAACGGATTGCCATACCGCTGCTCTTTCGATGAAGGAATACATCGTGCGAAAAGAATGAAAGATGCATACTTTTGTAGAAGTAAGTCGATGAAAGTAATGGCGTAAAGCCACCAATTCACACCGAGCCAGCGTAATGGATATGATCCAAACGCCCTTTGCACTTAAGCCTATGTTTAGCAACGTTCTATGAAAAGTTCGATACAAAACCGATATAAAACTTGTGTTAAGTTTTGCTTTGCAAAGTTTGAGGAAAGAAATGTAAGAGACAAACCCCGAAACCGCAAATTCGTCGTTCCATTCGTCGTGTACAAATTCGAATAGTTCGCTGGAATCGATTCAAATAATTGAATTTTTAGATTATTGTTAATTTTTCAATAACGGCTTGGGGGGCCTCATTCCTTAGAGACCGCGACCCCCAGTGGCGGAAGGGGGGTGCTAGTTCAAAAAAAAAGTAGAGGGTAGAGGTCGCAGTAGTGCTGCCCGTCCAGGCTGGGGCGCACAGAAGGCACGTTGACGGAAGAGCCTTATATACGGGGCCAACGGCGGCGTCCACGCTCTCAAGGGGCCACAGTCTTGGAGTCAGGTGGCAACCGGCCGTAAAAACCAACTAGCCAACACAGCTATCTCCTAATGGCCAAGTACAATAAAGATAGAAGCGATAATACTAGGGCGTCCCCCTCAAGCGACGGATGTGGTTTGATTGCGAAGAATGCGAAAAATACTAGGGCGTACCCTGTAAGCGAAGGTTTTGACAAGAATAAGCATTCGCAACAGCTGCGCATTTCGACTTGGAATCTGGGATCTCTCACTGGCAGATCACTAGCAGACACCCTATACAGGAGAATCATAAATATCTGCTGCATACGGGAAACCAAGTGGAAAGGATCGAAACAGACAATCTCCTGTCCATTACGCTGGACGCTAGCGCAGAGGCCGACGTTTCACATAGACTGAACGTGGGGTGGCAAAAGTGGAGAAGCCTTACAGGTATCCTTTCTGACACGCGCATGCCCATAAAAGCTAAGGGCAAAGTATTTATAACAGCAGTAAGACCCGCGATGCTTTATGGTGCTGAATGTTGGACTGTCACATGAGCAAAAATTGCATACAAATGATATGAAAATGTTAATATGGTCAGGAGAGGTAACCAAAAAAGGAATACATCCGCGGTACTTTTAGAGTAGCACCTATAACTGGTACACTTTTGGAAAGCCGCTTGCGGTGGTATGGACACGTGATGCGTAGGGACGATGAACACGCGGTTCGAAGGGCTTTAGAACTGCCCGAGGGAAAACGGGGAAGGGGACGCCCCCCAGCCACCTGGTTCACCGAGTATGTCCCAAACACTAAAAAAGGCCGACTAGATCAAGAGACAACCCAGGACAGATTGTCCTGGCGCAGGCTCATTAGGCATAAGTAGCATTAAGAAAAAAATAATAATAACAGACAATGTAAAATTCAACAAAGCCACTTGGGAGGATAGAGATTTAGATCAAACAAACAAATATTTCGATTACTGTAATGATAAATTAAAAACTATTGATTTCCCATCAGAATTTCAAGCTTGTTGTGACCAAGAATGTGATAATCAAGAACATAAGAAAATCATTGATAAGATGTACAGTAAGATTGTATTTATTTTAAGTAGTGCAGCTAGGCTAACTAATAAAAGAAAGAATGCTAAACGAAAAAAGAATGTTGCTGGCTGGAATGAAAATGTTAAAGAAGCTTATGCGCGGGCTAGGCTTAGTTTTCATACTTGGGTTGAGAATGGTAAGTCAAATAGTGGTATTTTCTTTGACAAAATGACTGAAGATCGAAAGATATTTAAATCTAGACTACAATGGGCCATTAAGAATAAAGATCAAATCAAGATGGACAAAATAGCATCTAAACATAAAAATAAGGACTTTAAAAGTTTTTGGAAAGAAACTGCAAGTATGAATACTAAGCCTAGCGTGCCAGAAAGAGTCGGCAATGTTACAGGAAATCGGAATATCGCACAGCTGTTTATGAATCATTTTAGAGTGCCAGCTTTACCGGTGTTTAGTGATACTTATAATAGGAACAATAATATAGATAACAGTAGCAATAAACAAAGCAATGAGGTGTTAGATGCCGAGTTAGATCGTGAAAAAAAAATGGTGCGATTCACACCTAAAGAAGTTGCGAAGGTGATCAGGTACATGAAAAGGGGAAAATCGCCAGGACACGACGGACTTAGCATAGAACACTTTTTGTACGCAGGATGTCATTTACCTCGTGTTTTGGCGATATTTTATTCATTCTGTGTAGGACACTCTTACCTCCCACAACAACTCATGAAAACAATAGTAGTTCCAATTCTTAAGAACAAAACAGGTGATGTTTCTGACATAAATAACTATAGACCAGTTTCACTAGCCACTATAGCAGCAAAAGTACTTGATAGTTTGATTGATGCTCATCTTGGCAAGGCGTTGCACCTGCATGATGCGCAATTTGGTTTTCAAGCAGGTGTATCAACAGAAAGTGCCATTTTGAGCTTAAAACACACAATCAAGTACTACACTAACAGAAACACCAATGTCTACGCTTGCTTTCTGGATTTATCTAAAGCGTTTGATCGCGTATCTTATGAAGTATTGTGGGACAAACTAGATAATGAATTGCCTCAAGAATTAATCAAAATCTTTAAATATTGGTATTCAAATCAGTTAAATAGTGTCAAATGGCTAGCAGGAAAGTCCGATATTTATAAATTAGAATGTGGTGTACGACAGGGTGGAATAACATCGCCAAAACTCTTCAATATTTATATGAACAAGCTGATCGGTGAGCTCAGTAGCATGCAGGCAGGATGTTCCATAGATGGCCTTAAAGTCAACAATATAAGCTATGCAGATGACATGGTGCTGCTGAGCCCATCAATCAGTGGACTCAGGAAACTAGTCAAAGTATGTGAAACGTATGCGACAAAACATGGTCTTGTTTACAATTCCATGAAAAGTGAAGTTCTTGTATTCACAGCTGGTAACAAACCACCTGTGTACGTGCCACCAGTAGTGATGAGTGGGACTGTTTTAAATGTAGTAAAACAATTTAAATACCTTGGTCACATAGTCACACACGATCTTAAAGACGACGCTGATATAGAAAGAGAGCGTAGGGCGCTGGCCGTGAGGGGCAATATGATTATCCGTAGATTTTCCCGGTGTACAGTAGAAGTAAAAATTGCTCTTTTTAAAGCATTTTGTCAATGTTTCTACACCGGTAATCTATGGGTTAAATATACGCGTAAGTCCCTAAATGCATTACGGGTGCAGTATAATAACATATTTAGGATGTTAATAGGGCTGCCTCCATACTGCAGTGCTTCGGGAATGTTTGCAGATGCAAGAACCGATGGTTTTGCTGCAATTGTGCGCAAAAAAATATTATCATTACTGAAAAGGGTGAGAGGCAGCCAGAATAGCATTTTAAATATAATAAGTAATAAGTATGATTGTCCAATTATAAAGCATTGGATACAATCTATAATTCCCGATTTAAATAATGCGTACCAAGTTAGGTAATTATATAAGTTCAATTAATACCATAATTATTGTAAGTTGTGGTCCAAGTTGTTAAGATGATTTTATAATTTATTTTGAGTAACATTGTGATGGCATCGGTTCTGTTGTGTTACGTCAGGAATAGAGGCAGATTTGGTTACCTATTTTGTTTTTTGTAGAAGAGCGAAAGAATTTTTTTGTTAAGTACATAGAATGTTTTTGTTTTGTTAGCTTACTTGATTTTATTATTGATTTGAACAGCCAACACTACTGATGTCAGACTATATTATTTTTGTGTATTTCTGTGAAATACTTTGAGTTTGTATGGATCTTAGTTATCTGAAAATAAAGATTTATTATTATTATTATTAGGAGAGCCGACCCCACCTAATGTGGGAATGAGCAAAGAATAAGTTAATTTTTCAAAAACAGCTAATCTGTTTAAACTAAACTTAGCCAGTTTTTTTTCAAATCGATTCACAATTGGCGATAATATCGATGAACATACACAAAAAAATACATACAGACGAACATAGAACCTCCTCCTTTTTGGAAGTCGGTTAAAAATCAGCTTTTCCATACATTTTGTCGAGTCGATGAATTTTTTGTTTGGACCAGTTGAAATTTTTCGCCGATATGGATTTAGTCCCATAGTAAAAGGTTCGTATACAGGTTGTACTCGTATATTCTGAGAAATCGTTGTACTCAACATTAGAAAGAAAGAAAGAAAGAAAGAAAGAAATTTATTTGCAACAAAAATAATAGGTACAATAACAACAATATACAACAAAACAAATCATAAAACACAAACAAAAACAACAGTATTATACCTAAAATCCCTGTCACAAAACTGGTCCCAACTCAGCGTAATGCTGGTTGCGCTTGCGAGCAACCAGCGCTGGTATTCTGTTGGAACCAGCAAGTGACATTACGCCCGAAATAATGCGCGGACAGCAAGTAAACAAACAAACCAAAAATAAAATACTAAATCAGTCAACAACAAATTACATACCTTACATACACATTATTTACATACTTATATAGATATAAAACCTCGCCGGACATATTGGTATACACGCTACACGCAATAACCATGCTTAGATATTTTTATTTATTATAACTGCATTTTCAGATAACACTAGTGTCAGTCCTAAGGCTTTCCTCACTTTTTTGGTGCACAAGAAGAAATTGTTTAAGACTACACCTAAAACCATGTATACTTTGCAGGTTCCTAATGGGTGGAGGTATGTTGTTCCAACACTTTGTCGCTGCATATCTGAAACTGCCCCTAAAGACAGTTTTGCTGTGACGCTCTGTTCTGAGCAAAGACAGCTTCTGACATGCACGTACTGAGTGAGGATTGCGACCTTTCTTCCACGATAACTTGTCAAATAGATAACGCGGAGTTTCGTATTTTACTACGCCGAACAGAAGACACACTAAATGCATCTTACGCCTATGCATCATCTTCAAGAGGCAATGCTTGTTTAAATATGGGGTCACGTGAGACCTATACGGAATATCGAAACAAAAACGTGTGCATGCATTTTGTACCCTTTGTATTAGCCGTTTTGTCTTAGATAGTAACCTGGGTCCGTATACTGCATCCATATAGTTTAGCTTCGATAACACCAAAGACTCCACTAGCTGAACTCTTAACTCCTCTTTAAGAAAACGTCTAGTTCTGTACAGCACCTTCAATTTATAAAAGCAACTTCTTATGCAATTTACAATGTGTTTCTCGAAACGAAGCTCACAATCCATAAGAAGCCCAAGATTTCGAGCTTCATATACTCTCTCGACGAGTTCACCCATAAGTGATACATTTACAGAAGGATGTACTTTAGCAAGTTGGTTCCTGCTACCGAAAATCAAATACTTCATGATGACCAACTCTTTATGACCAACTCTTACTATGGAGACCAACTCTTACTAAGTTGTCGAGGTTCGATAAACTTTTTGTATGGGAAAGCTCATTTTTACCGACTTCCAAAAAGGAGGAGGTATTGATGTTTTTAAACTTTCGCGATTTGAACATATAATTATTATATACTACGGGACTAATCGCGCACTAAAATTATGAGATAAATAAATACCTCCTCATCCCGACGTTTCGGCCGAGTTGCATCGACAATGGTCACGGGTAGACTGGAGTCTACCCAATGCCGCCAAAGCCATGCCGCCGTGCCAGGGAAGGCTGTAAAACACGTGTTTAACATTTTGAGAAACGAAACTATCCGTCATTATATTTTATTGCCTTTTTTCGAGGTTTAAAAAAAATAGTTGTTATCTTAAATATGAATGGCTAGAAATTTGAGACAAAAGGGACCTTTCTTAGGATCGGTAATTTTTTGTACTGCATTTGTGAAATCATGGGGACGTACATGCCAACTTTTATGAAAGGAATTCTAGGATTTTTTTTTGATCTTTCATGTGGACCGCCCGAGGGATCGGGCGTGACGCTGCGCATACGCGGGTGTCTCAACCAATGGGAGGAATCCTTAGCATCTCCCCCGCGAGAGTTGAAGGCGGAGCCGACTACTGCCCTTAGGCCAGCGTGAAAAATTGGAGAGATAGTCAAGTTTTAACTTCGGACTGAAGAGGTGTTCAGGGAGATTGTCGAAATGCTTTCAGCAAAATCAGTTTGTAAAGTGCGCGATCGTAATAATTAATTGAAGTAATGTCTAATGTAAAGTGGTGGAGATTCGAGACGGACGACAGCAATGAGAGCTAAGTTTTAGTTTACCTTCAACATCTTGGGCACTAGATCCAGATATTATCTTTCTGCTTGTAAATTCAATATAGTTTATTAAATTAATTACCCAAGTAGTATCAATAAAACCCTTCGTTATTATTGTTTGCAAAAGTGGATTTGACTTTTTGTTTTAATCGCTTAAAGATATGTTTTAGACTTCCATTCGAAGGTTGTAAGCCTTGATAACTATAATTAAAATCTCTGGATCTAGCGTTAATAAGTACAATAACTTAAAAATATTATAAATATTTGTTTGTGTGTCCTAACCTCATGTGTATACTTGGCTCCAGCCGTGTACTTTGGTATTCGGCTAGAACCTAGGGATTGATATCGACATCAGCTCTTCAAGCTAAGTATCTTTTGATTTTGAGCCTATTTGAAAAGGCTTACAGCAAAAATTACTAAAAATGTTTGATGTAAATCCAATTGAGTTTCTACGGCTCAAATCTTGAAAACTGACAATAAAGATACCAGGTAAGCTATCTAAATTATCTAAATTGTTCATTAACTAGGCCTTGTTTTGTCAAAGAATCGAGCCCAATTCGTTAAAAATGCTTTCATTCACAATGTATTTGCAAGATCTGTTCATTAGAGGCACAATTTGTTAGCCGCTGAGCTTCTAAAACCACTATTTTATGTTAAAATACAAAAAGATACCTATTATATATTATTAGCTATCAGAAGCAGGTTTATTTAAAAAAATACACGTGGTATAAACTAAACTTATTTAATTATTACAATTTTATAATTTAACACACAAAATCAAAAGTACAATCAAAACTTCAACACAATAATAATCTATTTGAATGTAAACTGGCAAGAGGTCCGCTCCGTGCAAAGGTTCGAGAAAGAATGGCCGGCCGGCGCGCTTGCACCGGCTTATATACTTTTTCATCGGTTGGTCTTCTAATACGGCTTCTCCTGACACCCTGGCGTCCCGACAGGCTAATCGTCGTCGAAGATGTAGGAATCAACCGGGGTAGTGATCGTAGTGGTGAGGCTGCCGTTTCAACAGCGGCTTCGACCGGTTCCTGGTCTTCTAAGGAAGCAGGAACTAATCTTGGCAGAGGCTCGGCTGTCCTGTCGCTTGCAGAAGATGGCTCAGCCTCGTCGAAGTAATTTTCTTCTGGGTCTGGATCCAAGCACTCATCATTGATTTCTGGAATTAAGGATCAAGTTATTCTTGTCCTACAATCATAAGTTATCAAAATTAGTTTGTTAGTGATTGTTAAGTCAAACAAGCAAAAGAAGAAAATCAAGAAAAACTGAATCATTTAACTTGTGATCATCACGGTGCTCACAAGTCAAAAGTTCAAAAGCATGCATAATAAAGTACTGAGTTCTTACACGGCGTAGATAGGGTTAACAAAACCCTGCCCAGCCACTCAGTAATTCCTCGGTATGGGCCCCTACCGAGGAAACTAAAACTACACCGGGGGCAAGGCGCATGTAATCCCCCGGTGACTCTCTGTAGCACAGAAAGCTTTCACATCGGGGGACGAAGGAGTTTGTAGTCCCCCAATGACTCTTCGCAAAGCGAAAAGCTTTCACGTCGGGGGAGAAGGAGTATGTGCTCCCCCAACGACTCTCCGTAACACGGAAAGCTTTCACATCGGGGGACGAAGGAGTATGTAGCCCCCCGATGACTCTTCGCAACGCGAAAAGCTTTCACGTCGGGGGAGAAGGAGTATGTGCTCCCCCAACGACTCTCCGTAACACGGAAAGCTTTCACAGCGGAGGCGAAGGCGCTTGTACACCTCCGATGACTCTTCGCAGATCGAAGAGCTTCCAACACGACCGAACCAAGGTACAAATCTGCAACAGATTTTTAAAAGGGTGAACGCGCACCTTCAAATCTTCGCACGTATATCAGGAGTCCATTCACCTTTCCAAGCAACCGTGTATTGAGCAGCTGTATAAGTAGTCTTCCCTCAAGACCCAGCAAATAGTTTTAAGTTCGTACCGATGGTAAGGAATTTTTTTTTTTACCACTAGCGTTTACCACCTTATAGGGCCCCCGCGTGCCAGGGTCAAGTTTACCATGGGACTGGGCGAACTTAATAACAAAGAACAGGTCGTATTTCTAGAATACTCGTAGAGGCCTACGGTCCTCATTAACCACAACGCCTTGGTGAACATCATTTTTTTAGCTATTTGTATGAGCATTTCTCGTCTCGCCTCTCGGTTGCGGGTCTCCACAACATCTCGCACCAATACTCGAATAGCAGGAGTTGCTTCCATGGTCAATTAGCAGCATTGATTCAAAGCAGAGGTCTGTGTGGTCTTCTGCTTTACAGATTCAAAATAAGTTGCACACCGAGGTCCTGCGTCCTCGTTTAATTACATCGAAATCTTGGCGACTTAGGGTATCGGCAAACAATATTTGGTGAATGCATCGACCACAAGTATGACAAACTTGTAGCCCTTCGACACGGAGAGATGCTCCAAAACGTCTAAATGTAAAGATTTGAAAAGGGGCTTCATACTTGTCCCAAGTTTTGATGAGCTGTAACTGTAAGAGTACCCGAGGTACACGCTTGAGAGCGATATGTGTATTTAGCAATAAACTTCCCTAGACCTATATTTAGCTATAAACTTTCCTATACCAGGAAACCAAAATGTCTTAAAATTAGGTCCACTTCGTTAACTGCGCCTACATAACTATGCTCATCATACGGATACGGAGAAGGCTCAAATTCAATTATCAGACATGAAACTGAACTGAAAACTTTTGAATCTTATGCGTTTCGCCTCCCGAAGGCTGTCAAGAAACAGGGTAGAAAGTAAAAATTCATCAGAGACACTTTGTGAACCATGACTGACTAAACAACCACGAAAAAAGCACGCGCAAAGTGTATCATGTTTTAGGACCAAAAAAGAAACACATTCACATTCGTTAATTAGCCAAAAGACAGCCAAATTATCAAGAGACGTATACTTAACTAGTGAGACAGAGGCACGGTGTGAAGCCTATCCCGAGCATGTAGATAAGCAGCGCGACTTGATGTTTTACTCGCTCCCAGGGACAGAGACTCAATTTGAAGCAGTATCCGAGGTGACTAGGAGATACTGTCTACCTTGGCGTAAACCCACCAGGACAGAGGCACTACGTGAAGTAGTATTCCACACCGAGTAAGAGGCAAGTCGTGAGACAATACTCATATCCCACAGACAGCAGCTTGTGGCGCCCGCACGGCAACCGCGCAGTAGTAGCCACAATAGCGGCATCCGCTTGCAGCGCCTGCAGCGACAACCGCGCCAGGGGCATCCGCGTGCGGCGCCCGCACGGCAACCGCGCCAACAGTAGCCACACCAGCGGTATTCGCCTGTAGCGCCCGCAGCGACAACCGCGCCAGAGGCATCTGCGTGCGGTGCCCGCAAGGCATCGCGCCAGCGGTAGCCATGCCAGCGGCACAAACCTACAGTGTGTAGCGCTACACTACAACACACAAGAGAAAAAAACGTTTAATTAGAGTTGAGCTTACTCTCTCTCTTACTCCTTTGTCACGGCAGCTAAGCAGGTGCGGCTTTTGAGGAAAACAATTCTGACTACATACTTTCAAATGATACCCCATAGAACGCACAAACTGCTGGATATGATACTCGGCTATTAATTGTCGTTGTCGAAAATTACATATTTAGAATTTCGATCTTACCAGAGCTCGGTCTCACCTGACCTAGACTTTTATTTTACCCAAACTGCTCAGTTTCTTTCATTAGAAAATAATCATTCCGAAATCAGACAAAGCAGAATTTATAGGTCCCCAAAGGAAATCTGATGGGACCAACCCCGTATCTAAATCTCAGTCATTTTTTTTTTAAATGTAAACACAATCTATCGGTACCAGCTCTTTTTTTTACAAAGAGAATTGACAAGTTTTCACATTGCACATGTTACGAAATTCAAAAACCACGTCGAGGCATTGCAACGCTGATCATTTTGCAATTAAATTCAAGGTTACCTATGTTACGCATTATCTTCGTTCGCCATAACAATGTTTACTTTGAGATCATGTTTAGGATTTAAATGCGTGTCAAGTATGTCAGTTGGCTTTCGCAGAAAATCAGACAAATTCATCACGAAAAACAATGCCTGTCTTATAAGTTAAACTTCATAGAAATTATTTATGAGCACATACTTGGCTTCTATTCTTATTTTTCACAAGACGTAACCTACACAACCAAAAACGTTACAAGTAGGGTAGTTTTGTTTTTGCTGTGTTCCTGACCCCGAACAAAATTATCGCGATGTCTTGCTATTGCAGACAAAATAACTCGTGTTCGTAATAAAAAAAAACCCCACGTACGGTCACTCTTCCGTCATTTGTTTACGCATGAGTCTGAATCATTATTTAAACAAAAACCGATTCGTATATAGTCGGTAATATAGTCTTAGCACTGTCTATTTTGCCTAAGATAAACATGGGCACAAACGCAAAATGTAAAAGTAATGGATAGCTCTCACCAACATTCTGAAAAAGCGTACTGCATCAGCAATGCAGTCTAGTTACCGTGACGTGGTCTGCTATAGTTTACCAGCCTCTCTTGGTGCTGAATGCTGCTGAGCACGACGAGGCTTGCCGACGGCGGTGACTCCCGTCGAGCAGCCGGCGTAGCAAAGGCGATAGGTGGCAATGCCCATCGAACAGGTGCAAACCCTGCTGAGGGCGGCATGCTCACCGGTCAGGCGGCGCGGCCTGCGGGTTACGAGAACTTGACGCACTCCACGAGCTATCTACCACTGTTCAAACACTTCACTTCACTATTAACTCGCGCCTAGTCTTGCTCTTAGGCAACTACAATTGTCGTTCCAATAGCTGCGATCACGGCGGTTATGGTCGCGGCTACGACTCC
This sequence comes from Hypomecis punctinalis, assembly GCA_949316475.1. NCBI lineage: Eukaryota > Metazoa > Arthropoda > Insecta > Lepidoptera > Geometridae > Hypomecis > Hypomecis punctinalis. Next base: position 786,124 of record OX438802.1, on the reverse strand, counting down.
GAACACGGTCACGGCTCCTGCTGCAGTCACGGCTCCTGCTACGGCCGCGGCTGCGGTAACGGTCATCAACCCGCGTTCTTACCGGAGGGGTAAACCCTCTCGACGAACTGCTTGAACGACAACTCACTGAGCGTTTGCTACGCGAGCATCGCGCGTAAGAGCTGTGGCTCCGTTCACGAGATCGGGATCGACCTATTTCTCGCTTGTTTAGAACACACTACGCAAAATCCAAGCACAGAAACACCACAGCAACACAAAAATCCTCAACAGTGGGTACTTAACAGCAACTTTGCACTTCACGGACACTCGGACAAAATGAAAACCGAATTTAGATTAGATTTTAAAAATCACCAAATACGAAAACCAACGTAAATGTGAGCACGGTGTCCTATCCCACTTCTGATATTAGCTATCAGAAGCAGGTTTATTTAAAAAAATACACGTGGTATAAACTAAACTTATTTAATTATTACAATTTTATAATTTAACACACAAAATCAAAAGTACAATCAAAACTTCAACACAATAATAATCTATTTGAATGTAAACTGGCAAGAGGTCCGCTCCGTGCAAAGGTTCGAGAAAGAATGGCCGGCCGGCGCGCTTGCACCGGCTTATATACTTTTTCATCGGTTGGTCTTCTAATAATATATATATATTATGAGTTTAACAATGAGTTATTTTTATCTTTTCCAGGTCTGCAGACCAGCTATAAAGGAGTGACCCTACCTACAAAAGACCTATCGGGCTACCTAAAACCTAAGGTTAAATAAACAAAATCACATTTGGAGCGGAGATATCTAGCAATTTTCCAAGGTTTGTAAACAATGACAATTTTTCCATAATTACCAAGTAACAATCTAGCAAATCTAGCATATCTAATTCAGCGAGGCAATGCGGCCAGCATTTTGGGCACGTTACCTGAGATTAGAGACTGTTTAAGTAAACCTTTTTTAGGTTTACATTCTCTAATTTTTAACTAGTTTTCTTTAGATAGGGTATTTTAGTTTAGATACGATAATTTATTTAAGTTTTGTTTTGATGTTTTATATGTTTTTTGTGTAAATAAAATTCTCCAGTATCGCTTTACATTGAAAAAAAAATTCAAGTCTATTTGCAATGCATTGTGTAGATTTCATAGCGTTTTACTGTATGTGCTTGTAAAATATGACTTATTCAGATATCAAAATTTTTCAAAGATTAATAGACAAACAAGTGCTTCCTTACAATGTTCTAACATTATTCCTAGTTTATAATAATAATAATAGGTATCATTTTGTTTGAAATGAATCCTTGTTCTTTTTTCCAGTTTTTGACAAGTTGCCGCTGGCTCGCTTTTCCTGTACAACCAGCTGGGTAGACGAAACCTTCTTCAATGTTCCAGAGGCCCTTCTAACGTCTTCAGGCTTATAACTAAGTTGTTTTCTTAATTATAAGGGCTTAACTTGTATTACAATCAGCATAAAAAATCTACTGAAAATTCACAACGGGGCGCAACCTATTGTTATTTTTATAAATTAACTAGCTGCCCGCCCCGACTTCGCCCGGGTACGACTGGTTAAAAAGACATTTTATAAGTATTGTGCTTATATATATACCTACAATGTAACCAAGTAACGTCACACACATGCGCACAGTTATTTTAGGGCGTTTTTATGTTACATTATCATACCTATACACAAATATTTTCGCCATAGAACACCCACTGCTTAACGTAGGGCTCCCTTATTAGATCTTGAATAACACCGAATAAAACCATAGCAAGAAGTTTGCATCCAGCTTCCGTCTATGTATCCACCATAAATGAGGTTCTCAATTAGTCTGTGTTTTATTTAGTATGTGCCTATGTGATGCGATCATTCCGTCAATTATAAATCTCTCAATAAAGTGTTGTTGTATTGAAATGTACCTACCTATTATAATGCCCATTGCTAGACATATTATAATGTCCAATGCTGGATATATAGATGGGTTGAAAGCTTCTCGTAGGTACCTGAATCGCGGGTGTTCCCGTAGTCTTAATCTGTTCAACTATTAACATAAAATAAATATATTATCGGCCATCTAAATAAAAGTAAGTTCGTATGTGTCGGGAGGCTATACATAATCTATAGCCCTGGTTTCAATTTTTAAACGGTTAGAATATTACAAACCCACAGTCCGTCTTCATCTACAGACAGCGGCACATAAGTGTAGCGCTGAGGGTACTGTGGAGGGGATGGGTACGCATGTCGTCTGCCATACTAAACCAATGCCCAGCCATCCCCTCCACACTTCTCTCAGCGCTACACTTATATGCCGCGACCTGTACCTGCGTAAGTTAGTTGACGTTTCTACTATACACTTGTATTTGATCTTTTCTACATTTGATAACTTTGTAAAAAGTTGGCCATCAGTTCTACTTCTACGAATTGTGTGCCCTATCTAAAGCCTCTTTAACTTGCTAACCCAAAGAGCTATGATTGAACCGATGGAAACGCTGGCATCCAACGTGATTTGGTGGTCTCGACCTGACTTAGATTCACGTGGATACCTTTTCTACACTTGCCAAAAAATTGTCTACATTCGAGAACTTTAAAGCCCCATCGATCATTCTTTATACGAACTGTGTCAGTACCTATTCACTACCACTACAACAGAAATTATAAATCGTCGCTATGTCGGCTCGCCTAACTTAGGTTCTCCAAATCTGTAGATATTACATAAATCGGATTCAAATCTTGATCCCGTATCAATGAGTTTCTTTGGAACATGTACGGAAATTCACATCACTGGCTTTTCTGTGAAAGAAAATGTCGTGTGTCAACCCGCATACCTATGTAGCTATGTACGTCCGAAGAAGGAATTCGATGACGTATACGAATCCACCAACCCGCATTGGGCCACCGTGATAGATATGGCCCATGACCTTTAGAAACAGGCCTATGTTCTGCAGTGGACGATTAAAAAAGGCTGATATAGAAACAGGTACTTTCAGGAATAGCGGTGATAATACATGCACAACGACAGCGTTTATTTGTTTTCTATTTCTATGACTTATTAAATTCTTACCGCCTTAATACAAAAGATTTAAATACGCTTTAAACACTGTTTAATCGTGCAATTTGTACTGATAAATATTGTACAAAGGGTGCGTAAAACTTTTGTGGTAAAACGGTCTATATCTATTGAATGGAATAGCCGATTTGGACAATTTAAAAAAGTAATTTATATGAATTGAAACAGTCTTGAAAACAATAATATGATTTATTTGGAAAAGGATTTAAACAGAAGTATGAATAACATGGTCTAATTTTGGTCGGTATTTCTATTATGTAATAAGTGGTTATTGTGACATAACGATAATAGTTGGACATATGTCATTGCGAAGTTTTTTGTAGATATTGATATGTTTTTTAATATTGTAGAACATACTTTTGTTCTATCATCAATAGTTTCCGCAGCGCATGCAACGAAAGACGTTTTAGGGCTTTATTTTACACCTTGGGTTACGTTACTTAAGTTTTAGGAAGGATCCGTAATCTTTTCTAGCAATAAATATAACCTATGTTACTCAAGGTGAATGTAGTTTCCAATGGTGAAAGAATTTTTGAAATCGGCATAGCAGTTTTCGAGTTTATTCATTAGAAACATGACACACACAGAAATACAAACTTTTCCTCATTATAATATTATTATTAGTGTAGATGTAGACAGTGTAGATTAATTAATTAATAATTATTAATTGATTAATAGTAAAGAAGTGTAGATTATTTTCCTTGCTAGAGAGTTCCGATAAACACGTCCGATCGCTGCTAATCATAAAGTGCTACTTATAGGGAGAAGCGCGGTTAGCGCGGCCTTCGCGCCGCGTGCCGGCCGGGCCGCTACCGCCCGCGCCGCACCGATATGTCCCTGCATTTTAAATCTGTAATATCTTCGGAAATATTCATTTAAATTACATGCTGTAAAGGCCAGCCATATTGATCTATATTGAATGGACAATGTATTTAAGGTACTTGATTGGATAAGGATTAATTACATATTGCTTAAAATAACTTTCTAAATAAGCCATTTTTTTCCCGTAAAATGTAAAAGATAAAAAATTGGTTATTGTGGGCTATCCTTAAAAGATAGACATATACCATCGCGGACTTTTTTGTTGACCTTTTTAAGGTGTACAATACCGTAGTACATTATTTTGATTTATCTCGTGGGGTTCAGTCAGCGTTTGCAATGTAAGCGCAAAAAAATCTGATTATTCACGACATCACATTAGAAACCTGTAAATTCATCAGTGTTTCTCTACTATATTATGCATGTATTGTACATATAAACCTTTCTCTTGATTCACTCATCTATTAAAAAAAGCGCTTCAAAATCCGTTGCGTAGTTTTGAAGATTTAAGTATACATAGGGACGGACAGACAGCGACAGCGACTTTGTTTTATACTATGTAGTGATAAACTAAATTTGTATTTCTTTTCCGGTTGTTACTTTTTAATATACCTAGATGAACGTTCAGTGGACTAAATTTACTTATTTTAACTTTAAATAAATAACTCTGTCGTTATCAACAAGTCTAGAAAAAAAATATCAAGATTTATTGATTGTGCATGTGAGAGACCAGGCATTTACATATTATTATAAGTACAACATGCAAATGGCATGTTACAACGAGCCCCGTGTCCTCACTGCAGCGATCCCACAAAGCTGTAAGCGGTGCTTCTCGGTCTTCGTGTGCACGTTGGACGTAAGCACAGAGACATTTCGGTTCTGGGCTTGCCAGCTTCTACATCCACTTCTCCCTTTATCCCTACATTGTCTCACCCACCCAGCACATCAGGCTTAAGTCTGAAAGACCTGCTTGTTCTAAAAACTACGGTACGGGTTCTCAGACATGTGCCTAAGGGTGCGAGGTATTTGGCGGCCGGAAAGTAGGCGTCCGTGATTGATAAGTGCTTGCAGTCCAACGGCACAGAAGACTGGTTGCATTATTTTCTTTCGCATTCACTGCCCTTAACCAAGAAGATAAAAATCCCTCACGACAAAGGTCAAGGCCAACATAGTGGAAAACGTCCAGCCCGAGGCACTGGATGAAGCGATGCCAAGGAAACCGCCTTCACTTTATCGAGCGGTCCAATCAAAGGTTTTTGAGGGAGACCTTAGAGGTGCGGCGCGCTTGCTGACATCGGATTGCGCTTTTGCTCCGTCCAACCGAGACACGCTGGCTGCTCTAAAAGAGAAAAACCCGGAACCGTCCCATCCACAATATATCCCTCCGGCTCCTGATCTTTAATCTTCTTGCCTTTCCGTTAAGGCCGGAGATGTGTAAGAGGCGCTTAACTCATTCCCTCGTGGGTCCGCGTCCGGTATCGGTGATTTGCGACCAGAGCATTTTAAGGCCCTAATTACACCATCAGCCGGTGACAACGCGTCCAGATTGTTGAGTTCGTTGACACGCCTATGTAATTTCTGGTTGGATGCCACTTAAATTCAGAGGTGTGCCCCTTTCTTTATGGAGGCTTACTATGTGCTCTTTAGAAGAAAGATGGCGGGATGCGGCCGATTGCCGATTGATTTGGTGGGACTATGCGGCGTCTTGTGGCCATAAGTAAAAGTAAAGTAAGTAAAATATCAAAAAATATTAAAACTAAATACTTGACACTAGCAAATGTACAACAATGCGACGCTAAACAAAGAAAGAAGAAGAATAGCAGGACAGGTGTAAAAGTGACAGCTGTCAAACTTAAGAGTCTATTATTTCCGTTATTATCGATTATAAACCATTGTTGTCGTCACAACAATGGTCGTCACAATAGTGATAGAGCTCAAAAAGAGATATGATATCTTTCAGATGACAGCTATCAATATTAGGGAGATAACTAACTTTTAAGTTTGACAACTGTCACATGAAATGTAGATCTCATTGAGTTCCATCACTTTCGTGAAGACAGCAATAGTCTAGTTTCGATAGTTACGGAAATATTCTACTTTTAATTTTTACAGCTGTCATCCGAAATGTAGTTTTATATGATTATTATTTCGGTTCTTACTCTTTCATGTCAAAGTATTTAAATGTCATATCACCATTTCCACTTGATTCCTTTTCAATGCTTTATATAGGTATATGATATGTTTAGGTAGGTAGGCAGTACTACAGTTAATTAAATACTTTTTTGGAAACGAATGTACATACAAGTCTGTGACACGTAAGTAGGTACATACAATATGTACTCGCTACACTTAAGTACCTAGATTTTACTTTATGTAAGTATGCAAGTATATTTGTAGGTTCGTTTCAAAACTATTTTGGTGTTAGGTATAATTTCTATCTACTTATAAAATAGCCAAAGTTTACAACGCAAGAGATTGCGCGCCACCACCAGCAACTTAAATAACTGATTGCATATATTGGAGCAGCTCTCGCGCTCGAATAATATTGAGGTACAGTGCGTGCCAGAGAACAAAAACGAAAACATCTATAGCACTATTCAACAGTTGGGCAAAGTCATCAAATGTCCTGTGGTTGATACTGATCTTCAATACTGTTCCCGGATTGCGAAATTGAACAACCAGAGCCCCAGGCCGAGATCGATTTTGGTGAAATTCAGTTCTAAACGCCTCCGTGACAACTTCCTTGCGTCCGTGATCAAGTTTAACCGTAACAACCCTAAGGAAAAATTAAACAGCGGTCACCTGGGTATCGGCGGCCAGAAAACGAGTCCTGTATACGTGAGTGAGCACTTGACTCCTGAGGCTAAGTCACTGCATGCCGCAGCCCGCCGTGCAGCTAAGAGCTTAAAATATAGATTCGTTTGGGTGCGGGACGGAAAAGTTTTTCTTAGAAAAAACGAGTCTTCTGGTTATATCCACGTTCGTAACGAAGAATCTTTGAAATTATTGTCCTAAATTGTTAACGTTACATAAATAGTCAATTATTATTCATATTTGCTTTGTTTTTGTATTGTATTTGGATTATATGTTAGGTTGTAATTTTTCTTCGTCTTATGTTTCGGGAAAACAATTGAATGTATATTATCAGAATGTCAGAGGGCTCAGACTAAAGACTGAAAATCTTTTTAATAACGCGGCTTGTTGTTCATACGATATTATATTATTGACTGAGACGTGGTTAAACGACTCTTTCTACGACGCTGAACTTTTTGATGAGCGTTATGTAGTTCATAGGCGAGATAGAGAAACAGGTAATGGCACTGGTTTTCACACTCACAAGAAAATTGGAGGTGGGGTTTTAATAGCAGTTTCCAAGCATTTAAATTCGAGGCGCTTATCCTCTTTTGAGTCAAGATGCGATGATTTATGGATTAGTATTGATGTAAGGGATGCTGACGGCAAACCTGGCAAACTTCACATTTGCGCTACTTACCTTCCATCTCCGCTTAGGAAGCAGGTTCTCTTCGAGTTCATTAAAAATTCCAATGAAGTCATCGAGAGATACGGTATCGACAATGTGGCGTTCCTTGGTGACTTTAACCTAAGTTAGATACGTTGGGACTCTGTGGACGATTATTGTCGGATGCAGGTTGAACATAACAATGAATTGGTCAGCAGTTTATTAGAATTTATCTCATTAAATGATTTTAAACAGTACAATACTGTTCTGAATTTTCAAAGTCGGATTTTGGATTTAGTATTGAGCTCACAACCGATTATAAATGTAACAGAATGTTTATCTCCACTCTCGAAGGTCGACTGTTTTCATCCCCCTCTAGAGTTTTGTTTTTCCTTTGCTAGTGCTTCGACATTACCCAGTAATAACCACCCAAGATATTGTTTTCACAAGGCTGACTATACAAATATTATTCAAGAACTAAATGATATTGACTGGGACAAAGAGTTTTCTTGTTGCATCACAGTCAATGAAATGGTTGATATTTTTTATACTTTACTGCGCGGATCTATTGCTAAACATGTACCAAAATCTAAGCCTCGATCAAAGAGATACCCGGTCTGGTTTACTCGAGATCTTATTAATCTACTACGTGAAAAATATAAATACCGTCAAAAGTTGCGTAAATTCAATTATAACCCTCGTGATAAATTAGCATTCGACCTAGCTAAATCTCGCTCGGACAAACTGATGACCCAATGTTATAAAGCATATTTATCTCAATTGGAGCGTAATTTACGTTCAAACCCTAAACTGGTCCTTCATAAAAAATAAACGCAAAAACAGTACTAACTACCCTGCTGAGATGTTTTTGGGATCCAGAACAGCTAGGGGCAGTGGAGATATATGCAACCTTTTCGCTGAAAATTTTGCCTCAGTTTATAATAAGTCTAATGGAAATATTACGTTGTCTAGCAGCAATTGCGGTGTACCGGCTCTTACCAGCAATTTTTTGACAACAATTATGTTCAGAGATGACCAAGTTTTAAAGATTTTAAAAAGACTTGACCCCTCCAAAGGTACCGGTGCGGATGGCATACCTTCCGTATTTGTCGCTAAGTGTGCTTCCGCTCTAGCTCGTCCCCTATGTCTAATATTTAACAAATCTATTTGCACAGGAACTTTTCCTATGGTATGGAAAAAGGCATTAGTTGTACCGCTTTACAAAGATGGAGACAGGGATGTCATCAGTAATTACAGGCCTATTTCTATACTCTTTGTTTTCGCCAAAGTATTCGAGAAGTCAATACTGCCTATTCTCTCCAGTCACTCTAAAAACCTAATCATCTCTGAACAGCATGGATTCACTAAAACGAGGTCAACATCTACAAATCTTGTTTCTTTTGTCAACGACGTGTCTCACATCCTCGATCAAAATTCTACAGTGGGAGCCATCTACACAGATTTCAGTAAGGCTTTCGATAAAGTTGACCACCTGACACTTTTACGCAAGTTTGCAAAATAGGGTATTGCTGATCCCCTGCTTACCTGGAGTGCATCGTACCTTAGTGACAGATCGGCGGTCGTAGTCGTTAATGGAGATATGTCAGATCCATTCGGAGTAACCTCAGGTGTACCACAAGGTTCACATTTTGGACCTGAGTTTTTTTAACTTTTTCACTAATGATATACATGAGTGTTTCAAACATTGCAAGTTTACTCTATTTGCTGATGATTTAAAATTTTATCGCACGATGGACTCGAATGATGATGCAGAAATGATTCAGGAGGATATTAATCGATTAGACGTCTGGTGTGACGAAAATCACATGAGCCTTAATGTATCCAAATGTTATGCTATGCGTTTCACCAGGAAAGTGAAAAATATCGACTGTCCTGTCTTTCATATCAAAAACACTGTAATTTCTAATGTGGATCGGATCCGTGATCTTGGTGTTACGCTGGATAGTAAATTACGCTTTCACCTGCATTACGACAATATTGCGTCCGGGGGGTTTAAGTGTCTGGGTTTTGTTTTGCGCAACTGTCGGGAATTTAAATCGCCTCGCACTAAAATCATGCTTTTCAACTCGTTTGTTCGTAGTTGCTTGGAATACTGCAGCGTTGTATGGAACCCTTTTTATGAGGTACACAAAAGTAAATTAGAGAGAGTGCAAAAGCGATTTATGTGGCATTTAACGTTCTCATGCTATCTCGGCAAAGAGCTCAAGAGCTATAATTCTAGATTAAAATATTTCAAAATGGATTCACTTGAAAATCGTAGATTGTTGCTGGATCTTTTATTTCTTTTCAAACTTGTCAATGGAATTTCTAACACTCCGGACTTACTATTTGATTTATCGTTGACAAATCCGCGAACGTTGCCAAGGATATCTCGCTTCAACATTTTTTCGACCAAGAGTGCTCGTTCTAACTTGGGATTAAATTCACCTATAGCAAGAATCACGCGACAATATAATGCGTTGTCGAAGTTAGCGGATTTAGACATATTTGGTGACAACTTTAATGTTTTTAAGAATACTTTGAAGTCTCTGACAATCTGAATCTTAATTATTTTTAATTTTAATGTAATATTTGTATGATTTCCAATTAATTTTGATTTGTTGACTGACGCCAACTTTATTTGGACTACGCTTAAAGGATTTTTGTTGTTGTCTTTGAATTTTGACTGCATAGCTTTGTTTTCTTCAATATTTGATTTTTAAATTTTGACTGTAATTTATTTTCTCAATTAATGTAGGTAATGTAATAATTATTTTTTACAATGTTTTGCTCGATTTTAATGCATTTTGTCTTCACCTATAATTATTGTGACATTTAGCTCCTATTTTTTATGTTTAATTATTTGACAATGTATTGATGTACACAATGTTGGTGAACTGAAATAAATAAATAAACGCATCAAATATTTTCAAACATTTGCGAGTATACCAAGAACCAATTTGATAAAAATAACATAAAACTAGTTTTATGTTCATTTTATTGATAACAAAGCTATACAATATTAAAATTATTTTTATCGTGCTTCACACACTAGGTGTATAGAAACGTTCTTTTTGTGATAAACACTTCTAAAATTGACGCGTTTGCAGAATTTGAACCTGGATGTCTCTGGAATTACTATACAATATTATTGAATGTTTTATTATTTTTGACGTGTTGAATTGTATAACATAACTACAGAAAAGCAATGTATTTACGTTTAATTAAAATCAAGTGTATATTGGTATCCTGCGTGACGCTCGCTGCGTCTGCATCGCTGCGTGTCATCGGTGGGCGCGACGCGCGCGACTACGAGTTCCCCTACGTCGCAAGATTAGAACTCGAAATAACGGCGGCCTCGGATAAAACTCATCAAGACATATTCTCCGCCCATCAATGCACATGTTCTGTGCTAACTTCTGAGTGGACGTTGACAGCGCGTCACTGCGTTCCCAAACCAGAGACATTCATAGCATTACTACCAATACCAATAATTAGGTTAAGATACATAATCAGGTACGGATCTCCGACCGGCGAGCCGCTCGGATCCCGCACAAGCTACGTGTTAGGGGAAAAGTTTCCTGGAACACATTTCTATGACTTTGTATCCGACGACATAGCCCTTCTCAAAACGGAGCCGATAAAGCTGTCACAGTACGGCAAGATATCCGGCGCGGATTTTGCAACGCTGTTCTATCAGGAAGTTACATTGGTTGGTTATGGCCTGACGAACATCACGCATTTGCGTTTCTCGAAGCAAACGCTGAATGACACCCTCTGTTTGGAGAAGCCGCTGCAAGTGACGAAGGGAATGTTAGCTCAGTGCAGCCGATTCCAGGATAAGTACTACTTCGGGCCCCTGTGTGCTCATCAGACGTGTCGGGCAGCGGCAGCCATGTGCCCAGGAGACTCTGGGGGCCCCGCCGTGCACCGCTCTGGGATCGTAGCCCTCAACTCAAAGGGACCCAACGAGAACAATTGTCAAATGCAATCTGACAAGTTCCGAACTCCTTTAATCGCTTCTCTATTCCCGTTGAGCCCGTATCTGGACTGGATAACCAATGTTATAAATAATCAGGAAAATATAAAATAAACAATTCTTGGCGTTTGATTATTTCGGTTGAGTTTTCCTATTTATTTTTCTGCGTATTTCGAAATATCGGTAATCTTAATCCCACAAACTTAAGTATTATTTTATTTCTTTTCATTTCGTTAACTTGCATAAAATTACCTAACAGTACCTGTTACAATTGAATAAGATAAGAACGATATCGAAAAAAATGGTTCTTTTTACACAGTCAAAAAAATTGTATGAGACTTTTCTTGTCAAAAAAAATTGGTACCTTATACTTACATCATAAACGACTTAATCAAGTTCTCACCTTCTTCTCTGAGAAGCTCACGTTGAGTAAGTCACAGCTACACATACTCGTACCACCTGGTCCTAAGCCCACTGAACGCTATATTGCCTATTGTTACAAGTACCAACTTGTGAAACATAATTAATATTCTCATGTTTGCGCAGTGTTGCCTTGTAGTAGAAGCCCTTGTCTTACAATCATTAAGTCATGGGGGTCAACTGAGTCTTTTAGAACTCATGAACGGATTGTCATACCGCTGCCCTTTCGATGAAGGAATACATCGTGCGGAAAAAATGAAACATGCATACTTTCGTAGAAGTAAGTCGATGAAAGTAATGGCGTAAAGCCACCAATTCGCACCGGGCCAGCGTAATGGATATGATCCAAACGCCCTTTGCACTTAAGCCTATGTTTAGCAACGTTCTATGAAAAGTTCGATACAAAACCGGTATAAAACTTGTGTTAAGTTTTGCTTTGCAAAGTTTGAGGAAAGAAATGTAAGAGACAAACCCCGAAAGCGCAAATACAATGAGGCCTTTTCCAAAAAAGAAACATAGTTTCACAAAACTTACTAGATGGTGTAATAGTCATATATGTCGAATCCATAAAAGGATCCGCATCAGTTATGGTGATTCAATGTGGTAATGATTTTATACCATCTAACCCAACAACACTTCAGTGTGGCGTGACGTGGGTTAAGCGGTCGAGGAGATAAATTGCGACGTCACGAACAATCAGTTTATTTCACAGAATGACTACAATTATAGAGAACGTATGACGACAATAAAGGTGGGCATACACGGTCAGTTCAACTGATCAGTTTTTCGCGTCACTCCAATTGGGGCTCATTCAGTAAATTAAAAGGTGGGAATTGATGGCTCCATGTTTATGTAAGAAAAACGAAATATTTTTTTTTGATATATGCTTTATGTACTCTTAATCCTAATTCATATTATTAACACGAAAGTTTGTATTGGATGTTTGTTACTCTTTCACGCAAAAACTATTGAATGGTTTGAGAATTTGAGATGAAACTTTGCAACAGTAATGCTTATACATCAGAATAAAGCTCGAAACATACTATCGGACGCGGCTTACGGACGCGACTAATAGGTATCTAGACTATGAAAGTACACTGAGCCATGCACACTATCGGACATAAGTCGCGGACGTCACCTTCGGACGAATATAACATAAATACTTGGTAGCCTCCTAGTAGGTACACATTCTGGTACTTTTTCATTTCAATATTATATTTTATCGGTTTCTAGTATAATCCTACTAATATTATAAACGCGAAAGTTTGTGAGGATGGATCTTTCCCGCAAAAACTACTGAACGGATTGAGATGAAACTTTGCAATAATATAGCATATATATCAGAATAACACATAGACTATAAATTATATTGATATCTTCGCCGCGGGTAAAAACTAGTTTATGATAATTTTGCCAGGGTCGCAATAAGGAATCAATAAAACACTAGAGTCTCTCTGAAGTATCTCTCTTCCAGTTGTTATTCCTTAATAAATTAGACATTGGAAGTTCCAATGTCTAATTTATTAACGAATAACAACAGCTTATATATTAAATCATATCTATACAGTTTGCGCTATCTATATCACGTAAAACATCTAGTTCTCTCACGTCTAGTTAATCGTGCTATATCTAAAACATTCCATCGAGCTGCAATAATAATTATTGACTATTTAGTCGTTTCTAAAGCCAGTTGTCTGTCTGCGAAAGAAGAAAAACTTGGTTACCCTACAGGTACCACCAAACACGTATGTAACAGTGTTACCACTTAGGGGATTATGCCAGATCCCAAAAAATGAGTATTTGTTGTACTCGCTCTACCACGATAAAATTAACACTCGTATGTTATATGTTATTCGCAAATTATACTATTTCAACTGATTTAGGCACAAATCACTATTTCTAAAAAAAAAACAAAGAGGGATGCACAGAATTAACCTGTCAATATTTTTTAATTCTTTTTGTTAGTAAAAAAACTAAACATCTTTTCTAAAAATAATATCTGCTTCAAAAAATATTGTGATTTTTTGCTGTTTTCATATCACTAATTAAAATTAATATTAACCCACCAGAAAAAATACAATGATTTTTTTACTGTTTTTACATTACGGATTACATACATAAGAAGTGGCGGTATGGTCTTAAAGGCTTTAACCTGCCCAAAAATGGGCGAATTATTTAAAAAAAATCAATCTTTTATTACTGTTGCTGTCACAAAAAAGGAAATGTCAAATTCAGTCAATCAGATGATGTATGTATTCAAAAGTCGTCATTCTGCTTGCTGCTTCATATTTTTATAAGTTGAAAAATGGTGAAAAATTGTTGCGTTAAGAGTTGTCATAGTGAAGCTTATGCTGGTTGTGGAATTTCATTTTTTAGGTAAGTTTCTTGGTTTATTTACAAATTTCTTGTGTAGGGTGACAATAACAACAAAACATTTCGGGAATGTGATGTTAGGTTGTAGAGAGAAGTAATTACTACTTATATATAATCTAATACTACGTACGTTAGTAAGTCATTGTAATCAATTAAGAACCTACTTCTATGAACTATGCTCTTTTCTTGTATAATAGCAAAATAATGAACTGTGTTGTACTTAGTAACTAGTACAGCTCGGTAACTACGGGTAAATATAATTTGCTGTTTGCTGTGCGCTATTTATCAGCTAATTTTTATAATATTTCGCAAGATGGTTTAGTATATTCTAACAAGATTTGTAAATATGAGCAAAACTGGTCAAAAGCGAGTCGCGATTTTCAATTTGTTTATTTATAGAAAATGTAACTTACAGCACTTAATACTAGGCATTATATTTTTTATCCTTAAAGACTACGAATTAAAAAATTACATAAAATAGAACAGAATAAATACAAACATGAATTAAAAGTCATAAGAACAACAACATGTTATTATTTTTTTACGCTAAATATACCTACCGTTAAATTTTAGGAATATTTTGAGATCACAATTTGACTTCTTCGCAATATGAAAAAATATTTTTAGCAATTATTGTTGTCCATTCGTCGGCAAAGATGTCTACTAGCGGGTGGGAGGCGCTGAGGGCATTAAAATGATGGTGTAGAGATAATATTATAATGAACTGATGTACTCAGCCGAAAGGAGGTTTACTGGCTATAGTTTGAGACTAGACTATAATTTGAGGAAAAAAATCTGCTGTTACATACATTTTGTCGATTCCGAGTTTCAGTTTTGCATGAAACAGCTGCTTTTTTTCTCGAATTTCGGGTTGGTCTCATAGTAAACGTTCGTAATAATGGTCTTAATCAACCAATCATTTTTACTTAATACGCAAATAACCCTGTTTATAATAATATTTGAATTTCAGATTTATCCCACCTGAAATACAAATGATTTCCCTCATTCTTTTATTGGTATATACTTAGTGTTTTGTAGATTGTCCTATTAAATGAAATTACTGTATGGATACACTAGTAGAAAGAGATATATTACAATGTTGGTGCTTTACTCTTCGGAACGTTTTTGGGATGCTCGTAATCATTCCAGTTCTCGTATGAAACTTCCTTGCATAGGATCGACGATTTCAAACTATTGTCGCCATCTATTGGATACTTTCATTGCTATATTTTATTTTGTAGAAAAACGAGAAGATTAATAATGTGGAGATTATTATTCTTCTCAAAAAACGCCATTCGTCGTGTACAAATTCGAATAGTTCGCTGGAATCGATTCATAGAATTTTTAGATTATTGTTAATTTTTTAATAACGGCTTGGAGGGCCTCATTCCTTAGAGACCGCGACCCTCAGTGGTGGAAAGGGGGTGCTAGTTCAAAAAAAAAGTAGAGGGTAGAGGTCGCAGTAGTGCTGCCCGTCCAAGCTGGGGCGCGCAGAAGGCACGTTGACGGAAGAGCCCTATATACGGGGCCAACGGCGGCGTCCACGCTCTCAAGGGGGCACAGTCTTGGAGTCAGGTGGCAACCGGCCGTAAAAACCAACTCGCCAACACAGCTATCTCCTAATGGCCAAGTACAATAAAGATAGAAGCGATAATACTAGAGCGTCCCCCTCAAGCGACGGATGTGCTTTGATTGCGAAGAATGCGAAAAATACTAGGGCGTACCCTACGGTTTTGACAAGAATAAGCATTCGCAACAGCTGCGCATTTCGACTTGGAATCTGGGATCACTCACTGGCAGATCACAAGAACTAGCAGACACCCTATACAGGAGAATCATAAATATCTGCTGCATACGGGAAACCAAGTGGAAAGGATCGAAACAGACAATCTCCTGTCCATTACGCTGGACGCTAGCGCAGAGGCCGACGTTTCACATAGACTGAACGTGGGGTGTCAAAAGTGGAGAAGCCTTACAGGTATCCTTTCTGACACGCGCATGCCCATAAAAGCTAAGGGCAAAGTATTTATAACAGCAGTAAGACCCGCGATGCTTTATGGTGCTGAATGTTGGACTGTCACATGAGCAAAAATTGCATACAAATGATATGAAAATGTTAATATGGTCAGGAGAGGTAACCAAAAAAGGAATACATCCGCGGTACTTTTAGAGTAGCACCTATAACTGGTACACTTTTGGAAAGCCGCTTGCGGTGGTATGGACACGTGATGCGTAGGGACGATGAACACGCGGTTCGAAGGGCTTTAGAACTGCCCGAGGGAAAACGGGGAAGGGGACGCCCCCCAGCCACCTGGTTCACCGAGTATGTCCCAAACACTAAAAAAGGCCGACTAGATCAAGAGACAACCCAGGACAGATTGTCCTGGTGCAGGCTCATTAGGAGAGCCGACCCCACCTAATGTGGGAATGAGCAAAGAATAAGTTAATTTTTCAAAAACAGCTAATCTGTTTAAACTAAACTTAGCCAGTTTTTTTTCAAATCGATTCACAATTGGCGATAATATCGATGAACATACACAAAAAAATACATACAGACGAACATAGAACCTCCTCCTTTTTGGAAGTCGGTTAAAAATCAGCTTTTCCATACATTTTGTCGAGTCGATGAATTTTTTGTTTGGACCAGTTAAAATTTTTCGCCGATATGGATTTAGTCCCATAGTAAAAGTTGTCCATATTGATTGGTTCGTATACAGGGTGTATATTCTGAGAAATCGTTGTACTCAACATTATGACCAACTCTTACTATGGAGACCAACTCTTACTAAGTTGTCGAGGTTCGATAAACTTTTTGTATGGGAAAGCTCATTTTTACCGACTTCCAAAAAGGAGGAGGTACTAAGTTCATCATGACATGTAAATCAGCTTTATGAATAAACTAGATGACAACCCGGCTTCGCTCGGGTGAAATGTGACTGATACTCGATCACCATCTTTACTAAGAGCCCTTCATTGTGACGTTATCCAATATTAGAATTTTTTTATGCAGAATAGATCTGCATTTGGCCACCAATTCACCTATGTTTTGCATTGTTTAAATACCAGCTAATTCATCGACTTGCAATAAAGCCATGCCGCCGTGCCAGGGAAGGCTGTAAAACACGTGTTTAACATTTTGAGAAACGAAACTATCCGTCATTATATTTTATTGCCTTTTTTCGAGGTTTAAAAAAAATAGTTGTTATCTTAAATATGAATGGCTAGAAATTTGAGACAAAAGGGACCTTTCTTAGGATCGGTAATTTTTTGTACTGGATTTGTGAAATCATGGGAACGTACATACCAACCTTTATGAAAGGAATTCTAGGATTTTTTTTTTATCTTTCATGTGGACCGCCCGAGGGATCGGGCGTGACGCTGCGCATACGCGGGTGTCTTAACCAATGGGAGGAATCCTTAGCATCTCCCCCGCGAGAGTTGAAGGCGGAGCCGACTACTGCCCTTAGGCCAGCGTGAAAAATTGGAGAGATAGTCAAGTTTTAACTTCGGACTGAAGAGGTGTTCAGGGAGATTGTCGAAATGCCTTCAGCAAAATCAGTTTGTAAAGTGCGCGATCGTAATAATTAATTGAAGTAATGTCTATTTGTCCGCGCTTAAAATATGTAAAGTGGTGGAGATTCGAGACGGACGACAGCAATGAGAGCTAAGTTTTAGTTTACCTTCAACATCTTGGGCACTAGATCCAGATATTATCTTTCTGCTTGTAAATTCAATATAGTTTATTAAATTAATTACCCAAGTAGTATCAATAAAACCCTTCGTTATTATTGTTTGCAAAAGTGGATTTGACTTTTTGTTTTAATCGCTTAAAGATATGTTTTAGACTTCCATTCGAAGGTTGTAAGCCTTGATAACTATAATTAAAATCTCTGGATCTAGCGTTAATAAGTACAATAACTTAAAAATATTATAAATATTTGTTTGTGTGTCCTAACCTCATGTGTATACTTGGCTCCAGCCGTGTACTTTGGTATTCGGCTAGAACCTAGGGATTGATATCGACATCAGCTCTTCAAGCTAAGTATCTTTTGATTTTGAGCCTATTTGAAAAGGCTTACAGCAAAAATTACTAAAAATGTTTGATGTAAATCCAATTGAGTTTCTACGGCTCAAATCTTGAAAACTGACAATAAAGATACCAGGTAAGCTATCTAAATTATCTAAATTGTTCATTAACTAGGCCTTGTTTTGTCAAAGAATCGAGCCCAATTCGTTAAAAATGCTTTCATTCACAATGTATTTGCAAGATCTGTTCATTAGAGGCACAATTTGTTAGCCGCTAAGCTTCTAAAACCACTATTTTATGTTAAAATACAAAAAGATACCTATTATATATCTATTATGAGTTTAACAATGAGTTATTTTTATCTTTTCCAGGCCTGCAGACCAGCTATAAAGGAGTGACCCTACCTACAAAAGACCTATCGGGCTACCTAAAACCTAAGGTTAACTAAACAAAATCACATTTGGAGCGGAGATATCTAGCAATTTTCCAAGGTTTGTAAACAATGACAATTTTTCCATAATTACCAAGTAACAATCTAGCAAATCTAGCATATCTAATTCAGCGAGGCAATGCGGCCAGCATTTTGGGCACATTACCTGAGATTAGAGACTGTTTAAGTAAACCTTTTTTAGGTTTAAACATTCTCTAATGTTTAACTAGTTTTCTTTAGATAGGGTATTTTAGTTTAGATACGATAATTTATTTAAGTTTTGATTTGATGTTTTATATGTTTTTTGTGTAAATAAAATTCTCCAGTATCGCTTTACATTGAAAAAAAAATTCAAGTCTATTTGCAATGCATTGTGTAGATTTCATAGCGTTTTACTGTATGTGGTTGTAAAATATGACTTATCAAAATTTTTTAAAGATTAATAGACAAACAAGTGATTCCTTACAATGTTCTAACATTATTCCTAGTTTATAATAATAATAAATTTTGTTTGAAATGAATCCCTGTTCTTTTTTCCAGTTTTTTACAAGTTGCCGCTGGCTCGCTTTTCCTGTACAACCAGCTGGGTAGACGAAACCTGTTCTTCAATGTTCCAGAGGCCCTTCTAACGTCTTCAGGCTTATAACTAAGTTGTCTTCTTAATGATAAGGGCTTAACTTGTATTACAATCAGTATAAAAAATCCACTGAAAATTCACAACGGGGCGCAACCTATTGTTATTTTCATAAATTAACTAGCTGCCCGCCCCGGCTTCGCCCGGGTACGACTGGTTAAAAAGACATTTTATAAGTATTGTGCTTATATATATACCTACAATGTAACCAAGTAACGTCACACACATGCGCACAGTTATTTTAGGGCGTTTTTATGTTACATTATCATACCTATACACAAATATTTTCGCCATAGAACACCCACTGCTTAACATAGGGCTCGCTTATTAGATCTTGAATAACACCGAATAAAACCATTGCAAGAAGTTTGCATCCAGCTTCCATCTATGTATCCACCAAAAATGAGGTTCTCAATTAGTCTGTGTTTTATTTAGTATGTGCCTATGTGATGCGATCATTCCGTCAATTATAAATCTCTCAATAAAGTGTTGTTGTATTAAAATGTACCTACCTATTATAATGCCCATTGCTAGACATATTATAATGTCCAATGCTAGATATATAGATGGGTTGAAAGCTTCTCGTAGGTACCTGAATCGCGGGTGTTCCCGTAGTCTTAATCTGTTCAACTATTAACATAAAATAAATATAGTATCGGCCATCTAAATAAAAGTAAGTTCGTATGTGTCGGGAGGCTATACAATTATACATAATCTATAGCCCTGGTTTCAATTTTTAAACGGTTAGAATATTAGAAACCCACAGTCCATCTTCATCTACAGACAGCGGTACATAAGTGTAGCGCTGAGGGTACTGTGGAGGGGATGGGTACGCATGTCGTCTGCCATACTAAACCCATGCCCAGCCATCCCCTCCACACTTCTCTCAGCGCTACACTTATATGCCGCGACCTGTACCTGCGTAAGTTAGTTGACGTTTCTACTATACACTTGTATTTGATCTTTTCTTCTTGATAACTTTGTAAAAAGTTGGCCATCAGTTCTACTTCTACGAATTGTGTGCCCTATCTAAAGCCTCTTTAACTTGCTAACCCAAAGAGCTATGATTGAACCGATGGAAACGCTGGCATCCAACGTGATTTGGTGGTCTCGACCTGACTTAGATTCACGTGGATACCTTTTCTACACTTGCCAAAACATTGTCTACATTCGAGAACTTTAAAGCCCCATCGATCATTCGTTATACGAACTGTGTCAGTACCTATTCACTACCACTAAAACAGAAATTATAAATCGTCGGTATGTCGGCTCGCCTAACTTAGGTTCTCCAAATCTGTAGATATTACATAAATCGGATTCAAATCTTGATCCCGTATCAATGAGTTTCTTTGGAACATATGTACGGAATTTCACATCACTGGCTTTTCTGTGAAAGAAAATGTCGTGTGTCAACCCGCATACCTATATAGCTATGTACGTCCGAAGAAAGAATTCGATGACGTATACGAATCCACCAACCCGCATTGGGCTACCGTGATGGATATGGCCCAATAAACCTTCAGCAACAGACCTATGTTCTGCAGTGGACGATTAAAAAAGGCTGATATAGAAACAGGTACTTTCCGGAATAGCGGTGATAATACATGCACAACGACAGCGTTTATTTTTTTTCTATTTCCATGACTTATTAAATTCTTACCGCCTTAATACAAAAGATTTAAATACGCTTAAAACACTGTTTAATCGTGCAATTTGTACTGATAAATATTGTACAAAGCGTGCGTAAAACTTTTGTGGTAAAACGGTCTATATCTATTGAATGGAATAGCCGATTTGGACAATTTAAAAAAGTAATCTATATGAATTGAAACAGTCTTGAAAACAATAATATGATTTATTTGGAAAAGTATTTAAACAGAAGTATGAATAACATGGTCTAATTTTGGTCGGTATTTCTATTAACTTTTATTATGTAATAAGTGGTTATTGTGACATAACGATAATAGTCGGACATATGTCATTGCGAAGTTTTTTGTAGATATTGATATGTTTTTTAATATTGTAGAACATACTTTTGTTCTATCATCAATAGTTTCCGCAGCGCATGCAACGAAAGACGTTTTAGGGCTTTATTTTACACCTTGGGTTACGTTACTTAAGTTTTAGGAAGGATCCGTAATCTTATCTAGCAATAAATATAACCTATGTTACTCAAGGTGAATGTAGCTTTCCAATGGTGGAAGAATTTTTGAAATCGGCACAGCAGTTTTCGTGTTTATTCATTAGAAACATACACACACGCAAAAATACAAACTTTTCCTCATTATAATATTATTATTAGTGTAGGTGTAGACAGTGTAGATTAATTAGGTAATAATTAATTAATAGTAAAGAAGTGTAGATTATTTTCCTCGCTAGAGAGTTCCGAGAAACACGTCCGATCGCTGCTAATCATAAAGTGCTACTTATAGGGAGAAGCGCGGTTAGCGCGGCCTTCGCGCCGCGTGCCGGCCGGGCCGCTACCGCCCGCGCCGCACCGATACTCGTATGTCCCTGCATTTTAAATCTGTAATATCTTCGGAAATATTCATTTAAATTACATGCTGTAAAGGGCCATATGATTTATATTGAATGGACAATGTATTTAAGGTACTTAATTGGATAAGGATCAATTATATATTGCTTAAAATAACTTTCTAAATAAGCCATTTTTTTACCGTAAAATGTAAAGGATAAAAAATTGGTTATTGTGGGCTATCCTTAAGAGATAGACATATACCATCGCGGACTTTTTTGTTGACCTTTTTAAGGTGTACAATACCGTAGTACATTATTTTGATTTATCTCGTGGGGTTCAGTCAGCGTTTGCAATTTAAGCGCAAAAAAATCTGTTTATTCACGACATCACATTAGAAACCTGTAAATTCATCAGTGTTTCTCTACTATATTATGCATGTATTGTACATATAAACTTTTCTCTTGAATCACTCTATCTATTAAAAAAAGCGCTTCAAAATCCGTTGCGTAGTTTTGAAGATTTAAGCATACATAGGGGCGGACAGACAGCGACAGCGACTTTGTTTTATACTATGTAGTGATAAACTAAATTTGTATTCCTTTTCCGGTTGTTACTTTTTAATATACCTAGATGAACGTTCAGTGGACTAAATTTACTTATTTTAACTTTAAATAAATAACTCTGTCGTTATCAACAAGTCTAGAAAAAAATTATCAAGATTTATTGATTGTGCATGTGAGAGACCAGGCATTTACATATTATTATAAGTACAACATGCAAATGGCATGTTACAACGAGCCCCGTGTCCTCACTGCAGCGATCCCACGAAGCTGTAAGCGGTGCTTCTCGGTCTTCGTGTGCACGTTGGACGTAAGCACAGAGACATTTCGGTTCTGGGCTTGCCAGCATCTACATCCACTTCTCCCTTTATCCCTACATTGTCTCACCCACCCAGCACATCAGGCTTAAGTCTGAAAGACCTGCCTGTTCTAAAAACTACGGTACGGGTTCTCAGACATGTGCCTAAGGGTGCGAGGTATTTGGCGGCCGGAAAGTAGGCGTCCGTGATTGATAAGTGCTTGCAGTCCAACGGCACAGAAGACTGGTTGCATTATTTTCTTTCGCATTCACTGCCCTTAACCAAGAAGATAAAAATCCCTCACGACAAAGGTCAAGGCCAACATAGTGGAAAACGTCCAGCCCGAGGCACTGGATGAAGCGATGCCAAGGAAACCGCCTTCACTTTATCGAGCGGTCCAATCAAAGGTTTTTGAGGGAGACCTTAGAGGTGCGGCGCGCTTGCTGACATCGGATTGCGCTTTTGCTCCGTCCAACCGAGACACGCTGGCTGCTCTTAAAGAGAAAAACCCGGAACCGTCCCATCCACAATATATCCCTCCGGCTCCTCATCTTTCATCTTCTTGCCTTTTCGTTAAGGCCGGAGATGTGTAAGAGGCGCTTAACTCATTCCCTCGTGGGTCCGCGTCCGGTATCGATGATTTGCGACCAGAGCATTTTAAGGAGCTAATTACACCATCAGCCGGTGACAACGCGTCCAGATTGTTGAGTTCGTTGACACGCCTATGTAACTTCTTGTTGGATGCCACTTAAATTATAGAGGTGTGCCCCTTTCTTTATGGAGGCTCACTATGTGCTCTTTAAAAGAAAGATGGCGGGATTAGGCCGATTGCTGTTGGTGGGACTATGCGGCGTCTTGTGGCCAAAAGTAAAAGTGAAGTAAGTAAAATATCAAAAAATATTAAAACTTAATACTTGACACTAGCAAATGTACAACAATGTAACGCCAAACAAAAGAAGAAGAAGAATAGCAGGTGTAAAAGTGACAGCTGTCAAACTTAAGAGTCTATTATTTCCGTTATTATCGATTAGAAACCATTGTTGTCGTCACAATAGTGATAGAGCTCAAGGAGATCTACGTTTCGGATGGCAGATGTCAAACTTAAAAGTGCATTACTCCCTTAACTATCGATGTTAGACCATTGGTATCTTCACAAAAGTGATAGGACTTAATAGGAACTACATATCGGATGACAGCTGTCAAGCTTAAAAGTGGAATATCTCCGTAACTATCTATTATAGACCATTGCTTTCTACACTAAACTGATAGAACTCAATGAGATCTACATTTCGGATGACAGTTGTCAAACTTAAAAGTGGATTAACTCCGTCACTGTCGATAATAGACCATTGCAGTCTTCACAAAAGTGATAGAACTCAAAAAGAGATATGATATCTTTCAGATGACAGCTATCAATATTAGGGAGATAACTAACTTTTAAGTTTGACAACTGTCACATGAAATGTAGATCTCATTGAGTTCCATCACTTTCGTGAAGACAGCAACAGTCTAGTTTCGATAGTTACGGAAATATTCTACTTTTCATTTTGACAGCTGTCATCCGAAATGTAGATCTTGTTGAGTTCTATCACTTTTGTGAAGACAGCAATAGTCTAGCTTTAATAGTTGGAAAAATATAGGAAGTTGGAAAAAGTCGCGCTGTCGTGTGCACGTAAATTCGGATCGCTCTGTTTCAAAAATTTAAATCAGTGGTAAAAAGTGCAATTGACCAGCTTTAACTAGCACCAGTGCAAAGGTTGCAGTACGCGGGACGAGGTACGCCTATCAGATTGTTTGCAACACTAGACTAATCAGAATTTATATGAAATACATACTAAGCAAAACATCTGATTCAACCAGCGGTTTTACCTACGCGGGCGGCGCCGGCCTAAGCGCATGACGTGCGAGTACGGCCAAGTTGACATAATATAACCATCCTGCTTGCACTCACGCATCTGTCCGGCTGTTCGACCACTGCCCGCGCTTCTCTGTTTCTCTGTCGCGCCTTTTCTTTCGGACGACGGTTGAACAAAGTTATCCACACTACCCACTATGGATAAATACCTTTTTACAACGAACTCGAACAAAAAAGAAAATACATGCGGGGAATGTAAACAAGGTATAACGTCACCGAGCTCACTCAAATGCGTAATCTGTAAGGTGTCGTATCACCCGATATGTGTGAAGGCACCAACTTCTAACACATCATCGGTGGGCGACTGGAAGTGCCCGGGGTGCCTGGTGGGCGAAAATAAACTAAACACCCCGACTGCCATACGCGACAGCGTCGGCAGCCCAAGTATGAATACTGTCGGGTCCAGAGCTCAAAAACGCCCCGCTCTCGGCTCGCCCACCTCGGTAGATTATGATGATTGCAGTAGCCAGCCTAATGTCAGCGAAGCGATCCACCTCATGCGCTCGGATATAGCCGAAATAAAAGATTGTCTCATATTACTGACCGAGGGCATGACGAAATGCAACGCCAGACTGGATAACTTTGACGCAAGGATCAAGGAAATTGAGGCTAAGGACTCGGTGATCTCGGCGTTACGAGAAGAAGTCAGTATCTTGAGAGACCAGCTCGACTACCAGTCACAAGACGCTATCAAAAACGAGCTGGAGATATTAGGTGTTAACGAGACCGAGAACGAAAATCCCATGCACATCGTGATGTTAGCCGCAACCAAAGTTGGATTGAGCCTCCCTGAAACTGAGATTGACTGGGCTGTTCGAGTTGGCCCTAAAAATCCCAGAAATGGTGCCAAAAACTTCCCCAGACCTATCATTGTCAGAATGATTCGGAAATGTAAAAGGGATGAGATGGTAAAAGCCGCTAAGTTGCGCCGACAATCGCTAACTTCCGTTGATTTAAATGTGCCAGGCCCGTCACACAATGTTTATATTAATGAACATTTGACAAAATCCAATAGGATATTTTTTCGTCACGCCAGATCGCGGGCCAAACAGAATGGCTTCCGATTTTGTTGGTTCACCAATGGAAAGCTGTATGTACGGGGGCAAGAAGGCAAACCGGTTACTATCATTAACAAGCGTGCTGATTTGGACCGCGTTCTGCCTGAGCGCACCAACGGTATCAATAATAATCAAAGCTCATCAATACCCAATTTATGTATTTAAAAATAAAATGTCGATTAGTCAGGAAATTATTGTTTATTGCTTACTCAGACATAACATGTATGATAATAATGCTACTTATTTAAAGTTAATAAACGTTATCTCTGTATTTCTCAAAGTACAAGATCTATTAATTTTAATTTCTTCAAATATGACTGGTTTCAGGGGAGTTTTAATTTTACTCAATACATCTATTATACCTATTGGTTCAAAAATTGTATATGTTACAGCACATACCGATCACATTAAAAGCATCAACATGAGCAAAATAGTTTCAGTAGACACAGACAAATTACACTATTCACTCACACTTTCTCACACTTGCACCCATACTCATGTTTTTTCCAAACAACCTTCATTTCACCACTTCAAGGTCACCAATGGAGCGACGCTCATTGTTATCAGAAAAGCTATTCTCACAACTGTGACAACTTATGACAATGGGTAATATTGACGTTTACGATGATTTAGACGAAACCCTCAAAGTAGAGTGCCGCTCCATTAACAAGCCAGAAGATTGTAAAAAAAGCATTGCACCTTATAATTTCAAAGTTCTATCATTCAATATTAGAAGTTTAAACCAAAATTTTTCCAAATTACTTCCAACCTTACTCCGATTAGATTGTGAATTCGACGCCCTAGTCCTATCTGAATGTTGGCTCCAGGAACATTCCCACATTCCACTATTACCAGGCTATGATGTTTTTCGCACAGAAAAAGTGTTCAACAAATCTAGCGGAGTTGTTATCTACGTCAAGGCCTGCTGGTCTGCTTCAGCTACGGAGCCTGCGTTCGAAGATGCAAACTGTCTCATAGTTAAGGTAGGAAACTTTTTAAAAATAGTGGGCATTTATAGGTCGCCGGCAGTTCAAGATCTAGCTAGGTTCAATGAGTCTCTGGAGGATATCCTGGATGGTATGAACAAGCCAGAGACCGTCTTGGTAACCGGCGATATTAACATTAATTTATTACAAGAACCCCCGAGTACCGGAAATTCATCATATCAGTGTATCATGGCTAGCCAGGGCTTTCTTCCCACTATTACTGTACCGACCAGGAAAAAATCATGTCTAGATCATGCATATATCAAAACTAAAGCAAAAAGCCTGGGAATAGTATGCAAAACTTCCATAACTGACCATGCCATTTTGCTTATCGGGCTAAATATAAACCCAAAAAATATCAGAAATGCTGATAGGACTGTAACCAGGACCGATTTTTGTGGAATTTCTGAAGAGCTCAGACGTGTGGATTGGGGACAGGTTCTGAATAAAAGTGACGTAAATGACGCGGTCCAAGAATTTAGTAAAATTATTTCGGATAGCATCCGAAAACACACCCATAAAAAAAAAATAAGCCGCTCAAAGTTTACCCTTAAGCCCTGGATCACACCGGGTTTGCTACGATGTATGAGACATCGGGATAGTCTTCACTTACAGACGAAAAAGGAGCCTCAAAATGTAATTCTTAAAACAAGCTATACCCGATACAAAAATTTTTGCAATAACTTGCTGCACAAGCTTAAGACCGCTCACGATAATGCGCAGCTAGCTCAGCACCACAGTGACCATAAAAAATTATGGAATACTATAAAGGAGATTTGCGACATGCCAGGTTCAAAAGTTGGTGCCCAGGATTTGCTAAAAAATGCGGGAAACCCTAAACAGGCTCTTAACAACTGCAACAAACATTTCGCCACAGCCGGAACTAGATTAGCTTCTAACATTCTAAAAAAGTTGAATACATCACATGAATCGTTGAGCGAAAGATCCTCCTTTTCGAATCGCTGCTCTCACTCGTTCTTTTTAGCTCCCACTGATCATCAAGAGATTGGAAGCGTGATAGATAACCTCAAGACCCACAGTGCGCCGGGGATGGACGCGATAACTCCTTTGATACTAAAGCACGCTAAAGATGCGCTGCTGGAGCCTTTGTATCACATATGCAATCTAAGCTTGGCCTTGGGAATTTTTCCCGAATGCTGGAAGGTGGCAGCTGTGATCCCAATTTATAAAAGTGGTGATAATGAGAGCCCTGATAACTATAGACCAATTTCGCTCCTCAGTATAGTATCTAAAATATTAGAAAAGTTAGTAAACAATAGACTTGTAAGTTTTATTGAAAAACACAGTTTACTCGATGGGCGACAATTTGGTTTCAGAAGAAAAAAATCAACAGAAGACGCTGTCCAATTGCTAACTGAAACTGTATCGTCACAACTAGATAAACGGAAGAGATGTATAGCCGTATTTTTGGACCTAGCCAAGGCTTTTGATTCCATTTCTAGGAAAATCCTTTTAAAAAAACTTGAGAGCTTTGGAATCCGAGGAATTGCGCTCAGCTGGTTCAGCAGTTATCTAGCAAACAGACGACAATGTATCAAAATTGGCGAACATACGAGCGACGAGATGCACATAGCTTTTGGTGTCCCTCAGGGGAGCATTCTAGCTCCTACCCTGTTTACACTCTATATGAATGACATATTCAGCCTCGACATCCCGAACTGCGAACTTATCTGTTACGCCGATGATACTGCAGCCATATTTCACGGTGATGATTGGGTATCTGCAACCAAATGCGCCGAGGAAGGCATAGCGATATTGTCCCACTGGCTTGATGTAAATCTCCTTACTTTAAATATCAAGAAGTCAAACTTCGTTGCTTTTCATATTACAGCTGCTACTAACACAGCCCTATCAAAGCTGACTGTACACAAAGACTGCTCTATTTCATCTGACCGCGAAACATCCAGAAGAGCATGTAACTGCAGCTCAATCGGGAGGGTAAAATTTGCAAGGTACCTGGGGGTTATGGTGGACGAAAACCTGTCCTTCTCTAAACACATTACGTTCATCTCAAAACGAGTTCGTAAATTGTTGTATATTATGAAGTGCTTAAGAGCATCTGCGAAAGCACATGTCAAAAAGCTAGTGTACAAATCGCTGTGTGAGTCACTGCTGCGGTACTGCATAGGTGTCTGGGGTGGTGCTGCTAAGTCACATATGGATGAGGTAGAACGCGCACAAAGGGCTGTTCTGAAAGTGATGCTGGGGAAACCTCGCCGCTTCCCCACTGATAAGTTATATGAAGAAGCTTCAGTTTTGAGAGTTCGGCAGTTATTTGTTCTGCGCGCAATTAGCAAAGTCCACCATCTCTCTAGCACTACCAAACCACGCAGACAAAACCGCCACAGTGATGTTCCCTTTCCAAAAGTGCACACATCATTTGCTGCCCGTCTGCCTAAATATGCCCAAATATTTGCCTACAACTCTGTTTGCAAAGTATTAGAATTTAAAAACACAACCTTTGCGGAATCTAAAAGTAAAATAGTACAGTGGCTGCTTTCGTTATCTTATGACCAAACTGAAAAACTTGTGGAGTATACCGAGTTGAAGAGAAGAGATATTTTTCACTTGACTGGGAAGACCGAACATGAAAGTGATTTTGGTGCCGGTCCCATCTTGCCGTGACCGAATTCGACAGTACTTCACACACACAACACACACACACACACACACACACACACACACCACACACACACTACATACACTCACCACATACCACACACACACCACATACACACAATCCCCACCTCTGCGAACCCTGACTCTCACGAGGACTTGTGTATCGCAGAGGATACACTGCTCACAATCGACACAATGCATAATACAAAATTTCTGTTCAATCGTCCCGCAACCGTTTCATGTAATGATATAATTTGAGTTAATAATGAATTTGATTTAATAATGTAATAATATAATTTGTCATACTTATTTTTTTTTGTGTTTAATTGATTTTTGTTATAATTTTGAATTAATTGATTTTATCATTGTAATTATTTAACTTGATTCTTATTATTATATTTTCATTTTAAGTTCTAGAATGCTCAATGTATTGATTTTTATAGTATTATTAATAGAAAACAAACAATTTACCGATTAATATACTTGGCGTAAAAGGAAATATGTAATCCATTCACTAACGTTTAATTTTAATTAAAATGTAGGATATCATAACCAGTGTAGGTAGGTATATTATTGTATTATTCAAATATGTTTTCAGTCAAAGTCAATTTATTTTGTTTTTATTGTTAATATCTTACCACTGTTATTATTCGAAATCTTAACTGAAAATAATAACTAGCAACTAACAGTGATAATGTAAAAATTTAAAATTCTGGCTCTGTCTTGCATTGTGAATCCTCTATGAACGTCCCGTAAACTACCTACTTACTAATTTGATTGTTCAGCTTACCTGCTTTTATTGCGGCAACTAGTGCCCACAGAAATGATATGTTTGTAAACAAAATTTTATAAGATTACGTAGGTACCCTACACCTCAGCGCCATTGGATATTTTTTTTTGGTATCTCTCGGGCGCCCAAGATACAGGCTAAGCCTAGTTTGGGGCCCACAGACATTATCTTATTATATCCCATAGTTATGCATGAAAATAATATGTATACCTTATGTTGTTTAAGTCAGATTAATTATTTTACTGTATTTTATGCATGCGTTTTGAAAATTAATGTAAATGAATTATGTAATTGTTATTTTTGGTAATAAACGATTATTATAATAGTTACGGAGATATTCTACTTTTGAGTTAGACAGCTGTCATCCAAAATGTAGATCTCGTTGAGTTCTATCGCTTTTGTGAAGTCAGCAATAAATAGCCTAACTTCGATACTTACGGAGATAATCCACTTTTACGTTTGACAGCTGTCATTTAAAATATAGATCTAATTGCGTTTTGTCACTTTTGTGAAGTCAGCAGTAGTCTAACTTCGATAGTTACGGAGATAATTCACTTTTCAGCTTTGACAGCTGTCATTTTAACTATCTATTAGATCTCATTGAGTGTTATTACTTCTATTAAGACAGTAATGGTCTAGCTTCGATAGTTACCTACGGAGATAATATTACTCTAAGTTTGACAGCTGTTACTTTCACACCTGTCGTGCTTTTGTAGTATGGATTCTAATATTTCTAATTAAATATGACAGCTATCCCTTTGACACCTGTCATGTCATTTTACTTGTATTAATTCTGGAATGACAGTTGTCAAATTTGACATGAAAAATGAAATTATTTAATAATTCAAAATTTTAGCAAATCAATAACACGAATAAAAACTAACCAAAATATCGATATATTTTTTTTATATAACAAGAACATCACTATTGTTGGTCGACTCAATATGGCGGACCAGGCACGCGAGTGACGTCACGAAAAGTATAGTCAAAATAGCGAAACTGTCGTGTATAACACTGGCCTATTTTTAATACAAACATTTGACAGAGACGCCTATATGATTATTATTTCGGTTTTTAAACTCTTTCATGTCAAAGTATTTAAATGTCATATCACCATTTCCACTTGATTCCTTTTCAATGCTTTATATAGGTATATGATATGTTTAGGTAGGTAGGCAGTACTACAGTTAATTTAATACTTTTAATTATTTGGAAACGAATGTACATACAAGTCTGTGACACGTAAGTAGGTACATACAATATGTACTCGCTAGTACACTTAAGTACCTACATTTTACTTTATGTATACGAGTACTTACATAAAGTAAAATGTAGCAAGTATATTTGTAGGTTCGTTTCAAAACTATTTTGGTGTTAGGTATAATTTCTATCTACTTATAAAATAGCCAAAATTTACAACGCATGAAATATTTTCAAACATTTGCGAGTATACCAAGAACCAATTTGCTAAAAATAACATAAAACTAGTTTTATGTTCATTTTATTGATAACAAAGCTATACAATATTAAAATGATTTTTATCGTGCTTCAGACACTAGGTGTATAGAAACTTTCTTTTTGTGATAAACACTTCAAAAATTGACGCGTTTGTAGAATTTGAACCTGGATGTCTGTGGAATTACTTTACAATATTATTGAATGTTTTATTATTTTTGATGTGTTGAATTGTATAAGAAAACAACAGAAAAGCAATGTATTTACGTTTAATTAAAATCAAGTGTATGTTGGTATCCTGCGTGACGCTCGCTGCGTCTGCATCGCTACGTGTCATCGGTGGGCGCGACGCGCGCGACAACGAGTTCCCCTACGTCGCAAGATTAGAACTCGAAATAACGGCAGCCTCGGATAAAACTCATCAAGACATATTCTCCGCCTATCAATGCACATGTTTTGTGCTAACTTCTGAGTGGACGTTGACAGCGCGTCACTGCGTTCCCAAACCAGAGACATTCATAGCGTTACTACCAATACCAATAATTGTGATAAGATACATCATCAGGTACGGATCTCCGACCGGCGAGCCGCTCGGATCCCGCACAAGCTACGTGTTAGGGGAAAAGTTTCCTGGAACACATTTCTATGACTTTGTATCCGACGACATAGCCCTTCTCAAAACGGAGCCGATAAAGCTGTCACAGTACGGCAAGATATCCGGCGCGGATTTTGGAACGCTGTTCTATCAGGAAGTCACATTGGTTGGTTATGGGATGACGAACATCACGCATTTGCGTTTCTCCGAAGATATACTGAATGGTACTCTTTCTTTGGCGAAGCAGCTGCAAGTGACGAAAGGAATGTTAGCTCCGTGCAGCCGATTCCAGGATAAGTACTACTTCGGGCCCCTGTGTGCTCATCAGACGTGCCGGGCAGCGGCAGCCATCTGCCCGGGAGACTCTGGGGGCCCCGCCGTGCACCGCTCTGGGATCGTAGCCCTCATCTCAAAGGCACCCAGCGAGAACAATTGTCAAATGCAATCTGACAAGTTCCGAACTCCTTTAATCGTTGCTCTATTCCCGTTGAGCCCGTATCTGGACTGGATAACCAATGTTATAAATAATCAGGAAAATATAAAATAACCAATTCTAGGTGTTTGATTATTTCGGTTGAGTTTTCCTATTTATTTTTCTGCGTATTTCGAAATATCCGTAATCTTAATCCCACAAACTTAAGAATTATTTTATTTCTTTTCATTTCGTTGACTTTTTTTGCGCGATAAGTCTCGTATTCATATAATAGTATAACATTATTTATTTAACCTGCCAAGTTTCGTCGTGATTTGTTGAAAAACACGAGCTGTAGACAAAAATCAGCATCCGGAGAGACGAAAGCGAAATCGTCGACTTATAGCAAAGACCTTCGCTACGCTTCGTTCAACAAGAACAAATACAGAAAAGTAGAGCTTTAAAGAAATCGTAATTGTCTTTAGGTACAATCTGTCTATCCCTACTAATATAATGCACAGTTAAGTAAAGGCAGCGGCACATAAGTCTAGCGCTGAGGGTACTGTGGAAGGGGTGGCTGCGCATGGTGACCGCCATACTAAACCCATGCGCAGCCACCCCCTCACACTTCGCTTAGCGCTAGACTTATATGCCGCAACCTGTACCTACCTCTCCTGCAGCGGTTACTTAGCAAACTATGTAGTATCAACCGAGTAAGTATAAACATCGGCTTATATCGATAAATTCTACAATTTACTGCTCCCTGGCTATCTAGTATAATGCTTTGAGCTAACGCTCTCACAAGTTATGCTCTGTTGTTAGCTTAGTCTCCCAAATATTACTAGATATATACGTAACTCTTTCATGTTATATCCGTTGTCCGAATCCGTGTGCTATGCAAGATCTCTACGAGACTACACTCTGTGGGATAGTTTTGGCTGGATACTACTAAGTACCTACAAGGTTATAACTATTTAAACAAACAAAATACCTACTTCATCAGAGTATGTAACACTTTCCATTATAGTTATTCTAAAGTAAGTTGTAGACTTATTTACTGCTAGAAAAAATGTATTCAATAACCTAACACACTCAAATTTTTTCTGTGATGACTTACTCTTATCTTAATATTTTTATCTCTTTTCTTCCTTTTCAGCGATTTACATTGGTATAGCTCCTATAAAATTAATTTATAACGATTAGTATTGTTACAACTATCAATAATCATGTTTTGTTATTATATATTATCAATGTTAACTTCAATAGACTTAATTTGATCAGTCAATCAATCAAATCAAATTTTTTATTGACATAAAGTAAATAATAAAAATAATTGAATACTACGGGGTCCACGGGAACCAGCGTCGTCTCCTATATTAACGATAAATTATGTCAGATTACTTATCTAAATCTTATTGATACTATGATAGGTAAACCGTTTTCAGAAGTAATTTTGCAAAATTTCAACCATAATTCTTAATAATAATATAACAAATTTAATAACCATTATAAAAGTAGAGTTAAATATGACTATTAGGAGTCTTCCTATGGTCATATTTGATATTTTGCGACAAGTTTTTCTCCAATAGTTTGAAATATGTTCTATATTAAGATTTGTTCATTTTTCCAATAACAATAAAAAAATACTTAAATACTTAGGTCTAATTTAAATTTGGGTTAAATACTAGTCTAAATATTATCATATCCAAGTACAGTACCACATACAAAACAAATTCTATATATGAACCAATTATTTTATGTATACTAGTGAACTAGATTTTTTTAAACGAAGCCGTTTGTTTACCAAGAATAAATAAATTAATAAATCTGTCAAGGATTATTTATCGACACGACGAAGATGTTATCTATATAACCATACCTACTCCACCGATATCTACGCTTCAGCTCTACCTGCATTTGTTTACTTATAAAGAAAGGGATGTCTACTTATACTCTATAAAATTTAACTTATGTCAAACAAAACTTATAGCCAGTAAAAAATTATTCCTTGATACCAACCTCTGAATTGCCAAAAATAACAGAAAACCAGTTTTATGACCGTTTTATTTTGATAAGAAAACTATATACATTCCTATATTGCTGTGTCGAAGTGTACACGATCACTAAAGAAAATCAAATGTTGTATTTACGTTTAGTTGCAATCAAATATATGTTGGTATGCTGCGTGGCGCTCGCTGCGTCTGCATCGCTGCGCATCATCGGTGGGCGCGACGCGCGCGACAACGAATTCCCCTACGTCGTAAGATTAGAATTAGAAACAACACAAGAATCCAATCAAATCAAATCCAACAAGCATGTTTGCACTTGTACTATGCTAACTTCTGAGTGGACGTTGACAGCGCGTCACTGCATCTCATTCAAACCAGAGACAATAGTTACATTATCAAAAAGAATTTATAAGATAAGATACATCATCAGGTACGGATCTCCGACCGGCGAGCCGCTCGGATCCCGCACAAGCTACGTTTTGGAGGAAAAGTTTCCTGGAACACATTTCTATGACTTTGTATCCGACGACATAGCCCTTCTCAAAACGGAGCCGATAAAGCTGTCACAGTACGGCAAGATATCCGGCGCGGATTTTGGAACGCTGTTCTATCAGGAAGTTACATTGGTTGGTTATGGCCTGACGAACATCACGCATTTGCGTTTCTCGAAGCAAACGCTGAATGACACCCTCTATTTGGAGAAGCCGCTGCAAGTGACGAAGGGAATGTTGACTAAGTGCAGCCCAATCCTGGACGGGCCCCTGTGTGCTCATCAGACGTGCCGGGCAGCGGCAGCCATGTGCCCGGGAGACTCTGGGGGCCCCGCCGTGCACCGCTCTGGGATCGTAGCCCTCAACTCAAAGGCACTCATCAAGAACAACTGTCAAATGCAATCTGACAAGTTCCGAATTCCTTTAATCGTTGTTCTATTCCCGTTGAGCCCTTATCTGGACTGGATAACCAATGTTATAAATAATCAGGAAAATATAAAATAAACAATTCTTGGCGTATGATTATTTCGGTTGAGTTTTCCTATTTATTTTTCTGCGTATTTCGAAATATCGGTAATCTTAAACCCACAAACTTAAGTATTATTTTATTTCTTTTCATTTCGTTAACTTGCATAAAATCACCTAACAGTACCTGTTACAATTGAATAAGATAAGAAGGATATCGAAAAAAATGGTTCTTTTTACACAGTCAAAAAAATTGTATGAAACTTTTCTTGTCAAAAAAAAATGGTACCTTATACTTACATCATAAACGACTTAATCAAGTTCTCACCTTCTTCTCTGAGAAGCACATACCACTTGCTCCTAAGCCCACTGAACGCTATATTGCCTATTGTTACAAGTACCAACTTGTGAAACATAATTAATATTCTCATGTTTGCGCAGTGTTGCCTTGTAGTAGAAGCCCTTGTCTTACAATCATTAAGTCATGGGGGTCTATTGAGTCTTTTAGAACTCATGAACGGATTGCCATACCGCTGCCCTTTCGATAAAGGAATACATCGTGCGAAAAGAATGAAAGATGCATACTTTCGTAGAAGTAAGTCGATGAAAGTAATGGCGTAAAGCCACCAATTCGCACCGGGCCAGCGCAGCGTAATGGATATGATCCAAACGCCCTTTGCACTTAAGCTTATGTTTAGCAACGTTCTATGAAAAGTTCGATACAAAACCGGTATAAAACTTGTGTTAAGTTTTGCTTTGCAAAGTTTGAGGAAAGAAATGTAAGAGACAAACCCCGAAACCGCAAATACAATGAGGCGTTTTCCAAAAAAAAATAGTTTCACAAAACTTACTAGATAGAGGTGTAATAGTCATATATGTCGAATCCATAATTTTTTTTTGATATAGGCTTTATGTACTCTTAATCCTAATTCATATTATTAACACGAAAGATTGTATTGGATGTTTGTTACTCTTTCACGCAAAAACTATTGAATGGTTTGAGAATTTGAGATGAAACTTTGCAACAGTAATGCTTATACATCAGAATCAAGCTCGAAACATACTATCGGACGCGGCTTACGGACGCGACTGATAGGTATCTAGACTATGAAAGTACACTGAGCCATGCACACTATCGGACATAAGTCGCGGACGTCACCTTCGGACGAATATAACCAATACTTGGTAGCCTCCTAGTAGGTACACATTCTGGTACTTTTTCATTTCAATATTATATTTTAATTCGGTCGGATTAAGTGATCCGACCGTCCAAGATCGAAAGCATACAAAGTTACTCCTCTTATTAATTGAAAATTACATAGCTAAAGTTGTGTTTACGTACTGAACAGTGCAAATTGTTGTCACTTATAACTCAATTATCAACATAGTGCGTTATCAAGCAATATCACGCATAACAGTGAGTACAAAAGTCGAAATTATAAAATTTAATATCTGGTTCTCGATAGAAAATCTATATCGAACGAAAGGTGTACCTACCCTATTTCGAAATTCATGGTCCGCCTTGTGAAATACGCATAGCAACAATCTATAGCGCAACTTTCGTCACAGATTTGCAAGGATTTTTGAGCAGAGGTCTACACCACAGGTCTACACAGTAAATTTGCAAATTGCTAAGAGATTTCTCGCAGAGTCAACTAATAATGTCTCATACCAATACCAAAATAGCCTGGGGTTGCTGTGACATGGGCCTTACGGATGATAAGTATCTAAATTGTACTATTTGTAAAAAGGCGTATCATTTCGAGTGCCTATCGTGCGAGGTGATCGATACTGACGTTTGGAAATGTCCTCTGTGTTCGAACGCCAAGTCAAAGGGGAAAAACGACAACACGCCAGTTCGCTCTACCCAATATGAAACCAGCCAGAGGCTAGTGAAAAGACTTGCGTTGTCACCTGCCATGCAGGACGTTACCAATTCGTTGACCCACGATGATGTTCGCGACATAATTAAGGCTGAGTTGAGCACGTTGTTGGCAAAAATTGATACCACTATTACTGGTGCAATATCGAGACAATTGACTAGCATTAATTCAGATATATCAGAGTTAAAGGAATCGGTTACTTTTGTTGGCAATCAGTGCGAAGAAATAAGGAAACAAGCAATCGATAATAGCAATGAAATAAAAAGATTACAGGAAGAAAATGCCACATTACGCGCAACTGTGACTGACCTATGTCATAAATTTAACCAGATGGAGCAACTTAATCGCTCCAACAACATTGAAATACAATGTGTCCCAGAAAATAAATCCGAAAATCTAATAAATACTGTGTTGCAGCTGTGTACTTCTGTGGGTTGTACTGCTGTCAAGGACGAAAATATTCTTAACTGCTCACGAGTTGCCAAGATGAATCCCGCCAGTTCCAGGCCCAGGTCTATTATAGTGCAACTGAGTTCACCAAGAATGCGCGACAGTGTCTTAGCGGCAGTAATAAAATACAATAAGTCTCACTCTGGAAATAAGCTAAATACGGCTCATCTAGGAATTAAAGGAGAGAAATAACCAGTTTATATGGCTGAGCATTTGTCTTCTCACAACAAAGCCCTTCACGCAGCAGCCAGACTCGCTGCTAAGGACAAAGGCTACAGGCACGTCTGGGTGAGAAACGGTAAAGTCTTCATGCGAAAAACAGACGATTCGGACTTCAAATACATTCGTCACATGGAGTGCATTAAAAGGCTATCCTAGTTTTAATTTTCAATGAAACATGCGCTGTTTGTCAAATTTATGGGTATTAGTTATGGCAGGTTCTTTACATATATTCTATCAGAATGTTCGTGGTCTTAAGACAAAAATTTCACAATTTACAATAAAGCTAGCTAGTTCAAATTATGATGTAATTGTATTAACTGAAACTTGGCTGAACTCTTCAGTGTTTTCGTCGGAACTTTTTGATGGTAGATATAATGTGTACAGAAGAGATAGAGAGACATCTAAATTAAGTATGAAACGGATGAGAAAAAATAAAATAATACAAGAAGGAGGCGGAGTACTCGTTGCTGTAAATAAAAAAATTGGTGTTAGACGTATGGTTCAATGGGAAAGCGACTGCGAAGATTTGTGGCTAACTTTAGACGTGAAAACATCGATAGATCGTAACCATTTTGTATTATGTGCAACTTATATCCCCACACCAGTCGATAAAGCATACTTAAAACATTTTCTTGATAATTGCAACAGGGTTTCAGAGCATCATAATAATAAAACATTTATCACAGGGGACTTTAATTTGAGTTGTCTTGATTGGTCATTAGTAAATGATTCACAAAATTGGTGCTCAATTGCTACACTAGCTCGACCTCTTGTTGATTTTTGTAACATAAATAACTTCAATCAATTAAATAGAGTCACTAACTATTTCGATAGAGTACTAGACTTGGTGCTGACTTATATAGATTCGGTAGAAGTTACGAGGTCTGAATTTGAAATAAGTAGAGCAGACAATCACCATCCTCCCCTCGAAATTTTTATTAAAGCAATAAACATATGTAAACTAAGATCAATAAATAATTTAAGATATAATTTCCACAAATGTGATTATCACAAGTTAAATAAATCAATTGAATCAGTGGACTGGTTAAATTTAGTAAATAGCTGCGATGATATAAACATTGCTCTAGAAGATTTTTACTCTGTTCTTGAAAGTATTATTAAAAATCACGTTCCTTTAGTGAGATCAAAAGATTCTAATTTTCCCGTCTGGTATAATAGAAATTTGATAAGAATAGTCCGAGAACGAGATAATACATTGAGAAGGTTCAAAATTTATAAAAACCCAATGGATGAAATTATCCTTAAGAAATTGAATAAACGTTGCCAAAACTTTGCGACTGAAAGTTATAACAATTATCGAAACTTTATTGAAGAAAAAATTTCTACATGTCCTAAACTTTTTTGGTCATTTATAAAAGCGAAGAGAAAGGGAAACTCTACGTATCCTGTTTCAATATCCGATGGAGAGGAAATAGTTACTGGTGGGGTTAACATTTGCGATTCTTTTGCTAGGTATTTTGCATCGGTTTATCGCGATGAGAATGATGAGAGCGATAACATTAGAGAGGAACGCAATCATTCCCTTTCAAGCAATCTTTCGCACATAAAAAATAATAGTAGCTGTTTTTCGGATCTACAGTTGACGATGGACGAAGTGCGGAAGGCATTTGAAAGTCTGGATATAAACAAAGGAGCTGGACCTGACGGAATACCTCCTATTCTTATCAGAAATTGTGCCTCAAGTCTTTCACTACCTTTGTGTCTTACTTTATAACATGTCTCTAAAATCAGGATTATTTCCCGACTCATGGAAGACAGCAAAAGTAGTGCCTATTTTTAAGACTGGTGATGATGATCTTGTCAGTAATTATAGACCTATTTCCATTTTATCAACCTTTGCAAAAGTTCTAGAGTCAATTGTTTTCCCATATTTATACCAACACCTTAGGCAATTTGTATCAGATTACCAGCACGGATTCCTTAAGAAGAGATCCACATGTACAAACTTAGTTACTTTTGTGGAAACTCTCGCTGAAGCGGTGGACAAAAACAAGCAAGTCGACGTTGTATATACCGACTTTAGCAGGGCGTTCGACAAAATTTCGCACAGCGTGCTTTTTTTAAGCTTTCTGCATATGGTCTTTCCGGCTCTATGCTGAATTGGAAACGTTCTTATCTATGCAATCGTAACTTTTACGTCGTAGCAGCGGGTTTCAAGTCCACTATCAAACCAATAATAAATTCAGGAGTTCCTCATGGTTCTCATTTTGCTCCAGTCTTATTTAATTATCTGATAAATTATCTTCCAAATTGTTTAACCCACTGCACTCCTTTTATGTTTGCTGATGATCTTAAAATTTTAAAAGTAATAGATACAGTTCAGGATTGTCACAAACTACAAGAGGATCTAAATAATTTAAATCACTGGTGTCAATTGAATGGAATGACGTTAAATACCGACAAGTGTTATCAAATAACTTTTAGTAGGAAAGTCTCCAATATCAAGGTCAACTACAAAATTGGTTCATCTATTTTAAAATCTGTTAAATCCATTAAGGACCTCGGTGTCACGTTCGATGAAAAACTAACTTTTATTCCCCACATAGATAATATTACTAAAAAAAGCCTCGAAAATGTTAGGATTTTTAATTCGAAATACAAAGGATTTTCATAGACCTACCACCAAGATTCTACTCTACAACTGCCTAGTCCGTAGTATACTCGAATATTGTAGTCCAGTCTGGAGACCACATTACGCAGTACATTCTCTAAGACTTGAAAGAGTGCAAAAACGATTCTTGTGGCATTTGGCTTACTCTACAAAGAAGGCTAAGGTATTAAAATCTTATAAAAAGAGACTAACTCATTTTAATATGCTAACACTATCTGATCGTCGCGACAAATTAGACATTACTTATCTGTATAATCTACTCCACAACTACATAGACTGTCCAAACCTATTAATGAAATTTAAATTTAGAATTCCTTTCAGATATCCTCGCATGCCAATAACACCATTTGCTCCAGTGTTTCGCAGAACCGTGCTAGGTGCAAATTCACCTGTCCCCAGACTTAGTAGACTAATAAATAAATACCAGCAACATAATTTGTTTGATATTTTTGGAGACACAGTAAGAAAGTTCAAAATTAATTTAAACTCAATTATGGCAGAAAGTGCCAACCCATTCTCTAACTCTTCTCACGCCACACAATAATAATTTTGCTAACAATCTTTATTATTTATATAACTGTAATTTTAAGTTAGTTTAGTAACATTTTTACTACTTTGTAAATTTTTTGCATGTGGTGCTTCCTTAAAAAGATGACGCATTTAGTCTAAGTTAGTATGTAAGTAATTGATGTTTTTTTTTTGATGTAGTTGTCAATGTGAAGCCTAATAAATAAATAAATAAATATTTTATCGGTTTCTAGTATAATCCTACTAATATTATAAACGCGAAAGTTTGTGAGGATGGATCTTTCCCGCAAAAACTACTGAACGGATTGAGATGAAACTTTGCAATAATATAGCATATATATCAGAATAACACATAGGCTATAAATTATATTGATATCTTCGCCGCGGGTAAAAACTAGTTTATGATAATTTTGCCAGAGTCGCAATAAGGAATCAATAAAACACTAGAGTATCTCTGAAGTATCTCTCTTCCAGTTGTTATTCCTTAATAAATTAGACATTGGAAGTTCCAATGTCTAATTTATTAACGAATAACAACAGCTTATATATTAAATCATATCTATACAGTTTGCGCTATCTAT
Source organism: Hypomecis punctinalis (assembly GCA_949316475.1). Taxonomy (NCBI): domain Eukaryota; kingdom Metazoa; phylum Arthropoda; class Insecta; order Lepidoptera; family Geometridae; genus Hypomecis; species Hypomecis punctinalis. The sequence goes on along the minus strand of OX438802.1, from coordinate 744,475 downwards.
ATCACGTAAAACATCTAGTTCTCTCACGTCTAGTTAATCGTGCTATATCTAAAACATTCCATCGAGCTGCAATAATAATTATTGACTATTTAGTCGTTTCTAAAGCCAGTTGTCTGTCTGCGAAAGAAGAAAAACTTGGTTACCCTACAGGTACCACCAAACACGTATGTAACAGTGTTACCACTTAGGGGATTATGCCAGATCCCAAAAAATGAGTATTTGTTGTACTCGCTCTACCACGATAAAATTAACACTCGTATGTTATATGTTATTCGCAAATTATACTATTTCAACTGATTTAGGCACAAATCACTATTTCTAAAAAAAAAACAAAGAGGGATGCACAGAATTAACCTGTCAATATTTTTTAATTCTTTTTGTTAGTAAAAAAACTAAACATCTTTTCTAAAAATAATATCTGCTTCAAAAAATATTGTGATTTTTTGCTGTTTTCATATCACTAATTAAAATTAATATTAACCCACCAGAAAAAATACAATGATTTTTTTACTGTTTTTACATTACGGATTACATACATAAGAAGTGGCGGTATGGTCTTAAAGGCTTTAACCTGCCCAAAAATGGGCGAATTATTTAAAAAAATCAATCTTTTATTACTGTTGCTGTCACAAAAAAGGAAATGTCAAATTCAGTCAATCAGATGATGTATTCAGAATTGCCAGACTTGTACTCGGTATTCTGATTTAGCAATTTTAGAGGTTTCGACGTGTTGATATAATAAATTTTCTTTTTTAACTATTGGCACAAAATCCTACGTTAACACGTTTTAGTCCGTAATATTTACGAACTGAGGTGTTATTATACATTTTTATAGAAACATACATTTTTGTATACTAAAAGATTATCAAAAAGAAAGAATACTCTTATTTTTATATGTACTTTTTATCATATACTTTACTACTAAAAACAAAAAGCTGCAGTTGAAGTTATCCGAGAAATTCGTGGCTATCTTAATATTACTCGTAATAATCCTTAAGGGTGCTATTCGAATCTCTGCTGCAGGCTACAGCTGCAAGCAGCACTTGCAGCAGCTGCACGAAGCCGGCTTTGGCTGCATAACTGAGGGGTTAGTCCAGGTTTACACATAAATTGAAACTACAGCTGTTTCGATATGGCCCTATACATTTTTGTACAGCGCCCTTGGCGGAAACGAGGAAGACCTAACCAAAATGTATGGAGCTACACGCGAATGCAAAAGGCTAGATAAACTTCTCAAAACCTGGACTAAGGGCTCTGGTTATCTACGTATTTGTATGAATTTCTACAAAAAGATTCCGAGCACGGCTGCGGCAGCATGTGCAACCGAGCCTTGGCTGCAAGTGTTGTTAACCTGTTTAGACAAGTCCAACGTGCCTGCGACGTACGACGCAGTACGAGCACGGGAATCATTCTCGACTGTGAATACAAGCAGCGGCTGAGTGTCATGCGTTTGCTAAGTACCTCCATTTTCAACCTGCATCCGCAGGCTGCAGCCGAGGTTCGAATAGCTGCTTTATTTATATTTTTAACTTATAGTTGCGGTCCTTGTACTATTGCTAATGAAATGGATGAATACTGAAATTCATTATCATTCCGTTTTTTATTTTCTTTTTATATGCACTGATTAAAAAAAAAAAACAAAATAAATACATATCATTGAGACAATATTGACTAAAAAATACATGACATTAAGTTTTTAAAATCTAGCACCATTTTAGCACTCTAAAACTAAAAAACCTGGCAATACTTAATCTTTGGTGTCTATACATAGGTACTTATGGTGGTTACATTGGTGAACATAACATTCTTAGCAATAAACTTGGGAGAAATTAGTGTGACAGGTTGAATATGTATTGTATGACCTCGCGACATCCTTCTTATTATCTCATTTTGTTATTTCACTTGAAGTTTAATATGCGATTTAAGTATAATTTGATAAAATTTTCCCACATATCGGCAGTTTTTAATTTTTATATAGTGCTTAGCAGACCACACGAAAGAGAGATCGGACCCCAGACGAGTGAGATGGCGATAAATAGGTATTTGCTTCAAGTAGGTTTTAGGAGTGTGGGCTCCATTTTTACCTATAACGTCATGCTTGAAACCTCCTTGGAACCAATGAGCAGCGTTCGTCACATGCGTTACCTCAGGAATGTTGCCACTACCATTCCTAGTCCTTCGAAATTATTTATAGATTGTCCCGATAAATATATAAATTGATCTGTCATTGTAAACTGGAATAGGGTGAGAGAGAAGCCTATAGTAATGTTTCCAATGCTTACTGAGGTATGACTTGGGACTACGTTTGGACTTGACCGCGACGTTATCGGACTATGACATAACTATTTTGATAAAATATTATCAAAAAATATTCAAACTTAATACTTGACACTGGCAAATGCACAACAAAGCGACGCCAAAACATAAAAAAGAAGAAGAAGGCATCTTGACAATGACAGTACGATTTCCATAGTCATAGGATCAAGGAAGTTTCATACGAGAACTGGAACGCTTACGAAGCAAAATTTAAAAAAGAAAAATGTACTTTATTTCTATGTTCAAAAGGTTCACATTTGTTTCTTATTTATCAAATGGGAAAAACATTCCGAGCAGGACAGCAACAACTGTTGGGCGTTGTCCCTTTCTCGAAACTTACCAGTATTAATAAAACTATTGAATGGTAGATTATCTCATATATATAAATCGCATTTAATCGTACATGTTGATAAATAGATTAGCATAAAATGTATTCTAATTAACGTAATAAGTTCGATAATGTTCTGATTTTAATATTGGTACGTAATTATTTTTGCAATACAAAAACTGTTTTTTCATATTAGTAGAATTAGTAGTAATTTACCAACTACGCACGGCCGCACCTATGGCGCTTCCTAAAACAATATGGCTGATAATTTATGCAAAAGTCGTCATTCTGCTTGCTGCTTCATATTTTTATAAGTTGAAAAATGGTGAAAAATTGTTGCGTTAAGAGTTGTCATAGTGAAGCTTATGCTGGTTGTGGAATTTCATTTTTTAGGTAAGTTTCTTGGTTTATTTACAAATTTCTTGTGTAGGGTGACAATAACAACAAAACATTTCGGGAATGTGATGTTAGGTTGTAGAGAGAAGTAATTACTACTTATATATAATCTAATACTACGTACGTTAGTAAGTCATTGTAATCAATTAAGAACCTACTTCTATGAACTATGCTCTTTTCTTGTATAATAGCAAAATAATGAACTGTGTTGTACTTAGTAACTAGTACAGCTCGGTAACTACGGGTAAATATAATTTGCTGTTTGCTGTGCGCTATTTATCAGCTAATTTTTATAATATTTCGCAAGATGGTTTAGTATATTCTAACAAGATTTGTAAATATGAGCAAAACTGGTCAAAAGCGAGTCGCGATTTTCAATTTGTTTATTTATAGAAAATGTAACTTACAGCACTTAATACTAGGCATTATATTTTTTATCCTTAAAGACTACGAATTAAAAAATTACATAAAATAGAACAGAATAAATACAAACATGAATTAAAAGTCATAAGAACAACAACATGTTATTATTTTTTTACGCTAAATATACCTACCGTTAAATTTTAGGAATATTTTGAGATCACAATTTGACTTCTTCGCAATATGAAAAAATATTTTTAGCAATTATTGTTGTCCATTCGTCGGCAAAGATGTCTACTAGCGGGTGGGAGGCGCTGAGGGCATTAAAATGATGGTGTAGAGATAATATTATAATGAACTGATGTACTCAGCCGAAAGGAGGTTTACTGGCTATAGTTTGAGACTAGACTATAATTTGAGGAAAAAAATCTGCTGTTACATACATTTTGTCGATTCCGAGTTTCAGTTTTGCATGAAACAGCTGCTTTTTTTCTCGAATTTCGGGTTGGTCTCATAGTAAACGTTCGTAATAATGGTCTTAATCAACCAATCATTTTTACTTAATACGCAAATAACCCTGTTTATAATAATATTTGAATTTCAGATTTATCTCACCTGAAATACAAATGATTTCCCTCATTCTTTTATTGGTATATACTTAGTGTTTTGTAGATTGTCCTATTAAATGAAATTACTGTATGGATACACTAGTAGAAAGAGATATATTACAATGTTGGTGCTTTACTCTTCGGAACGTTTTTGGGATGCTCGTAATCATTCCAGTTCTCGTATGAAACTTCCTTGCATAGGATCGACGATTTCAAACTATTGTCGCCATCTATTGGATACTTTCATTGCTATATTTTATTTTGTAGAAAAACGAGAAGATTAATAATGTGGAGATTATTATTCTTCTCAAAAAACGCCATTCGTCGTGTACAAATTCGAATAGTTCGCTGGAATCGATTCATAGAATTTTTAGATTATTGTTAATTTTTTAATAACGGCTTGGAGGGCCTCATTCCTTAGAGACCGCGACCCTCAGTGGTGGAAAGGGGGTGCTAGTTCAAAAAAAAAGTAGAGGGTAGAGGTCGCAGTAGTGCTGCCCGTCCAAGCTGGGGCGCGCAGAAGGCACGTTGACGGAAGAGCCCTATATACGGGGCCAACGGCGGCGTCCACGCTCTCAAGGGGGCACAGTCTTGGAGTCAGGTGGCAACCGGCCGTAAAAACCAACTCGCCAACACAGCTATCTCCTAATGGCCAAGTACAATAAAGATAGAAGCGATAATACTAGAGCGTCCCCCTCAAGCGACGGATGTGCTTTGATTGCGAAGAATGCGAAAAATACTAGGGCGTACCCTACGGTTTTGACAAGAATAAGCATTCGCAACAGCTGCGCATTTCGACTTGGAATCTGGGATCACTCACTGGCAGATCACAAGAACTAGCAGACACCCTATACAGGAGAATCATAAATATCTGCTGCATACGGGAAACCAAGTGGAAAGGATCGAAACAGACAATCTCCTGTCCATTACGCTGGACGCTAGCGCAGAGGCCGACGTTTCACATAGACTGAACGTGGGGTGTCAAAAGTGGAGAAGCCTTACAGGTATCCTTTCTGACACGCGCATGCCCATAAAAGCTAAGGGCAAAGTATTTATAACAGCAGTAAGACCCGCGATGCTTTATGGTGCTGAATGTTGGACTGTCACATGAGCAAAAATTGCATACAAATGATATGAAAATGTTAATATGGTCAGGAGAGGTAACCAAAAAAGGAATACATCCGCGGTACTTTTAGAGTAGCACCTATAACTGGTACACTTTTGGAAAGCCGCTTGCGGTGGTATGGACACGTGATGCGTAGGGACGATGAACACGCGGTTCGAAGGGCTTTAGAACTGCCCGAGGGAAAACGGGGAAGGGGACGCCCCCCAGCCACCTGGTTCACCGAGTATGTCCCAAACACTAAAAAAGGCCGACTAGATCAAGAGACAACCCAGGACAGATTGTCCTGGTGCAGGCTCATTAGGAGAGCCGACCCCACCTAATGTGGGAATGAGCAAAGAATAAGTTAATTTTTCAAAAACAGCTAATCTGTTTAAACTAAACTTAGCCAGTTTTTTTTCAAATCGATTCACAATTGGCGATAATATCGATGAACATACACAAAAAAATACATACAGACGAACATAGAACCTCCTCCTTTTTGGAAGTCGGTTAAAAATCAGCTTTTCCATACATTTTGTCGAGTCGATGAATTTTTTGTTTGGACCAGTTAAAATTTTTCGCCGATATGGATTTAGTCCCATAGTAAAAGTTGTCCATATTGATTGGTTCGTATACAGGGTGTATATTCTGAGAAATCGTTGTACTCAACATTATGACCAACTCTTACTATGGAGACCAACTCTTACTAAGTTGTCGAGGTTCGATAAACTTTTTGTATGGGAAAGCTCATTTTTACCGACTTCCAAAAAGGAGGAGGTACTAAGTTCATCATGACATGTAAATCAGCTTTATGAATAAACTAGATGACAACCCGGCTTCGCTCGGGTGAAATGTGACTGATACTCGATCACCATCTTTACTAAGAGCCCTTCATTGTGACGTTATCCAATATTAGAATTTTTTTATGCAGAATAGATCTGCATTTGGCCACCAATTCACCTATGTTTTGCATTGTTTAAATACCAGCTAATTCATCGACTTGCAATAAAGCCATGCCGCCGTGCCAGGGAAGGCTGTAAAACACGTGTTTAACATTTTGAGAAACGAAACTATCCGTCATTATATTTTATTGCCTTTTTTCAAGGTTTAAAAAAAATAGTTGTTATCTTAAATATAAATGGCTAGAAATTTGAGACAAAAGGGACCTTTCTTAGGATCGGTAATTTTTTGTACTGGATTTGTGAAATCATGGGAACGTACATACCAACTTTTATGAGAGGAATTGGAGCTGAGCGGGGCTCACCTTTTGACGCGTTTGTTATGCCACATTGGCAAGGAGTTAGCGTCCACTGTAAATATTGAGAAGATATACGGATGGTCGGACAGCAAGTGGCTCTGGCGTGGCTTGGAGCTGCACCGCACACGCTGGATGTTTTTGTGGGAAACCGGGTTTCCCAAATTCAGAATGCCGAAGTTCATATTGATTGGAGACACGTTCCGGGCGAAATCAATCCGGCTGACTGTGCGTCTCGAGGCTGTACAGCTGTGGAGCTGGTGCAGCACCCACTTTGGTGGGGACCGGACTGGTTATTGGATCCAGAGTCCTCTTGGCCTGCTCCAAGGAAGGAGAGGTTACTATCGGTGCTGCCGGAGTTGCGCATGAATGCAGTGGCAACTGAGCCAAAATTGGATAAGGATTGGTTGGTGGGGAGATACAGCAGTTTGAAGAAGTTACTGGGTGTGACCAGTTAGATAAAACGCTTCATCCACAACTGCCGCCACCCGACTCGGAAGCAGCTTTCACCCATTACGACGCCGGAGGAGCGGCGAAGCTCGTTGTTATATTGGATCAAGATTATTCAGTCGGACTGCTTCAAGGCGGAATTATCAATCTTACGCTTAGGACGCGTGAAGTTGAAGGGAGCCGTGGCTCGGCTTAACCCTTTCATTGATTCTGATGGTTTTTTGCGGGTCGGAGGCCGCCTTCGAAGGGCTAACATTCCATATGGGAGTCGGCATCCGTTACTACTACCGAAGCAGGGAGCTTTGGTAGAACTTATCGTGCGAGACAGACACATTCGCAACGCGCATGCACACTGAGAGAAAAACTAACAAAAAATAGTAATCTTTACTAAAATTTTACTAAATCCGAGGACAACAAATGACCTGTAATAAATACAAATCGATTTTTGTAAATGCAATTAGTAGGTATTACAATATCAGTTCTGTTATATGTAGTAAGGCCCCAGTAGTTTCAATAGATTAGCTTTGTTATATCTAGTAAAGTCCATAGTACTCTTTACTAAAATGTTACTAATCCCGAGGACAACAAATGCCCTGTTAAAAATACAAATCGATATTTAGTAGGTATTACTAATACCTGTTTTGTTATATCTAGCAAACTCCTTAGTACTCTTTACTAAGATTTTACTAATCCCGAGGACAACAAATGCCCTGTAAAAAATACAAATTGACATTTAATAGGAATTATTAATACCTGTTTTGTTACATGTAGTAAGGCCCCAGTAGATCCAATAGATTAGTTATGTAATATCTAGTAAAGTCCTAGCTTTTTCGAAATTTTAGTTCTGTATCATCTAGTAAACACCTAGTAATTTTGATCGATTAGTTTTGTAATATCTAGTAAGCCTTAGTACTTTCGAAAGTTTGGTTCGGTATAATCTGCTAATCACCTAGTAATTTTGATAGATCAGTTTTGTAATATCTAGTAAGCCTTAGTACTTTCAAAAGTTTAGTTCAGTATTATCTAGTAAAAGTCTAGTAGTTTCAATAGCTTAATTTTGTATTATCTAGTTGTTTTTTGTAATTTCTAGTATAATTTCTGTGTTATCAATTTAGTAAACCCTATCAATGTAAAAGTTATAAAACACTTCAAATCGAAATATTAAAAACTGTATACCTGCTTATAATAATGATGACCTATAAGTATACAGTTTTTAATATTTCAATTTGAAGTGTTTTATAACTTTTTTATGGATAGGGTTTATTAAGTAGATATCACAGAACTAAACTAGACATTACAAAAACCAACTAAATAATACAAAATTAAGCTATTGAAACTACTTGAGTTACATATCTTACAAAACGAATCTAAGGTTATAAACTAATACTAAATGTAAGTTACAAGGTGAATAATAATTGTAGACATAAAAATAAAGATTCAAGTGAGGTCATGTTTATTTAATATTATACATGTATAATATAACACACGAAACAGCCACATTTACAATAAAACATAATTTACATTGCCGGCGAGTATAATGTATTCACGGAGAAACCCAGTTACTGTGTAGATCCTGGGTAAAATTGTCAATTTTCACTTACATTGGTTAAATCTGTACTTATGACATTTAATTAAACACAGTTAGTTGGTACGCACTGAACTTCATCCTCCATGTTTACTCTACTGCACGCAACGACGTAATGGCTGCTGGAAAGACGGGATCGTATTCACTGAGACCCCAGTTACTCAGTATGACTGTATAGCTGTTATAACACTGACTCCTGGGTAAGATTGTCAATTGTCACTCAGAGTGTTTAAATCTGTTGGTAAAACACAGTTTGTTGGTACTGAACTTCACTCTCCTTTACATGTTTACTGTACTGCAAGCAACGACGAAATGGCTGCTGGAAAGGCGGGATCGTATTCATAAAGCAAAACACACCGGTCACTTTACTGGAAGTAACAAAACATTTCGTTGAAATTTCTTAGCTTATTGCTGGATTTACAAAATAGACCAAAAACTAAATGTTTCTGTTGCATTAACTAAAGTATTGTAGTAAAATTACAATAGTGTCTTGAAATTAATAAAGCCTCATGCTTGAAATTATTCTTCCTTTCAATACAAATGACAATCGTGTTTTGAAAATGATTAAACCCACGCTTGTAATTACAAAACAAGGTAAATCAATTTTTTTTCATCTTTCAAACCAGTGGTATATCAGATACCAATACTTGTCTATACCAGTACCTATCTAGGTACCAACGCGGTGGATTTTTTTTGTAAGTAGGTACATAGTACTAATCGCCTAAGAGCATGTCAAACCCTACGAAGTACTCGTATGATACGGATTTTTATTGGATTTTGTTAAATGCACTTTTTTATGTTATTAATAAGGAATCATACTTTAGGTAACGTTTGATGAAATATGTTAGCATGTACTACAAATGACCTGTAACTAGTTGTTATTAATAAAGAGTAAGTAAGTAAGTAAGAGTAAGATACTTAGTGTACTGAACTACTGAAACCAAAGTCAAAGCCGTCAAATAAGAATATTTGAACGACATTGGCGGGAACAGAAAACGCGGCATCAGAAAAAATCTTAATGCTAATTAATGCAATTAGAATTAATGCATAAGTATTAATTTGAGATTTTTCGAGTATTAAAGTGTAAACTTATCTCGTATATTATTCCAGTAACTTCAGTGCCCTTACCATGACTTTTGATAGTAAACGTAAACTTTTTTCCGTTTCCGTTTAATAGCTTCATATATTTAACCATACCTTATTAAATTTTAGAGCCAAAAATTTGCTTTTTATTTGTAAGCGTTTAGAATCCAGCAGCTATGCTTATTCTTCATTTTTTTACTCTTGGCTTAAGACCATAGCGTAAAATCATTTTATTATAATTTGTTCTGGGAAAAATATTGTTACTTACTACTACTTATGATCTAATATTTGCTATTGTTATAGGCGATAAGTTTACGTTTTACGGCTAATTTTGTCAATTTTATTGTTTTGTCAATTGTTTGTTGTTGAAAAGCAATAATGCTTTGTTTGGGAATTTTGTCATCTTGTAATTTCAATTGAGATTATTATCGTAAGAGCGCTTATAATGTTTTTTTCTGAAAAAACAGTACGTCATATTTTGATTCCTGTAGGCCACGCGGGCGAAGCCGCTAAAAGCTCATAATAATTAAAGCGTGTTCCTTGGAATTACAAAAAGGGATAAATTAATTATATTTGTTGTACCAAATAAAGTTCTTGCTAAATTTTACAAACGTGTGTTGAAATAAATAAAGCATGTTGCTTGGAATTACAATAACGGAAACACTAAATATTATTTTTGTACCAGTTAAAGCTATTTCTAATAATTACAAACTAGTGTTGAAATTATTAAAGCGTGTAGCTTGTTATTACAAAAAGGGAAATATTAGATATTTTTGTTGTACCAATTTAAGTTATTTTTAATATTTACAAACGGGTGTTGAAATTATTAAAGCAACATTGCTTGGAATTACAAAAAGGGTAAAACAAAATATTTTTGCTGTACCAATTAAAGTTCTTTCTAAAAATCACAAACGTGTATTGAAATTAATAAAGCATGCTCTTTGGAATTACAAAAAGGGGAAAACTAAATATTATTGTTGTACCAATTAAAGTTATTTCTAATAATTACAAACAAGTGTTGAAATTAATAAAGCGTGTTACTTGGAATTACAAAAAGGGAAAAACTAAATATTTTTGTTGTACCAATTAAAGTTATTTCTAATATTTACAAACGCGTGTTGAAATTAAAAAAGCATGTTACTTGGAATTACAAAATGGGTAAAACAAAATATTTTTGTTGTACCAATTATAGTTCTTTCTAACAATTACTAATGCGTGTTGAAATTAATAAAACGAGATGCTTGGAATTACAAAAGGTAAAAACTAAATCTTTTCTTGTACCAATATTTTTATATTTTCTAAATATTACAAACCCATGTTGAAATAAATAAAGCGTGTTGATTAGAAATACAAAAAGGTAAAAACTAAATATTTTTGTTGTATCAACTATAGTTAATTCTTAAAATTACAAACGTTTTTAAAATTGATTAAAAGTATTACTTAGAATTACAAAATAGATAAACTGTTAGAAACACAACTTTTGCAATATCTGCATTTACTAAAATCGTATTTTAGGAATTACAATTACAAAAACAAAACTGTTAGTAAAAAATAATAAAAATTGCAAATACAGCAAAACTTTGCTAAATTATACTAAAATTTAGTGTTTTCGCCAAATACAAAGGACTTTTGTAATATTTAGTGGCGATTTTTTTCTCAGTGCAGGGTGCACTGCGTTGCTTGCAATTTTACAACGAGAATTTTGGATTTTATCGGCCCGGAGGGTTGTCCGGGGTGTTATATTTCGTTGTATCCCTTGTTATAGGGTCAAGGCAGCTACGATGCAGCCACAGATGGGTGATCTACCCTCGGATAGGGTCAATCAAGCGAGGCCGTTTGATGGGGTTTCTACCGATTTTGCCGGGCCATATTATGTGAAATCGTCTACATTACGAAACGCTAAGATTACTCGCGCTTATCTATGCGTATATGTCTGTTTATCGACAAAATCAGTTCATTTCGAGGCGGTATCTTCGTTAACTACTGAGGCATTTATTGCTTCTCTAGACCGTTTCGTGTCGCGAAGAGGTCTCCCGTCACTGATCCGGTCTGACAATGGTACAAACTATTAGGGTGCAGACAATTACTTAAAGGAAGTCGGTAAATTCCTACAAGCTAATGGAAATAGTATAAGTCAGGCTCTTGCCCAGAGGGGAATAACTTGGCTAACGAGTCCGCCAAATTGTCCCCACTGGGGAGGTATATTTGAGGCCGCGGTAAAGTCAGCCAAGACGCACCTACGGAGAATATTAGGAGAGACGGCTCTCACGTTCGAAGAGCTTGCCACTGTGTTTTCTAAGGTGGAAGCTGTTCTGAACTGACGTCCGCTCTGTCCATTGTCTTTCGACCCAAACGACCTAGAGGTCCTCACCTCAGGTCATTTCTTGATTGGGCAGTCACTCGCGGCTTTGCCAGAGTATCCGTGGACGGATGTTAATACGACACGGTTGTCGCGGTTTCAGATGTTACAACAAATGGGTCAAGACCTATGGCGTCGATGGTCTTTAGAGTATTTACACATTTTGCAACAACGGGTTAAATGGACAGATCGGACGGATCCTCCACGGGAAGGGGATTTGGTTTTGTTGAAGGAAGCGAATTTGCCTTCATTGTTTTGGCGCAGGGGGCGCATTATAAGGTTAATTATGGGTCCTGATGGGACTCCTCGCGTCGCCGAAGAGCTGGTCAGAGGCTCGATTTTACAGCGGGTTATAGCGACGCTCTCCCGGCTCCCGGTGGATTAAGACTAGCGGCTGGCTTCTCCAGCCGGGACGGGTGGTTGTTGAGAATAAAAACCGTCCCTGCGCGCGAGTGACTCGACTCACGGCGCAGGTACTAGTGTGTGACTTGGACGCCGTTCGCGCATGACGTCTGCGGAACGATTTAAGGATTAGCGGCCTAATTCCTCGTGCGTTCGTTATATTAAGTGGGGCGCGGATCGCCTAATTTGTGTTGACTATTGAATAGAAGTGCAAGTGATTGGCGGCGGATGCAATAGAATCCTGAAGACACATCATCAACCGTGAGTTCGTTCCATTTAGTTTTTGGTCGACCAAGGGGGTAGGATTCGGGACGAGTTAAGGTTATTTCCAGGGTGGAATGAACTCGTCGGCTTGCGCCGCAGTATTCGCGAATTGATGGTAATTGAATTCCTATTGTATTAAATATATAGGCCCAGCACGATTTGGTGGATTGGTTGGAGTCCAGTCTACCTGTATTTTTTGAGGAAACAGCACATGCTAAAACAGATTTTTAATTATTTTAACAACGTGTTTGTACGGAACCCTTGATGTGCGACCCTGACCCGCACAAGTTCGGTTTTTTAATCTACAACGACTTTAGTTGTTAGCTAAATACAAATCCTTGGTAAAAATGATCCGAACAGATGACAGTAGATGCAACCGGTTGCCAGAGATCTTCGCCACGGCTTTTTCTTATTATATTTCGCCACTTACTCCTTAAAATAGGATCTGTGGGTATTCTGCTAACAAAATATAATATAATGTTACTACTTAATATCACGCATGTCTCAGCTGCATCTATATATATGGGACCACCCTTGAAACATTACCTATATAGTAAAAAAAAAATTAAAATCGGTTCATAAATAGCTCAAAATACCCACAAAAAATCTGTCAGAAGAACTGATAACCTCGTGTTTTTTTAAGTCGGTTAAAATTAAACATACAAACCGACTGCGAAACGTATTCTGCGAGTTCATTCTTCATTCGAGTTCGTTCTGCCATCACCTGGGGCACAGGGACATAATGGTCCAGGGCATATATACAAATATACGATACGGATTTTTCACGGAACACTAAAAATATATCGAAAAAATACACATACATTTCACACCTCTAAATCTTCTTTAAAAAAATGGTTCAAAATATGTCTACAAAATTTGGGTAAAATTCAATTTGAAAGCTGGCAACTAATGACACAGATACACAGTACTATGTTAAGCGATAGTTCTATCACTAATTCTCTCTAATTATACAAGATAATAGTTGTTTGAAATGTACTTACCAGTGATTTCAGGTGTTTTTAAACGTCTCTTGTAGTTGCGGCACAGTAGACAAAAGTCCTCTCCGCGGATCGACACTATTTTTCAAGAATAGTTCGTGAAGCGGTGGAAATCAAAAAACATAAGAATTTCAACCGGGAGGATGGATTTAAGTTATCGGTGTCGTGGAATCCTGTTGTCAACAAATGCAAATCGCGTAGTGTAGGTAGAAGGACATTGTTAGATACCGTCAGTGTTGTGTGTCGTAGTGACAATTTGTCAAGTTCAAATTGAATTGGCGGTGCCAGCTGTTCTACATTCCAGTCTACCCGTGACCACGGTCGATGCAACTCAGCCGAAACGTCGGGATGAGGAGGTATTTATTTATCTCGTAATTTTAGTGCGCGATTAGTCCCGTAGTATATAATAATTACTGTGAATAATAAGACGTGTTATCCGCGCGGTGTCTGTGGCGTCACTGATGGGTTAGCGTGTAGCAGTTACATGCTATTTTTTGGGCGCTTTTGGTGCGTTACTATATATCTAGACAAGTAAATAATCAAAGTATAAAACTTGTGTTAAGATTTGCTTTGCAAAGTTTGAGGATTGAAGTAAAGAAATGTAAGAGACAAACCCCGAAATCGCAAATTAAGTGATTATTTTTCGCAAAAAACGCCATTCATCGTGTACAAATTTGAATAGTTAACTCGAATCGATTTATAAAATTTTTAGATTAGGTGTTGTTGATTTTTCAATTCTTTTTTGTTTTAACTAAACTTACCCATTTTTTTTTCAAATCAATTTACGATTGGCGATAATATCCTTTTTGGAGGTCGGTTAAAAATCATATTTCATACTAATCCATCTGATTAGCACGGGTGAGTGCAAGAAATTAGTAACAGAGAGTATGGTATGGCAGAGCATATTACTACACTTTCAGTAGATCTAGCTAACATAATTGTATACAGGGTGTATCTCTTCTCTGAACGATAGTCATATTTTAGAACATAATTTTGATCATCACGCTATCAATTTTTATATGGAAGCAACCTCAAAATCGCGAAAGATCAAATAGAAATTCACTGCAACGTATTACAAAGTTTTAAATTAATATTACAGCATATTTTTGTTTAGCTACTATTTTGGGATAGGGAATGAAGCTTGTTTTAGATGTCATCAAATTCAAAACCAACTCTGCGTAATTCATCTACGACCAAACATCATTTTCGATATAGCCTTCCGGGACAGGTACAGAGACCTGTCCTGTAGCAGATTTTTTGTAGTCCACTGCAGGACGTAGGCTTACCTACCCACGAAGTAAGTCGACGTACATCGAGTCTGCGACTCCTACTTCTACTTGCTACATCTATGAAGGTCGTTTCGAAACTGTGATGGCGTTATGTCAATCAAAATTTATAGCCAGTAAATAAATATTCCTTGATACCAACCTCTGAATTGTCAAAAATAACAGAAAACCAGTTTTATGATCGTTTTATTTTGATAAGAAAACTATATACATTCCTATTTTGCTGTGTCGAAGTATACACGACCACTAAAGAAAATCAAATGTTGTATTTACGTTTAGTTGCAATCAAATATATGTTGGTATGCTGCGTGGCGCTCGCTGCGTCTGCATCGCTGCGCATCATCGGTGGGCGCGACGCGCGCGACAACGAATTCCCCTACGTCGTAAGATTAGAATTAGAAACAACACAAGAATCCAATCAAATCAAACCCAACGAGCATGTTTGCACTTGTACTGTGCTAACTTCTGAGTGGACGCTGACAGCGCGTCACTGCATCTCATCAGAGACAGTAGTTACAGTAGTTACATTATCAAAAATAATTTATATGATAAGATACATCATCAGGTACGGATCTCCGACCGGCGAGCCGCTCGGATCCCGCACTAGCTACGTTTTGGAGGAAAAGTTTCCTGGAACAGATTTCTATGACTTTGTATCCGACGACATAGCCCTTCTCAAAACGGAGCCGATAAAGCTGTCACAGTACGGCAAGATATCCGGCGTGGATTTTGGAACGCTGTTCTATCAGGAAGTTACATTGGTTGGTTATGGCCTGACGAACATCACGCATTTGCGTTTCTCGAAGCAAACGCTGAATGACACCCTCTATTTGGAGAAGCCGCTGCAAGTGACGAAGGGAATGTTGACTAAGTGCAGCTCAATCCTGGACGGGCCCCTGTGTGCTCATCAAACGTGCCGGGCAGCGACAGCCATCTGCCCGGGAGACTCTGGGGGCCCCGCCGTGCACCGCTCTGGAATCGTAGCCCTCAACTCAAAGGCACCCATCAAGAGGAACTGTCAAATGCAATCTGACATGTTCCGAACTCCTTTAATCGTTGCTCTATTCCCGTTGAGCCCTTATCTGGACTGGATAACCAATGTTATAAATAATCAGGAAAATATAAAATAAACAATTCTTGGCGTTTGATTATTTCGGTTGAGTTTTCCTATTTATTTTTCTGCCTATTTCGAAATATCCGTAATCTTAATCCCACAAACTTAAGTATTATTTTATTTCTTTTCATTTCGTTTCCTTGCATAAAATCACCTAACAGTACATGTTACAATTGAATAAGATAAGTACGATATCAAAAAATTGGTTCTGTTTACACATAAAAAAAATTGTATATAACTTTTCTTGTCATAATTATTTTTTGCAAAAAATAGCATGACCGACTTCCCCCGTGTACAGAATTATTGCATAGTCAAAGAAGATATAATAATACTACGCATAGTATAAAACAAAGTCGCTTTCCGCTGTCTGTCCCCATGCATGCTTATAATTATCTTTAAAATTACGCAACAGATTTTGATGCAGTTTATTTTAGTAGATAGAGTAATTCAAGAGAAATGTTTATATGTATAATACACCTGTGCGAAACTAGAACGCAAATATTATGCACAGATCGATTTAGATTTTTTCACATTATTGTTGAATTATCAAAAATGACACAGCCGATTTCGATAAAATTTAAATGAGCCCAATTTCAAAGTATACTCTTTTTAATAAAAAAAAAATTATTGAAATCGGACTACTACAAAAAAAGTTATGCGTGGTTAACTCCTCCGGTGGTTCATCGGTCAAAAAAATAGGTACCACAGGTCACATAGGCCTTTGGTTCAGTAAGTCACAGTTAGCTACACAGGCACATACCACCTGGTCCTAAGCCCACTGAACGCTATATTGCCTATTGTTACAAGTACCAACTCGTGAACCATAATTAACATTCTCACGTAGGTATGTGCAGTGTTGCCTAGTAGTAGTAATCCTCGTCTTACAATCATGGGGCTTAAATTCATATTCCGTACTACTGGGTCTTTTAGAACTCATGAACGAATTGTCATACCGCTTCCCTTTCGATGAAAGAAAATACATCGTGTCGTGCGGAAAGAATAATAAGTTATTAAGAGTACTGTTCTCTTGCAGCGCCCTAACGGGGTCTATATTTTGTACTACAATTAGTTTTCACATTGTTATGTACACTACATTGTGCAAATAAAGAAATAAATAAAAAGAATGAAGGTTGCGTACTTCCATAGACGTAAGTCGATGACGTATGCGTAAAGCCACCAATCCACACCGAGCCAGGGTAATGGATATGGTCCAAACGCTCTTTGCACTTAAGCCTATGTTTAGCAACGTTCTATGAAAAGTTCGATACAAAACCGATATAAAACCTTAGATTATTTACTTTTCTAGATAGAGCGTAGCGCTGCAACGGTATTAATAATAGATGGCCAGGCTGGGCAAGTGGGCATGCATGTAAGAGTGTTCACGCACACAGAGAATTGCCTTACACTGTAATTACTAGCGCGCTGAGTCTCATGTTTATGTGCGTAATGTTGACAGCTATTAAAGAATTTCCACAAAGTTGACAAAATATGCTGTGATGTGAAATAATTTGAATAACCGGCCAAGTGCGAGACAGACTCGCGCAAACGTAATACTTTTTAGGGTTCCGTACCTCAAAAGGAAAAAACGGAACCCTTATAGGATCAATTTGTTGTACGTCTATCCGTCGGTGTGTATGTCACGACTCTTTATCTCGGGAACGCGTAAAGATATCGAGTTGAAATTTAAACTGTATATGTGTCTATGGTCTCTTGCAGTTGTGTCAAAGGAAAACTTCTCAGTTATCGTTTAAAAAAATTTAGAGCCGTTTATGTCGTAAAAAACCGCATATTTCGACACTCACAAAAATCAAAACCTACAGGGTACTTCCCGTTGACATAGAACTATGAAATTTGGCGAGAAGCATTGTCTCAGAGTACACATATAGGAATAAATCTGAAACTGTACATTTTTATTTAAATCACAACAGAATATGGTCTCAAAATTCAAAGTGAGTAAATCGTATTTTTATTTATTTATTTATTAGGCTTCACATTGACAACTACATCAAAAAAAAAACATCAATTACTTACATACTAGCTTAGACAAAATGCGTCATCTTTTTAAGGAAGCACCACATGCAAAAATTTTACAAAGTAGCAAAAATGTTACTAAACTAACTTAAAATTACAGTTATATAAATAATAAAGATTATATAAGGTATCATAAAAAAGAACTTAGTTAGCACATGCTAAAACAGATTTTTAATTATTTTAACAACGTGTTTGTACGGAACCCTCGATGTGCGACCCTGACCCGCACTTGTCCGGTTTTTTTAATCTACGACGACTATGGTTGTTAGCTAAATACAAATCCTTGAAACGAAAATGATCCGAACAGATGACAGTAGATGCAACCGGTTGCAAGAGATCTTCGCCACGGCTTTTTCTTATTATATTTAGCCACTTACTCCTTAAAATAGGATCTGTGGGTATTCTGCTAACAAAATATAATATAAAGTTACTACTTAATATCACGCATGTCTCAGCTGCATCTATATATATGGGACCACCCTTGAAACATTAGGTACCTATATAGTAAAAAAAATATTAAAATCGGTTCATGATTAGCTCAAAATACCCACAAAAAATCTGTCAGAAGAACTGATAACCTCGTTTTTTTTAAATTGGTTAATATTAAACAAACAAACCGACTGCGAAACGTATTCATTAAATTCAAAATCAAAATTACATTTTGAAATGTACTTACCAGTGATTTCAGGTATTTTTAAACGTCTCTTGTAGTTGCGACACAGTAGACAAAAGTCCTCTCCTAGGATCGACACTATTTTTCAAGAATAGTTCGTGAAGCGGTGGAAATCAAAAAACATAAGAATTTCAACCGGGAGGATGGATTTAAGTTATCGGCGTCGTGGAATCCTGTTGTCAACAAATGCAAATCGCGTAGTGTAGGTAGAAGGACATTGTTAGATACCGTCAGTGTTGTGTGTCGTAGTGACAATTTGTCAAGTTCAAATTGAATTGGCGGTGCCAGCTGTTCTACATTCCAGTCTACCCGTGACCACGGTCGATGCAACTCAGCCGAAACGTCGGGATGAGGAGGTATTTATTTATCTCGTAATTTTAGTGCGCGATTAGTCCCGTAGTATATAATAATTACTGTGAATAACAAGACGTGTTATCCGCGCGGTGTCTGTGGCGTCACTGATGGGTTAGCGTGTAGCAGTTACATGCTATTTTTTGGGCGCTTTTGGTGCGTTACTATATATCTAGACAAGTAAATAATCAAAGTATAAAACTTGTGTTAAGATTTGCTTTGCAAAGTTTGAGGATTGAAGTAAAGAAATGTAAGAGACAAACCCCGAAATCGCAAATTAAATGATTATTTTTCGCAAAAACGCCATTCATCGTGTACAAATTTGAATAGTTAACTCGAATCGATTTATAAAATTTTTAGATTAGGTATTGTTAATTTTTCAATTCTTTTTTGTTTTAACTAAACTTACCCATTTTTTTTCAAATCAATTTACGATTGGCGATAATATATATAATAATTATAAGCGATTGGATTATAAAACGTTGTTATATTAAGAAGTTACATTGGTTGGTTATGGGCTGACGAACATCACGCATTTGAGTTTCTCCGAGGATATACTGAACGATACTCTCTCTTTGGCGAAGCCGCTGCAAGTGACGAAGGGAATATTAATGAAATGCAGACCCAGAAGAATAGGGCCCCAGTGCGTTCATCAGACGTGCAGAGCAGCAACACCCACCTGTCATGTCCGGGAGACTCGGGAGGGGCCGCCGTGCATCGCTCTGGAATCGTAGCCCACAACTCTGGAGGATTCAACATGAACAACTGTCAAATGCAATCTGACATGTT